>OZ038482.1:4707442-4724942 GCA_964036315.1 Acanthosepion esculentum
TTTCTATGGATTTTCAAACTGGTCAGGATAAAACAAATTAATAAATTGAACTGGCTTAAAAAAGGTTTAAAAAGATTTTCAAAACGAGACAGAGTAAACGAAAGAAAAAAAAGAAGAAAAAAACAAAGAAAAAAGAGGGAAGGAAAGACAGAATCAGGAAGGGAGTAGAAATAATAAGAGAATAATGAGGGTAGCTAAAAAGTTGACGTCATCGATTTTTTAAACTCGGTTGCAATTTAAGGAAAACGTTCTTTTTAGGACTATTAACAAAATTAATATTAAATTCAATATTAAGAAATGTAAAGCCAATTAGATGAAAAAGAGATAATTCCAGAAAGATATTATTCTAATATATCTTTAAAGATATATTAGAATAATAAAAAAATATATATTAATTTTTTTTTACCTATATATATATATATATATATATATATATATATATATATATATATATATGCAAGTTTCATTGAATGACAGATAAGGTGCTTTGATTAAGTTTTTTTTATATAATTTCTCATGTGATCTTATAAATTTTTCTTTTCAGTCGATAAATTTATGCATCATTTGCATGTGAAAAAGGCTAAAAATAATTGAAGCCTTATCAATAAAATCAAAAAAACAAAAAACAAAACACTCAATAATATCAACTATAAACATGGACACAATATGTTAACCATGTTTTGAAAATGAAAACATTATATAAATACATACATACAACAAACTATTTCTTGTTAACATGTAATATATTTCAACCTTGAAAATGGCTAAATGTATATACGAAAGCGCTTGGAAAAAATCTATCATTTGGACAGTTTTTTATAATTTAAGATCACATGAGAAATTATATTATATAATCTTAATCAAAGCACCTTGTCTGTTATATGAAACTTACATGAAGGAAGGATTGTTGCCTCAATACACAATATATATATATATATATATATATATATATATATATATATATATATATATATATATATATATATATGTATATATATACGCCCTTGTCTAGGATTATATTTCAGACTACATTTTGCCGTGATCAGAATTCACCCTTTTTTGCTCAGTTAATTTTGAATTTAGCGTAGGTCTGACACATAATTGGTTAATCAGGGTAAACCCACAAGCCTCATTTTAATTTTGATTTGTTGTTATCTCATTGTTCTCTTCTTTTTCGAAAAAAAAAGAGCGGATATATTGCTTTTGAAATTTAAAAATAATTATTTACTCATCAGTTATTCATTGCTTGAGGAGGCACAACTGTAGTGCTGAATGATATTATGTTGCGATTTTGTTTTTGTTTTAATCTCATATAATAAATAATATTAAACTCTCCTCTGTATTGAGCCCTTTTAAAAAAAAATTGCTGCAGACAGTGGAATTATACCTCATTTGTTCTTATATATATATATATATATATATATATATATGTATATATATATGTAAATATATTCATACATGTTTCATTAAATAATATAGATAAGTGTGGTCTATATATTTTATGTAAGTTCTTTTCATATCGTCTGATAAGCTTAATAACATTATCATTAAACAATGAAAGAAAATCACAATATTGATACATATTTTTTTAATCCAGTCTAAGCTTTCGGCTTACATAAGCCATTATCAAAGATGACAATTACACAATATATTAAGCAATACACGAACAAGAAATTGATGATAGTCTGTTTTTGTTTACATGGATGATTTCCAAGCAACGATAAACACGTGCATATAAGACGCTGAAAGCGAAAATAGCACAACAGCTCATGACGTCACACATGACCACGCGAGAGTGAATCCGATGAGTATTGAGTATGGAAAGCCGTTGGTATGAACCAATGGCTTCTGTTTACAAATTCAGGTGCCATTTGGGAGATTGTATCTCCAACGAACTAAATAATATCTATGTTGGTCACACCACAAACTCGCTTTCACGACGCTTAACACTACATTTGAATGATAACTCTAACATTTTTAGGCATTTAAAACAACATGCCTGGCCGCATACCCAATTCCGGAAAATCCTCGTCGAAAACACAACTATACTTAAACATGAAAACAATAAACAAAAACTAAAAATTCTTGAAGCTATATACATAAAACAGTTGAAACCTAACCTGAACAAAATAAACTATGAAATCTCCACAAATATCCTTAAATGCCTATAATTAGTAACAGAAGCCATTGGTTCATACCAACGGCTTCCCATACTCATCGGATTTACTCTCGCGTGGTCATGTGTGACGTGATGAGCTGTTGTGCGATTTTCGCTTTCAGCGTCTTATATGCACGTGTTTATCGTTGCTTGGAAATCATCCATGTAAACAAAAACAGACTATCATCAATTTCTTGTTCGTGTATTGCTTAATATATTGTGTAATTGTCATCTTTGATAATGGCTTATGTAAGCCGGAAGCTTAGACTGGATTAAAAAAATATGTATCAATATTGTGATTTTCTTTCATTGTTTAATGATAATGTTATTAAGCTTATCAGACGATATGAAAAGAACTTACATAAAATATATAGACAACACTTATCTATATTATTTAATGAAACATGTATGAATGAAAAAATGCTGCCTAAATACACACAATATATATATATATATATATATATATATATATATATATACTTAAGTAACGTTCATCTCTTATTTCTTATCTCTTTACTTCCCCCTTTTTCCTTTCCCCTTTTCTTTTTTTCTTTTCTTCGTTTTCCCATATCATTTCCATTGAGTTGACCGATTAAATAGGTCAATGTCTGATCCTTACCTCCTCCTCCTCAATATTAAGTATTGTAACAAAAAAATAAATTTTAAATCTCTCCCTTACCTCTCTAAGCTCAACCATGTCTCTCACACTATTCCTCACCACCATCTATGTTCACCTTATATAAGCTCAATACTGCCCTTCAAAAGTGTAAATTTTACATTCATTCTTTCAACTTTGAAAGTGAAGTCTGAAGATCCAGAGAAAAATAAAATCTCTGGTGAAATAAATTATAACTAATGGAACCTTAAAGTGGTCTATTTTTTTCTTTAAATTAAATTATATATATACACACACAGTTATCATATATCATTTTATCTCCAAGCATGTGTTTAGCAGCAATATATATCATAAATATCGCAAAGTCGAACACTTTTGATTTCGGAGACCGAATTTAACTACCCCACTACTCTTTCTGAGGTCAAAAAATCTTTGTACCCCCCAATAAAATCAATACCGGAATCCATTTGGCTCTAAATTACTTCATTTAACTAATAATGGCAGATCATGTACTTTGATGACCTTTAGTTACAGGTGGATGTCATGTGAGTTTTCATGCCAATATAACAAGCTCAATATCTCACACTGCTTTGCTAGAAATTGCTTTATTTAGCATGCTATGCTCTTTAGCAACTTCTGATGAACTCAACTTCCAACATCAATCTCACATAATGTATAGCATAAATGGATATCTAATGAATTTTCATGCCAAATATTTACTTGGCCTTATCGTTTGAGTACGATCGTGGCACGAATACAAAAAGAGACGACTCTATAATTAGAAATATATATATATTTTTTACTGAAGTAAGATTCAAATTATAAATTCATATATATAATAGTATAATTATTTATATTTATTTTTTAATTTTAGACGCATAAACATTGCCATGGGTCTTAAGAAATGTATAAAGTCAATAGAAAGATAAGATATTGTAAAATTATTGAATAAGAAGACAGATTATAAAGGCCGCGACATTTGCCAGAATCGAAAATATTGATTTGTTATTGATTTAGAGAGGGATCCTGTTTATAATATTGATACAGAGTCAAATCAATTCCTGACTTTTGTAATTTGTCTTAGCGGTTTTGCGAACGAAAACGGACTTTTCTTTAGGTGGGGGTTACAAAAAGGTTTCTCTTAAATAACGAGCAAACGGATATATAGATCTTTACGTGAAGACCAAAAATTTACATAAATTACTAAAATTATTTATCCATCAATTCTTAATTTAAAATAAATGTTTATTTAAATAATTTCACTTCCAAGAAAGGCGATAATGCTACTAAGACGTTCTTTTTTTTTTTTTTTTTAAGCGTATCACCCCAAGCAAGGCCGGTGGCCACTATCACGCAAGGGGTTACAGAAGGGTTGGAGGAAGAGCAGATAGGAGTGGTAAAGGAAGGGATGTGGAGAAAGAGAAGGACGGAGGGTCGATCGAGGTAGGGGGGTTACGGGAGATATAGAGCGAGAGCAGATAGGAATGAAAGATGTCAGGAAGTGGATAGATCAAGGCAATTGGAGATGACGATTGACGCTACACTTAAACCGTTGGAGATTGTATTTGTCAGGGAAACAGTAATAGGGAAGGGAGTTCCATAGGCGAGATGTGCGAGACATGAAGCTATTGGAGTAGAAAAGACGTCTACACCTAACAGTTTCAACGGTGAAGGGGTGGGAACGGGATGCCAGCCTCGTAGGACGCTTAAATTCACGAGGCTTAGGGACAAGTGAAAGCAACTCCTCAGAGCAATTACCGTGGAAGTACTTGTAGAAAAGGCAGAGCGTAAGTGATTACTGGGAGTGAAAGAGAATGAGAAAAGTTTAGAAAGAAACGGAGACCAAATCCTAAACAGGAAACAAGGGAAAAACCTCTATGCCTATTCAAATGATTGGGGCGGAGGGTGAACCGAGATGTAGCTCAAGTGTTTGTACATGGGCTTCCGAAAAAATTCCATGTTGTCCTAAAAAGGACAGTTTTGTAGTCGCTGAAGAGCGTTGTCCTGAAAAGGACAGTTTTGTGGTCGCTGAAAAGCGTTGTCCTGAAAAGGACAGGTTATCGCATATCGTTGCTGCTGGCGAGGATGGCTGACTGGAACTGGAGGCCTGCTGGAAATGGCTGGCTGGAGCGGCGGTCGATGGAGAGCTGGAGGTGCAGCTGATGATAGCGCTCGCTGGCTTGAGCAGTGGCCGATGGCAAGGTGAAACTGCGTTGCAGATTTTCAAAAGTCACTTTTGAAAATAACAGCGAAGTGACTTATCAAAAGGCTAATAACTCTGTAAAAGTCAGAGATTGATATAATAAACCAACACTTCCCTTGTAAATCGATAACAAATCAATATTTTTCGATTATGACAATGTCACGCCATAAGGAGCTTCTAAGGAATGCAAAGCTAATCTACAAAAATTATTTCTCTCCCAATTTTTTCCCTATTTTTTTTATTAGTGAGCCAGTCTTTTTAAATAGTATCATCTGACGCCGTGAAGTAACTTTTGCCAGACGAGAAGCCAAAAATAGAAGCAAACAATTCCGTGGGGATTGTAAAAGACAAACAGAAAGAATCAATGACGTAATGCCAAAGTGATGATTGCCCAATAGACACTTATTTACTGAATTTTTATTAACAGCCCGACACAAATGTATTAGAATAAAAAGTCATGCGAGAAAAAACATAGGAGAATCGTTAGAATGTTCATTGTAAGGGAAGAAGGGTATAGCCGTCAACAAAAGAAAAAACATAGACAAGACTGGGAGGGAACGAGAATGCGCTAGGAATTATGCAAGCGTCTGGAATTGGACGATGCAAACTGAAAGGCGCGAAGAAGCCGCTCTGTTCTAGAGAATGAAAAAGTAACAATTAGTGAGATATTAATTTTTAAACAGATAACCCATTCTAGACCAAGGTACCAGGTTTAGTAAACATTTGTCATAAACTGGATGTCACTTGTTGTGGATGCCACTGCCCCAACAGTATTTTTTCTAAAAAACACCCAAATACTTGACTCGAGCAACTTAAAGTAGAGAGTGACTGTTAAAATGATTATAAGGAATTTAGTTCTCACAGAATTAAAATGGTTGTACAATTACTGACAAAAGATCGTAAAAATTGGAAATCCGAAGACGGTTAGAAACCCCATCGATTGATTCGTTTTCTACGGCTCATCGACACTTTGCAGGTTATTTAAAGCCAGAAAATATTTTGAAAGAATAATAGTTTAGTGATGCAAGTTTTACTAATTAACCCGTAGCTGGGGAAAGAAGAGCTAGATTCCTACCTTTCTCAAGGATATTTGCGCGTAAGTGAATATTACGAACCCGATGGAAATCGACTCTCCGATCTGAGCCATTATTCATAACACCACCCACATATCCAAACTTACAGCACCTGGTATTCCCAAGCGGTCACCCATCTAAGTACATACTAGGCTCGGCGTTGCTTAACTTCAGTGATCGTACGAGAACGGGTGCTTCAACGTGATGTGGCCGTAAAACAACCATAGAGAAAATATCATTACTTAAATCAACACGAATACCGATAAGATTTTCGGAGCATAGAAACAATTTGCTGTGAAGATGAGGAGGAACAAAGCGTAGTATCTCTTTCAGTAGCAGCAGTACTTACAGCCATTATCAGTAGTTCCATCCTGCCAGTCTTCATCATCATCTGCAGCTTCACCTCGCCATCAGCCATTGCTCAAGCCAGCAAGCTATCTCCATCGACCGCCGCTCTAGCCAGCCATCTCCAGCAGGCCTCCAGCTCCAGTCAGCCATCCTCGCCAGTAGCAACGATACGTGATAAACTGTCCTTTTCAGGCCAACGCTCTTCAGCGACCACAAAACATTCCTTTTCAGGACAATCGCTCTTCACCGACTGTAAAACTGTGCTTTTCAGGACAACGATCTTCGGCGACTACAAAACTGTCCTTTTCAGGACAACACTTTTCAGCGATCACAAAACTGTCCTTTTCAGGACAACGCTCTTAAGCGACTACAAAACTATAAAACTGTACGTTTGAGAACAACGATCTTCAGCGACTACAAAACTGTCCTTTTCAGGACAACGCTCTTAAGCGACTACAACATTGTCCTTTTCAGGACGACGCTATTCTCACCGTCTACATGGACACGCAGAGATATTTTGCTGATTACACTACGCCCTTATTTTTGCTGATGTATTTTCTTTAACAAAAATAAACTTGGCAATATATTGTTTTACTGAAGTTTTCACTTAATTTGTTGTTTTCTTGCGTCATTCAATATCTGTTCACGGGCCAATATACCAAATGCAACAACACTCCACAATCTCTTTTTATCATTAGTTGTTCTTGGTATTTTTTTATTCTTTACCATTTCTCTTTGCTCTTGTTCTGTCATTTATCCACTCAAAAAGGCCCAAGTACCACTCAAGGTAGACGGTTACTGGGGATTTGCATATTATGAGGATATGTAGGATAGATAATTGTTGACCCTCAACTTGAAGCGGTTAAGATTGTCGCGATCGGAGAAGCATCCTCACTTTCACATTGCAACACTTCTTACAAAGAAGGTGTTTCAGTGGAATTTCTTCCTTACCAATGGAATATGACGGAAATGAAGATGAACCAAGGAATCTTGTTCTCTTGGGCAAATGCCGTGGAAATAGCGATAGAGTAGCGAGAGTCTAGCAACGATTCATCAGTGGGAAAGGGTTTGAAAGGTGGAAAACAATTCATCACCCACAAGACCGTGCAAGTGCTTTTGAACTCAGTCAAGGCTGGACATTGAGGATTAAGCAATTCCAGCCCAGATGTTTCTTTTACCTTTAATATATCTTGTCAGTGTTATATTCTCTGAGCTATCTTTCCTCATTATTTCAACGGTTTCTTATGATTGCACGTTTAAAGCTACCTTGTAATTCCTGTTTTCTTAATACAGTTGGTGTTCTTATCATTCGCTGGTAGAAGCACATCTCAGTCGCTTCAAGTCTCATCTTCATGTGAAGAGATTGTCCAATATTCACCATCGTATAGAAGGTTACATAGTAGTTCAGTATTATTTTCTTACTTCACATTTACGAAGTTTTAGCTAAACATTAAACATGAAAAGGTACCCCGTTCTTTTGCAAGAAAGAACTGCTTGACCAGAAAATTAGTAAATAAAAAACATCTTTAGTCTTTTTTTAAAATGTCAGGCCAAATATAATTTCTTCGACTTGATAAAATTAAATTGGAGAATTAAATACTGGCCTTACGAGATTAAATTTTGGCTGAAGCTTCATGTAATCATCCGTGTTAATTCCCATGGGAAAGGCATGAATCCAATCCCCCCTGTGCCTTTCCACTTGTCAGATATCTTGGAAAAACAGCTAAGATTGAAGGAGAAAAATTCAATCAGGTCAATGATTGTTGAGTGCAACTGACACAAGATGGCAGATTATTTCCTTTTGCGTGTTATGTTTTGATTAACTACAATACCAAGCTACTTTCCTTGCTCTATAGAATCCTCTGAAAAGCCTTAGTCTGGACGTTGTCTCTTTCCTCAATCATCTGTCCAATCGAGATATCAAATCTAGAAAGGAATTCATCTGTTAAGAAGTGCGACTTTCATGTAAGTTGTCCTAAATTGTAACATAAACAATGACTGTTTATAACGTGATAAATCTATTAGCATTTTTAAAGGGGGCCATAGCGAACGTTGGACAATTTCCCCGAGAGAAAAAAGGAGACTTGAAGCAACAGAAAACTACGGATTTTCTCTCATAAGAGTTATTAAATTTAGTCATATATATATTTTAGAAATATATATGCGAAGGTCACAATTAATATGGTACAAAATTAATTGTTCACGTCTCATCTTCATCTGTGGGGAGATTATTCAACATTTACTGCCATATAGGAGATTAAGTATTAGCCTCTCGACACTGTTTTCTTTGTTTCTAACGATATTTTCTATGTCTTAATACTTTGCTTAGTTTCTAAAAGACACCTTTCACTATTCCTTTAGGATTTCTGTGTCAAATTTTCTATCATTTGTTACTACACAACCCAAATAGTTAAATGTTGCTATTGACTTCATCGTTTAATAACAAAAATGCATTCTGTTTTCTAATAGTTAATAGTCCTTTCTTCTGGCTTTCCCTGTCTACTTTTACTAATAGTTCTTTTAGTTTCCTTTCTTGGTTTGGTTTGGTTTACGGCATATCAACCTCAATGTGTTATTTAATGCCGACAAGATTTTTATTGCTGGTAATATTATTATTTTTTTATCAAATGTATTACTGGTAAAAATTTTTTCCTTCAAAAATCTATTTCTGGTAATAATTTTTCTTCAAAATTGTATCACTTGTAATTTTTATTTTTCAAACAAGTATAGCTGGTAACATCTTTTTTCAAAAATGTATTGCTGGTAATAATTTTTCTTCAAAATCTTATTGCTGGTAATAACTTTTTTACCAAGTATTTCAGATATTAAAGCCTATTTCTACACTTTCATAGTTTGGTGGTTAACTATTTGCCTATAGCTGGGACCCTAACAGGTGCTACCACCCCGGGTCAGGGTGGACCTGGGAACACTAGTAATTAAGAGGTGGTTCCACGCTCCTCAAAATCTCCTGATCAGAGGCCTTGCTGTTGGATATAGTTTATCGTCATACCCAGGATGCGGATGTAGTTTAACGTCATACCCAGGACGGAGTTTCCTTTCTGTGTCCGCCATCAACAGAGTGTCACCCACGTATGTCTACCGATAATAAATACTGGTAGGTCTTTTAGGATCGCCTCACTGTATAGATTAGATAAATCCGGTGACAGTCCCCATCTCATTCTTTCTAGCTTTATTTATCCACTCAAATTGTTTTTTTTATCCATATGCAAGATATTTCTAGAGTAGACATTATTGTTATAAAACCCTATTATTATTATTATTATTATTATTATTATTATTATTATTCTCATCAGATAGGTGGCATTCTGTCCCCTCCTGTCCATCTCACCCTCGATACGCCCTATGAGTGTCAAATTCTCCAAGCCCGCCCTTTTCCCTCATTATGTGTCCTAGAAACTATAGCTGTCTCTTTCAGATTCTGGGTATAAATATTTTTCTTTCTGTTGCCATTTTGTTTAACACTTCCTCGTTGCTTACTAGCACCGTCTATGGAATTCTCAGCAGCCTTCTGTTCACCCCAAAGAAGTCACCCCTGCCGCCGAAGTCATTACTCTATCAACATTTCTTTTTCACACTTTTTTCGTTTCCGTATTCTCTTATTCACGCACACACACAAAACAAGACGTTGCACAATCTTTGAGCACGTCCCCATCCAGCGCGTGTTATTAGGAAACAATTATTAAAAGAAATTCTGCAACAGAAAAACTGTGGTGCAGAATGATAACACGTCACACAGAACTCAGGTGACATGGTTGAGAATCATAAGTTTATTGCAAAAAAAAACAAACATGTTACGGGTTATCCGGGGTCGACACAATGTTAGTGCATTGTGTGCTGAAAATATGAAAAATTTGGCCAATAACGAAATATGAAATAAGGAAAAAAAGATTACACTCATACACATTGTTAAAAAACAAAAACAAAAAAAAACTTTCCTTTCCATTGCAAATAACACAACATAAATCAAATTAACCTTGTGGGAAAGAAATATTCTTCCAAAGAAAAACAATATTACTCAGGTGGAAGTAAAATTTGTTATGAAAAACGGTGAAGTTCCCGAGCACATAGAAAGAAATGCAAGATTATTCGACATTCTTCATTTACTTAAAAAGGGTAAATACTCGAAAACTTCCAAAGATAGAAAATTGAATAGTAAGAGAAACAATGCCTTACTTCAAAAAGAGCTTTCCCATATCGCTGTTGTATTTGGATGAAGCGTTTCTTTGGCCTTAATATTTAATAGCTGCATGATACGCTGTAAATTTATTGCCTCTGAAATCATTGTTAATAATTCAGATTTGAATTCAGAGTTGTTCAGTCTTCCCGCAGGACTGGAAATTTAGGCAGGGAGCGACAATTTGATCTGAAGGTAGAAAGTTTTGACTTCATCTCGTAAGTTTTTCAATTTCTTAAGTAGGCATCGCAGAGTCTTTATGACGACACCTTTGATGAAAGTGGTTGGTGGTGATTTCATATTTAACCAGGATATTCCCAGAAGGGCGTGGGTGTTGATTGGTCAAGAGAGTCACAATGTTGTTAACCCTCAGGCCACCAGCATGAGTCACATAGGTATACCACCGAAAAAATCGAAGGAGTCACGCGACTGCTATTTGATAGGCCGAGAAAATTGTGATGTCAGCAAAATTGCTTCAATTGGAGTTATGAGTTACGTTTTCAAAACCTAGAAATTCCACCAAAGTAATACAATTTGAAATCAATAAAACATATTTTTATAGTGTACAAAAGCTTTTACTCAATTCCATATTAAAACACTTAAACATTTCTTGGTTATTTTAATAAGTTGGGGTCACATATTTTATCCGAGATTGAAGGGGGGTTACTTTGTTTCTTGTGTTAGGGACAACCGTCAGATCTTTGATTGCTACAATTACATTGGCACTCGTAGAGAAAATGAGCTTACTTCAGATTTTATATTAGTTGGTGTCTTTTACGCATGGTTACTTTATATTTTGAATTGTAAGTTTTCGTATTTTTATTCATTATTTTTGATTAAGTGACTTATTGAATTTTAATGTCACTGAAATAAGTTTTGCCTCATTTACATATGAGCGCATTGACTTGTATGTAACGACTTATTAAGTCTAGCTTAGATGTGGCACGGGTTTGAATTTATGGAGCTCCCAGCGAGGACCCAACTCACTACTCGATCGTTATTGATCTATCGAGACAAGCTTATTAACCATTACACCAAGTTGAATTGTTCCAGGCTTGTATTTATAGTCCCTTTAACACCGAGGAAGTCATAAATTTCTCAAGGGCATCAGCACATAAGTGTATGTAATGAACTCGACTGGAATTTGAACTTGGCTCTCCGATTCCTCAATCCGAGCCGAAGTCCATTACTCTACAGATCTTTTCGGGTGAATACTTGTAAATTGTGTATAAACCCGACTAATGTCCGCCTGTTTGACTCTAACGTAAAACGAAGTTGTGTCTGACTTTTTCAGTTTAGTGCAAACTGAATCTATGTTTATCTATTTCATTCTAATTTAATTTCTAATTTGAACCCGATGTAAGTTTATTTTTGGATGCAAATGTAAATCGTATCTTTTTTTTAATCATTTCACCCCAAGCAAGGCAATAAAGGCACAAGGGATTTTATTATATGTGAAAGAATAGGGAAAATAAAAGCATGATCGAAAAGAATAAAAGAAGGGTCATCAAGACGGCAGTAGATAACAGTTGATATTGCATTTAAATTTTTGAAGAACTAAGTTGACTGGAAAGCAAGAATCCGCAAGTGAGCTCCACAGGGGAGAAGTGTAAGAAAAGAAACTGTTAACATAGAACTTGCGATTACAATTCAGATGTAAAATGCTGAAACCTTTTTTCCAATTTAGTATAATCTTCAACACTTTGATTCTAGTGTAAACCGAGCCTTTTCACTCCCATGAAACATGTACCAATGTTTACCTTTCTCAATCTAGTATAAATCGGATATATGTCTACCTAGCTATTAATTCACTGCGATTACTGCCTTAAAAGATTTATCTTCGACATTAAATAAATCAATAAGTGTTGATGTGTCATTAAATTACTTAACCAACTTAAGATTTAAGATAAAGTCGCAAATTATAAAACATGGAAGATGATATCGTGTTCTTGTCGACATTCGACATCTTTCTCGCTTTTCATTCGTTGGATGCTCAGCTTTATTTTGTTCAGTTAGAACCTGTATTTCAAATAAAAACCATTTGCTTTGGTTGTATATGTGTTGCCTTCAGAAACAGCTACATATATTAGTGATTTGTTTTTTCACCTGCCAAAAGTCAATCCTTAGAACTTAAGCAAAGAAATCATAAGTCGCACTTTATTTTCTGAAGGGACATGTTTGCAGAAACTTTTAAAAATGGAAACGTTGGATGAATAAAAACAAAAAAAAAGTCATAAATTCTTCGTCGTCAGCAAACATGAGACAAGCAGTTGGGCGTAGCAATCTTGCACCAGGCCTTAGTTAAAGGCTCTCTCAGGAAATTTAAATAATCTTGACGTTGATAAGAGACGAAATAATCGTATTGGATGTTTCAGCAGATAATCAATTTCGGTTGTTCAATAGACATCAGGCTGTGAGATGAAGAAACTACGTTAGGGAAACGAACAATTAAATATTTGACCAACCAATTGATGAATATGGCGATTTAATTGCGATATCTTCCCGGCGCAGACGCCGCTCTTGAAGAAAGCCTAGAACACGTAGAGGTATTTGTTGGTGCTGTAACGAATGTGGTCAAAAACTGGGAAAGGAATCCTGCTTCGGAGTTCTTAGACAAACTCAGAGAAACGATTAAGCCAACGGATTTCGTCAGCAGGCTATTTATGTGTATCTCTCACAAGCCACCATTTTTTTAATTTTCTTTGATATCAATTGAAAAACAAATTTTTAAACTCAAATGTCCCTACTTCCTGCCTCCACGGATGATGAGCAAAAAAATCCAGACAAGTGTACAGTGCGAGCCGTGAATAGTTCGATCTTTCATATTTACGAACACAAAATGTTGGTTAATGAATTTAGTTTTACGGCGAGATTTTAAAGAAACTTTTGTCATCCGCCACTCAGCAGCCGAAACAATTATATAGACTAAAAAAAAACATGTAAATTAATTGATACAATGTAACACAATTTGTTCACGCTAAATTGCTTAGGACACTTGTGTAGTCAGCTTCACTGTAATTAATTTTATCTGACCTTAGAGTGCTGGAAGATTTTTGACAAACCGAGTGATTCACGCAACGATCTGTTATCCAAAAACAAGGAAAAATAAATAAATAAAAACACTTGGGATCAAGTACCACTTGACCGAAAGGTACGGAATTCCGGTCATAGGCTTATATAATTAGAACGCATTCTAGATAACGGCCAGCCACAAGCCGTCCGTCGAGATGTAGAAAGTCGCAGGTAGAAGTGAGCAGGAGAGAAGTAGGGGAGAGTCCTCAGTCAGAGACAGGGTAGAGGGACAGTTAGAGCGGGAAGCGGAGTTCTTACTGGTCGAAGGAAAGAGCGGGTTCATCTGTCTGAGAGGAGACAAAAGTAGCAGCGAAGTTCTCCCAAGTGTCCCTCACCTACCCTCGGACAGTGCCAGGTGAATCCATAAAGAAACCCGTAGATGTAAAAACAGGATTCCTGTTTTCTTTTCGACGCCGTGGTGGTATGTCATCTTCCGTTGCTTTGTTGAACAACCATCAAGACTTTCAGAGTTTTGGTTATGCCAAATGAAAATGCGAATCGAACTGCCGCGGGGTGGGGTGGGGGCACAGAAGCTGACCAGTCGTTGAAAAACTGACCCACAGAACCGGTCGCATCAAACAACTACGATTCTCATAAAATATGTTAGATATTTAAAATTTGCAACTTGACTCGGCGCAAAAGTTGAAGCATGAACAAAATTCGGAATTCACACGGATATTATCTGATTTTCATAGGATAACTTATCCAAATTTTTATACTCCTATAATAAAACTTGATATTACTCATTAAAAGGAAACTACCAGCTCGCCTTACTTTTTCTCGTACTTGTCGACTAACTTCTCACAAAGACTGCCATACAAGAATTTCGAAATTTAATTAACTTTAGTGTCAGTCGTTTTTCTCCACATACATGACAATCAGTATTGACAATATTCCACTTCAGCGCTTTCATATATGCACACACACTTGCATATAACACAAGATCTTTACACCCAGGATGTGTAAAGTAAATAAAAATTTAGAAAAGAAAAACCCAAAAACAAACATTTATTCAGTTGCATACTGAACTTTAACGACATTGTAAAATAGTTTTTATTTTGTTAAAATATTTTTGTTTTGTTAAAATGCCAAATTTTGTGTAGGCAAGAGAATTCTTTTAACCGTCTAACATGCTACCTACCTAACCCAAAATGTTCATGTTTTGGATGAAAACTTCTAATAAAGGAAGACTCTAGGTTTTAGTATCAACTTGGCCATTTTCTGAAATTTGTATGCTGACACGTGACAATGACGTAATTTATTGCTAAGTCGGTCGCGACCAGGAAAATTTTCTCTTTGTTAAATTTTCAAATCTGTTGGCCTATTTAAATAGCCATAGAGGGTTGGTGTAAGTAATTGTTGGTCAAATATTGATTACAGAAAGCAATAGGAGTTATTTTCATTTTAATGTTTTCAATTACCTTTTATAAGTACATAGAAAAATACAATTGAATATATATATATATATATATATATATATATTTGTCATCCACAGACAGACTGTTTCGCTGTTCCACAGCTCATCAGTGTGGCTAGACGTCCGGTTGCCTCTAGCTAGGATCGAAACCCGACTGAATTTGCGTCAGTCGGAACTTCTACCACTAAGCCGTCGGCGTACGGCAGGGATGAAGGTGAATTTTAGCGTGTTTATTTTTAGATTTAGATAAACACACAGTGACTCACAGTGACTCAATTCTGCCGAAGAGTCGTGCAATATTAGCTTAAATAGTCACTGTTTACAAACTCACACCTCAAACCAAAGAGCTCAACCGAAATTAAGTTCTCAGGAGCCAATATATATATATATATATATATATATATATATATATATATATATATATATCGATTTAATAAGCGCAGCTAAGATGTGGCACAAGGCCGAAATTATCGGCACTCATTGGAGATCAAACTCACTAAACAAACGTAACTGACGTTTTCCCCTCATATATATATATATATATATATATATATATATATATATATATATATATATATATATATATATAAAGTGGACATGGAAGTCAGCACTTAGAGGCGACAGTCTGTTTCATGCTAGTGCAATCGTCAGGCGACTAGTGCTGTTATTTTTCTCGGCTATTTATATAAGGGTCAGTGGTGCATTATGGGTAGTCTATTTTGGCGGTTACTTTTACCGGAAGTGGCTTATTTGTTTATTTATTTATGTCAAATTGTTTTGCTTGTTTTTTGTTTGTTTTTTTATTTTTTTTTTCATTTTTTATCTTATATATTTATTTATTTATTCTTTTATTTTGATCGGTGTTTTTGGTTAACGTAGTAAAAATTTGTTTATATGGCTTATTGTTGGTAGTCTATAATGGCCGTCATTACCGGAAATCGCATGGATAAAGAAAGATGGGAATTTGACACTACAATGGGAAGCTTTGACGGTGCAGAGACATGCGAAATCGTAGGCATTTACTTACTACACGAACTAAGCAAAATAATAGATAGAAATGACACAGGGCTCTACAGAGATGACGGTCTCATAATCTTAAGAAACTGCAACAAACAAAAGACTGATAAAACTAGAAAAGCAATAATTAAAATTTTCAAAAATAACGGATTCGAGATAGATATAAAAACTAACCTAAACGAAGTAGATTTTCTAGATGTCACCTTCAACCTAAGAAAAGGCACACACAAACCATACAGAAAACCGAATGATAAACCACAGTACATACATATATACTCCAACCACCCGCCTTCTATAATCAAACAGATACCTAAATCGATTAACCGCAGGCTTTCCGACAATTCTTCCGATGAATCTATATTTAACAAGGCCAAGAAAGACTACGAAACAGCCCTAAAAGATAGCGGATTCCCAGCAACACTCACATACTCACCACAGAACACAAAAAAGACCAACAGAAAAAGAAATATCATATGGTTCAACCCACCGTACAGCAAAAATGTAAAAACAAACATAGGAAAAATATTCTTCAAGCTTTTACACAAACACTTCCCGGAATCAAGCACCCTACACAAAATATTCAACAAAAACACAGTAAAAATCAGCTACAGTTGCACCGAGAACATGGCACAAATAATAAAAAAGCACAACAGAAAAATTATTAACAAACCACACGAACAAATTAAACCCACGTGCAACTGCAGAATAAAAAACGAATGTCCCTTAAACGGTAATTGTTTACAAAACAACGTAATCTACCAAGCCACGACAAAATCAGCAGATAATGAAGAAAAAGTATATATAGGAGTAACCGAAGGACCATGGAAACAAAGAAATTATGTACACAAAATGTCTTTCACAAATAGTAAATATGCGAACAGCACAATGCTTTCTAAGTATATCTGGGAAATAAAAAACAAAACACACACCACACCAAAAATATCTTGGAAAATAAGGAAAAAATCATCAGCCTACAACAACCTATCAAAAACCTGCAAACTTTGCTTGGAGGAAAAAATAGCTATCATTACCTTCCCAGATGAAAATAAATTATTAAATAAAAGATCCGAGCTAATCTCAAAATGTAGACATGAAAACAAATTTTTACTACGTAACTTAAAATAGAAAAATAAATAAATATATAAACAAACAACAATAAAATAAGCAAAATAAATTACTCCAAACAAATCATAAAACCACACCTGTTAGAATATACGAAACAAAATCAAAACAAAAGAACGGACGAAAGTTATAACTGTTATACAAATAAAAATAATAATTAAAAAAAAAAAAAAAAACATTAATAAAAGATAATATACTACGTTACTTAAAAACCGAAAGCCAAAAAGATATAGTGTAACAAATAAATAACAACAAGTATAATAAATCGATCTAAATACA
>OZ038482.1:4729942-4782442 GCA_964036315.1 Acanthosepion esculentum
TTTTAAATTCCACACGTTGTCAGCTAGTTTGGTAGAGTACCTAAGATTTACTAGCTTAAATGACGACTTATTATTGTACCATTTACATTTGAAAGTACCTCTTCCACCTTCTTTTTCTTGCGTGTGTGTCGATGTGAGTTTTAGTTGGAGCAAGAACTTTTCATTCATATATATATATATATATATATATATATATATGTAAAATGAAGTGTGCAGTGACCAACCATGATGACAGTCGTAATTGGTCACTGCCCACTTGAAATTTGACTTAAAAATATGTTAAAGATCTGCCATTTATTATGGCATGGAACAGTCTTTTTTTACTGTGTGCTCTTTTAGGTAGACACTTTTGGCAGCTGCTTATTCTTATTTCTGATCACACACACACACACAGACACACACACACACACACACACACACACACACACATATATATATATATATATATATATATATATATATATATATATATATAAAATAAACCAGTTTGTCTGATGATCGACAGAAGCGTGAAACCCAGGGTCTCAAATTAATATCCATACAACTGAATATGTTAGCTCTATCACTGATATTGATCACTTTCAACTAAGTACTGCGCATATAATATATATACATATATATATAATAAAAAGGCTTAAACACTAATATTCCAGGGTCATAATTTATTACACTGGAATCGTAAATACGATCCAATTCATCAGACCTACAAATTTAAAAAGGAAACAGAAAAAACAACTCCTGGAATAAAAAATAAAATTTAGTGAGAGTGTATGTATGAGAGTGTGGCACGAATGCTAGAGTAAATGAAAGCTATAGGGAGGGGTAACAGACAAGAGAAGGACAGGAAGCTCTAAAGATGAAGGGGGGATTAAAATTTAACAGAGAGAAGTTTTAAAGAGGGGAGTCAAAGACGGTTTATGTGAGAGAAATATGAATATTTTCAAATGTCTAATACATTAAAGATACACCGGAAAAGAGTATACATTTTGTGGTGACATACACACACAATAGACGACATAATCTTAAAGCTCAGAAGATGAGAGAGGGAGAGGAAAAGAAAAGGGGGTGGGTGGAGATGGGGTGGTGAAACTAAAACCGAAGGTCATTTATAAAAGGACTGCTGTGTAATCAAGAACATTTGACAAAGGTAATATCGACTACAGGTTACAAATCTAATATAAACATATAAAAAATAACGATTATCTAATTTAGCAAGGACCTATATTTTTATGTAAAAAAACACATACGTATGCACACATACACAACAACATATTTATATTTTCAGGTACACACATACATATAGGCGTGTACACACATACCCATATATATATATATATATATATATATATATATATATATATATATATATATATATTGCACCAACTAATACTCACACAGACACATACATAAGAAAAAGAAGGTGGAAGAGGTACTTTCAAACGTAGATGGTACAATCATAGGTTGTCATTTAAGCTAGTAAAGTAAGGTCCTCTACGAAACTAGCTGACGACGTGTGGAATATATATATATATATATATATATATATATATATATATATATATATATATATATATATATATATATATATATATGTACATATATATATATATATATATTATATGCGCAGTACTTAGTGGATAGTGATCAATATCAGTGATAGACCTAACATATTCAGTTGTATGGATATTAATTTGAGACCCTGAGTTTTACGCTTCTGTCGATCATCAGACAAACTGGTTTATTATTTAAAAATGGATCGATGCTTATTTGTGTTTGATTATGTTTGGTGGCGGGAGGGGGAACACAAACATAAATAAGCATAAATAGATCAATTTACAAAAAAATAAACCAGTTTGTCTGAAAATCGATAAAAGCGTGAAATATATATAATATATATATATATATATATACAGGGTGACCCCAAAAAACGGTAACTTTTTAACAATCCAATAAAACCAAGAGTGATGGAAGAAAAATATTTAATTCATAGTAATTGAAACCATAAAACATGCCATTTAAGAAGAAATGATGGAATTTTCATTTTTTAAAAATTACGTCCTGTAGATGGCGTCCTCCTGTACGAATGCATTCTTGAAATCTGCTGTTGAGATTCCTCATTGACTGCTGCAACAACTCAGCTGGGATACTGTGAATTTCATTCTCGTTACTAAAATGGCGAAATGTTTACTTCCTCATGTCTGGCAATACGCGCTTAAAAAATTTCCGTTTTTTTCAGTCACCCTGTAAATATATATATATATATACATATATATATATATATATATATATATATATATATATATATATATATATATATATATATATATATATATATATATATATACTAGGGGTGGTGAAAATTCGTCATCAGTTCGAGTAAGAAGCTCTTCCAAAATAAATTCTCATCTGTGCTTTTTTGTCAAGTTTGTAAAGTGGGTCTGACGAAGAACTTTTCAGCACCCCCCTCCTCGTACATATATGTGTTTATGTGCAAATCCATATATAAATTTATGTCGTCGTATGGACGGAGACAGTAACCTATGAAAGAATTTACATTTATTTAACCTTGATGCCTCTTTCTTTCTCTCATTCATCGCCTTTCGAAAATTCAATCTTCCCGCCTTTTTCTTAATTTTCGATTCGTCTGCTGACCGCAGAATGACAAGGTGCGAATCCTCGCGAAAATTTGAACATTGTCTGTTGTGAGCAAATGTAATAATTCTCCCTCATTGCAAATCGCCATGATTCCATTTGCGCAGATTTCGTTATATTCCGAGGCGAAGACATTTTACAGGGACAGACGCCGGTTACGTCATTGATTCGTCATCGCGTACATGCGCATGCGCAAACATGTACGTAGACATAGTTCTGTTTCTCTCATTCACGTATACTTCAGGAAGCAAGTAAGTTTAAATTTACACATTTCGAAATACAAATGTGTTCTTACACACACATATTCACAGAATATTTGCTTTGTCTGTATGTTTCTCTTTCTCTGGCTCTCTTTTTTTCTCTCTCTCTCTCTCACAAACACACGCATGTCACTAAGCAAATATTCACAAAGTTACACTCACACAAAATAATGTTAGCATACACATATAAATATAAATATACGCACACGCATTATATATATATATATAAATATATATGCATGTATATATATATATATATATATATATATATATATATACAACTGAATATATATATATATACAACTTAATATATATATATACACACACAACTGAATATATATATATATATATACAACTGAATATATATATATATATATATATATATATATATATATTTGAATTGGACATAGTCCGACAATTTATAATATGTTTAACGTTCTTTTTATAGATACAAGTATTTAAGCAAATGCTCTGTTTATTATTTTATAATAAACAGTATTAAATAACATTTACCGGCCTGAATGTCCGAGAAATTTTCATAGAAAATTTTCGTTCTCCGACAGGAATCGAACCTGTATCCTATACGGAACCATGCCTTAACCGTTCGGCCACAGAGAAGATTCTGGTTAGCAAGGTCGATTTTACTATCTTTAAACTTAAATCTTCGATTTTACTATCTTATATATATATATATATATATATATATATATATATATATATATATATATATATATATATATATATATATATATATATATATATATATATATAGGAGGAGATAGGAGGTATGTTTTAGTGGGTAGCGGCTTGGACTGAACTATATATATATATATATATATATATATATATAACATATATCGCTCGCTATATATATATATATATATATATATATATATATATAACATATATCGCTCGCTATATATATATATATATATATATATATATATATATATAACATATCGCTCGCTATATATATATATATATATATATATATATATATATATATAACATATATCGCTCGCTATATATATATATATATATATATATATATATATATAACATATATCGCTCGCTATATATATATATATATATATATATATATATATATATAACATATCGCTCGCTATATATATATATATATATATATATATACTGTGTGTGTATGCGTGTGATAAATGATTGACAGGAAATATCTAAACAATGTATATAAAATGAAAGCCGTGAAAACCAGTTGGTTGTTTAATTTTTTAAATTCCTTGTTAACGTTTCGCTCTGTATGAGCATTATAAAAGTATCCAGAAAAAGCTAAGGAACTCGTTTTCTCTCTTTCTCACTCTGTCTCACAAACACTCACGCAAACACACATACACATACATACATACATACATACATACACATACATACATACATACATACATACATACATACATATATATATATTAGTTGTACTGACGTGTGAAGATGCAATACTTTAAAACCCGGCATTATATGACGACGCAATATTTGAAAAAAATGAAATTGACACACACACATGCGCGCGCACACACACACACACACATACACATACATACATACAATTAAACCTACACACACACGCGCGCGCGCACACACACGCACACAAATACACATACACATACGCACGCACATTAACAAACAAATAAAAAACATTGCCTCTTTCATAATGACTTATTAATTACACAGACATTTTAAATTTAATTTTAGATTTAAATTTACACCGGAGACAATGAAAATGGTCCGAAATATATAAAAATTATCTTTAACAAGGAATTTTCCTTGTTTTTTTATCAAATGCATATGTATAAACAAAAAGTGCTGCCGAAAATACTCTAAATATATACAGGGTGTATCAAAAATATTTTTACAAACAATGGAGTTGTGTTCCCTACACCGAAACAAGGACAAATTCCATATAAATATATCTCCGCAAATACCTTCGTTCAATGAAAGATTACGGTAGATGGCGCTGTGTTTCCATGTAGACTAGGTTACATTTGTCATTCGTGTACCTTTGCACCTTGTCTGTCTTTTCTTTTTCTGTTCGGTCAACCTTTTATCAGGAAGATGTTTATCTAAGACGTGGGAACAAGTGACAACATGTCCCAAACAATAAGTAGCTCCCCTGACTAAATTAACGACGTTATTGGCGAAGATTAGAATATGTCAACTACATAATTTGCATAAAAACATATGTCCAAGAGGCCATCATTGTACCTCAACCCAGCAACTCATAACAAATGTTCAAAATGTCCTCTACTTGCTTCTACACAGGCACACACCCGTCAGATCATTGACTGGCGGACCCTTTCAAATACCCCCACACGGTGTCAAATGGTTTCTAAGGCACCCATAATATGTTGATAAAGTGTCTCTGCATTATGATTGTCTGCGGCATAAAAGAAATGTTTTATGTGGCCACACAGATAAAAATCCAAAGGATTTAGGTCCGGCGAACGTACAGGCCATAGAACCAGTCCTCTCTTATCTGTTCATCTTTTATGGTCGATGTCAGCCAGCGCATTGCGAACAATGTGACTAAAATGTGCTGGAGCCTCATAAAGCATGAACCACATGTGTGTTCATATTAGCAGTGGTACATCCCCGAGCAGGTGTTGAAATGTGTTCGAAATAAAGTCCCTGTAGAACATATAGACCCACCAGATAGTCACTTACAATTCCAGCCCACACATTAATCCTAAACTGATGCTGATTTCCAGCCTGCATTGTACCATGGGGATCTACCCACAAATGTTGGTTTTGTAAATTTGTTATTCCACCTTTTCCAAATGTTGCCTCATCCGTAAACAAGGCTGAAGAGACAAACAACGGATCAGCAGTTTGTGCAAGGAACCATTGGCAAACGTTCTCAGGTGGTAAGTGAAAGACCCTGCATCACGTTGCAAATGATACGACTACAGGATCTGCCCTCGTGGTACCCTCCATATGGTACTATGAGATGTACGACATACTAAGGCCACTTGACGTGTGCTGACAGTAGATTGTGTTCTTCATGGTCAGGCATACGAGCGGATCTCGGTCTGTCTCGATCCATTATTTGTGGTGCCACGGATCCAGTCTCAACAACGCGACGATGATTCAGCTGCCTTCAGTCTGGAAACCCAATCTGATACAGCCGTGCAGCCTCGCGCCCGTTACCATTCACGCGGCCATATATAAAAATCATATCTCCCTCTTCACGATATAAATATCCTTCCATTGTTAAACGGAACACATCTCAGTTAACTCACTACTGCACACGCTAAACGTTGAAGACAGACCACCACAAATGTACACGAATGACAAATGTAACCTAGTCTAAATGGCAACACAATGCCATCTACCGTAAACTTTCTTTAAACTTAATAACTCAAAAACGAAGGATATGCAGACATATGTTTATACAAACTTTTGTCTTTGTTTTGGTGAGGCAATACACCCTCGAAGTTTGTAAAAGAATTTTTGATACACCCTGTACATATTCATTGGCGACTCCAGAGATTAACTCTTTATTGTCGTTTAAATGTAGATCCTTGGTAGCAATTATGTAGATTTTCTTTCATCGGAAATTTTTATCTAAGTTTAAAATTAAATAATAATAAATGCTAAGTAAAAGGTATTCTATTGTAGGCATATTTCTGGCCTTTCCTTACTTAGTTCGACATTTTTTCCGTTCGGTACTTTGTCCATTCGCCATTTTATCTATTGGACATTTTTGTCCATTTGTCATTTTGTCTTTCGCTGTCTGCGCATGCCTTCTTCAGACCTTATGTACTGGCGCTACACAATCACTAGTAAAGAATTGTACGAAATAACAGAAATCACATCACTTGAGGGCTTTCAACAAGTAACAAGAAGAGAAAATAATGACATGAAAGATGAAAGATGTCGACGTTTGACACTACATCAAACAAAAGGTTAGCTCGGAAATTCCCCATCAGGACTGGGAAAAACAACAATAGTTACTGGATTTAAGAAACCTATTTTCCTGGAAAATAGTTTTAAGAGAAAAACTTTATGAATTTCAACCGAAATTATTTTTATTTTTACTACAGTTGTAATTTCTCTTAAATAAAAATGTTAAATCTTTACTGTAGTTTAAATTCCGGTCCTTGTTCAAAAAAGTTAGCAGTTATGGAGAAAGTTTCTATTTTTTTCATCGGATAATTATTTTCCGGCGGGATACTGCCAACAACAAGTTACATAATTTGTGGTGCTACGAGTCCTGTCTCAACAGCGCGACGATAAACAGCAGCAAAGGTTGGATGATTCGGCTGCATTTGGTCTGGAAACCCAATCTGATACCGTCTTCCAGTTTCCTATCCATTACCATTCGCGCGGCCATATGTAAAAATCATATCTACCTGCTCACGATATAAATATCTTGCCATTGTTAAATGGAACACTTCTCAGTTAACTTACTACTACACACGCTAAACATTGAAGACAGACTAGCCATAAATATACACGGATGACATGACAAATCGACATGATGGTGTTGAGTATCAAACTCAAATCGTCCAGTTGTATATCGACACACTTCCTGAAACATTTGTAAAATCATTTCACAGTAAGCAAAGCGATAAAATCCACTGAGACGCAGAGGGTTACTGGGTCTGAAAGAATCTGAGAAAACGTTATTGAGGAGAAAGGACAATAAAAGAACAGGTTTCAAGGAGACAGAAGATAACGATTGACGTTGTGTAGTTGCAAGAAACCGGAAGAGAGTTCTCCCAGTGAGAAGTGCAAGAGAAGAAACTAACAACATAGAACCTACGGTCGCATCTAGCAAATTTCAAATGAAATGATTACACCCAGTGGCTAATTTTGTACAGTTTTTAAATTTGTGGTTTCGATGTATCAAAGAGGAAAGCGATATTCATTTTGAAAAATAGAAAAATGGGAGATGGGGGAGGGCTGGTCTTTAATCTGTTGCATATTAAACGGTGACATCCTGCTATCAGTCACGATTACTGACCCAAACATACTTACAGTATTACTTACACCAAAACAACACATCCTTACTTGGCATTTTTACTACAGCCATCATAATACGTAAAAGATTCTATGAAGTCCTTGTTTTCCTATGCGTAAAATTTGTCTGAGGGCGAGGGGATCTTAAATAAAAGCTCATTAGCACAATTACCAGGAAAATATTTATAGAAAAACTGATTGATTATTCATTCATTTTCTACTGCATATTAACCCATTGCAGGTTTATAGCCAGAAAATATCTTTAAATTTAAGAATTTTTTTTTTTAGATAATAATGATTTAGTGATATAAGTCTTACTAATTAACCCATAGCTGGGAGGGGAAAAGAGTTGGATTCATACATTTCGCAAGGTTATTTGCAGCTAAGTGAATATAACAAACGCAACTGTAATTGGAATTCGGTGTTACAACGTGATGCTACGTTACTGCTGTGAGAAAGGGACTGATGCTGAGATGCTAGATCACAGCCGATAACATTGCAGATTTTCCTTTGGATTTTGTTAAGAATATCTAGATTGCACCAGCAACATACATGATGCACTATTCGATGCACAGACGAATGGTAAAAGTCTGAGAAGATATATTCGGGCAAGAAAACTGATTTAGCTCGACATAGTGAACTAATATTCTGAGCATTTGTCATGCATTTCAGCAAATTGTGGAACGTGGCCTCCCTCTGTCTTTTCTATAAATATTTTCATAGCAATTGTTTTGTTGAGTTTTGTTACCTGTTTGGTATCTCGACCGTATGAATCTAAATGTAGTACTAAGTTGGCAATTAGGTCTCATCGTTTTACTGTTTGAAATAGCAGAATGTAACCGTAAGTTCTATTCTCATAATCTTTTTCTGTTACTTTTCGACTGTGATTCCCTGTCATCTAAAAACTTCAAAATTTAAGTACGACATCAATCTTCATTTTCTGTCTTCCTGAATCCTGTTCTTTTTGTCTCTTCTCACTATCGTCTTTCTCATTTTTCTTTCGCACTCAGTAAACCCTGCGTCTTAGGGGATTTATTCCCTTGCATGGGATGAAAATACTTTTTAAAAAAGACAAAAGAAATGAGAAAGTCAAAATGACTGTTTAACGTTGAACATGGATTCGACTCAGACTAATAAAACAGTAGGTCTAGTTGACAATATTTCAAATTTATAGACCCTTTGTCTTGCCGAATTTTCAGAAAGTATTTATTTTGAGATTTATCTTACAGCAATTCCATGAACCTCATTTAGTTTGCAGATCAGATCATTAACATTTTCGTCTTCCAAGATGGCACCCTTTGTCATTAATCTACAATTGTTCAAGATTATGTGAATGTACAGCTTCTCTATGGACGGATCGTACGTAGAAGTAACAAAGCCAGTCTTTGGATTCCTTTCCTTGGAGTTATATCAAATCGCAAGTTTACCAAGCTAGGATTAAAACATCCGATAACATAAAACTGCAAATGCTTCAGAATGTACATTATTATACATTATTCGGACTATTGTCCTCATCTTTGTCACCATTACAACGTTTCGGTCGTTGTACGCTCCGGCCTTCGTCAGGTGGTTGGAATGACGAACTGAATCCTTTATTTCGCTCACTGGGGTAGGCTGTTCTAGTTCCACGTGCCATATTTAATGGATGTCAGTTATCAGTTCTCCACTGCCTTAGCCGAGTATTGAACTCACACTCTTTGGGTCCTGTCAATGGATCTAACCAACGCCTTTATCCACTGTGCCATGTGTCCTTGGGTATGAATTTCTGGGTATTATAAACCTAATGTCTTCAGCCTCATTTTTTAACAGTGCTCATATTGCAATTTTTGCTGTTAACCGCTAGTTTTTACCAGAGCTCATATTGCTATATGAGCGACAAAGATGTAATAAATATGGCGACAAAAATGAGGACAATGGTCTGAATAATGTAAATAATGTATATAATACCTCATCTCAGAAATATAGACAGATGCTTCAGAATATGTTTCGAAATGTTGCTGGAGGATTTAAGCCGAGCAGGGAAACCGATTTCCGTCCTGTTGATCCCTATTCAGGATAATCCGAACATTTTACCAATATTTAATTTGACATGAGATCATAAAAATTCAACGTGTTTTATTAAGATAGAAAGTTTGTGAATATCCTGTATATTAGGAAATGATGAAGAGATTGCCACTTTTCCAAATGTGACCAAATGATTAAATAAGATTTTTTTGGTGGGGAAGGGCTTCTTGGCCGAGAATCTTTCAGAATACCTTAACACACACACACACACACACACACACACACACACACACACACACACACACACACACATATATATATATATATATATATATATAAAAGTGAACATCGACGTCAACACTTAGAGGCGACAGTCTGTTACAGGCCTGACGATTGCATCAAGCATGAAACAGACTGTCGCCTCTAAGTGTTGACTTCGCTTACACACGTTCTATATTGATATGATATTGAACACTTTATCCCATAAATATAGAACACCTTAAGACTATATTTCTTCATATATATATATATATATATATATATATATATATATATATATATATATATATGTGTGTGTGTGTGTGTGTGTGTGTGTGTGTGTGATTTACTAAGCGTAGCTTAGATGTGTCACAGCTCCGTAAGTATGGAGAACCCAGAAAGGGTCGAACTCACCAGACAGTCGTAATTGATCCAACGAAACAAGCTTGTTAACGCTCACACTACGCCGAAGTGCCTTTCATATATATATATATATATATATATCAGTAAATTGTTGAAACCTTCTGACGAGTGAACTGAATGTAGCTTCTATCAGCTAAATGACAAATTTTATATTTGTATTAATTCAGAAGTTCAGGTCGGGTGATCTGTCCCTTTGTGATGAACCCCACAGTGGCGGGCCACATGTCTTGGATGATGAGCCACAGATGAGGACAACAGCCAAACCTGTAGTGAGTTTGCCGAACGATTCCAGGTTTCTGATGAAACGCCGCATAAGGTAGACGTACAAATTGAGCAAGTGGGTACCCTACACACTGCCGGAAGCTAACAACAACAACAACAACAACAACGAGTTACAGCCTGCTATTCCTATTTGATCAAGTTCTCACTCGTGACGAAAAGTGCCAGACATTGGTTGTTAACACGGAACCATTTGATTCACACTAGGACACCACCTCTATACCCGAGCAAGATCATGTTTCTATCTGGTGGACTAGTCGGAAATTGGTGCACTATGAGCGGCTACCAACGGGTCAAACCATTACTGTGGACGTGTATTCACAGCAGTTGCAGCGTGTGCAACAGGCACTGAAGTAGAAGGAACCAGCATTGGCTAATTACATGAGTGTACTGTTCCTCCATGACAATGCCAGGCTTCATGTGACGCGGAGCCCAGAGATACCATACGAAAACTTGGCTGGGAGACACTGTGCCATCCACCTTACTCCCCGGAGTTTGCGCCAACAGATTAACACCTTCTATTCCTTGGACAACAACCTTTATGGAAAATCCTTCGCAAATAAAGTAGACTTGCGGTAGGCACTCACAAACATCTTTGCGCCCAAGTCATCTGATTTTTACCGCCCGGACATTGCGCAGCTGGAGGCACGTCAGAAAAAGGGTCTGGATGCCGATTACTTTGAGGGCTAACGGTATGTCAAATTTGTTGTATACCTTTTTTGATAATTAATAAAAAACTGCAAGGACTTTTTTGATTACCTTGTAGAAAGGCTGAAAAGTTGCTATAAAACTTACAAAAACAAGTGTTGGAAGACTAATTCAATATAAATTTCTTATGTTGGGATTTGATATTTTTTTGAGGGGTGAGATTTCCTTGGAGGTCCGTATTTCTGCACCTACGCATTCTCTCTAGCTCACTGTCGCTCTACCACACGTAGTCATAAACGGATATATATATATATATATATATATATATATATATATATATATATATATATATATATATATATATATATATATATATATATATATATATATATAATACTAATATAAATATAAATATAAATAGTTATACTCGTCTGGAATTTCGTCTTAGGTGTTTTGGCTTGTAAATGAACAAACCATTTCCCAAGGAAAAATAAGGGATAAAAAAGAAAGAACTAAGAACATGTAATTGAGGCGAAAACAATCGCTCAGAATCCAAACTCAGAGTCCAAAGAAAAACCCCTCCAAAACGAGTAAAGCAAAAGAGCCAGGTAAGCCCCCTGATGATCCGTGTAGGTGAAACCTAGGTAGGTTTACCTGGTTCATAGTTATATATATATATATATATATATATATATATATATATATGCTGGACTCTCTTGTCGCGGACGACAAATGAGGGCTCAGTAAAACAAAGAGGTGCTCAACTTTTATGCACATGCATGTGTCTCCCAATGCCTGCAAGTGTTGTGCAATCTTTTAGACAGATGGAACACGTGGTTGAATCATTTTGCTCGAATGGTTGAGGATCAATTGCCACATGTTTCCTCCGCAATTGGACAGCCAGGCCTGCTTTACTGTGCATGACAAAGCCACAAGGGCAGGCAAAAGGCTATCATTGAGAGGATCAGCATGCTGCCAACTTTCATTAATATTTGATTCCACAGTTGATCCGATGTTCAAATCGAACTCGCTCAAACCTTTGTATAGATGAGAAGCAGAACAGGCGCCCAGCTCCTTCACTCTGAGGCTTTGTTTTCCCAGGAAAAAAGTGGATACTGCATCGTCTTTGAGTTTGTCTTTGTAACGCAAGAGAGGCCTTCCAACTGACACGCTTGTTAGAAGATGGCCAAAGAGACATACATATATATATTAGCCTAGTAGATAAAAGCGTTGGTTCCTAAATGTAATGGTATAGAAATCACGAGTTCAATCTCTGTGCTCTGTAGTGCATGCTTGGTGGAAACTAAGCGGTATTAAAAGGATCTAGACAATATGTCCCTAGATATACTCAGTAAAAGATTAAATAAAGTGTTCAGGTCGAAATTTATCAACCTGATGAAGGCCGAAACGTTGTGATAATAACAACAAAGATGAAGAGAATAGTCGGCATGCAAGTAATATAGACCCTTTTTAATTTTGTATGCGTCAACAAGTAAGGATCGAATTCACTTTGTTAACCATTAACCCTACACCGAACTAGATTGGTTGATTTTATGGTCGTGTTAATGTTGAATTTTGTATGGATCACCTAGAGAAAAGCGAAAGGGGTGATCAGTCGTAATGGTCAACCGAACTAGTTTTGCTAGCCATTACTTCTAACTGAACCAGACAGGTTGATTTTACGATCGGTGGAGTAATAGATCGCGGTTCGGATTGAGGAATCGGAGAATCGAGTTCGAATTACCGTCGAATCCATTATATTCACTTAAGTGCTATTTAGCCTTGGGAAAGGTATGAATACTCTTCTTCACCCCCCACCCAGCTATGGGTAGCAGGACAGACCGGACTCTATGTATGGCAACTGGTCTACTGCAGAAAGAAAAACTGCGGGAAAAAATTTGCCTCGTCAGTCATGTATCGTGTTGTTTTGTTTTGTTTTACGGTATATCAACCTCAATGGCTTTTTTAATACCGACAAGATTTTTTTTTTGGTAATATTTCTTTTCTAATAATGTATTGCTAGTAATAATTTTTTACAAAAATGTATTGCTGGTAATAAAACCTATTTTTACACGTTTTGACCCCAGTTTGGGGATTAACTATTTGCCCATAGCTGGGACCGTAACAGGTGCTTCTACCCCGGGTCAGGGTGGACCCGAGAACACCAGAGATGGTTCTATGCTCCTCAAAACCTCCTGGTCAGAGGCCTCGCTGTTGGTTGTCCTTACCCAGGACGCGGATGTAGTTTATCCTCCTGCCCAGGACGGTCAACTCGTGTTGGGTTATTTAATGACGGATTTTGTGCGGGGTTCCCACAGAGGATCGAAATCACTACTCAGTAGCATTGGACACTTCGACGTGGTGTAACGGTTAGCAAGCTTTTCTCGCTAGACCAATTACGACTAAATAGTGAGTTCGATCCTCACTGGGTTAACCATGCTGTCGGCCTTGTGCCACATTTAAGCTACGCTTAGAAAATCACCATAATTTGGCACTTCGATCTGGTGTAATGGTTAACAAACTTGTTTCATAATCTGTCTATATTTCTGAGATGAGGTATTATGTCCATTATTTACATCCATAGTTATATAACTGATAACTGACATCCATTAGACATGGCACGTGGAACTAGAACAGTCTACTCCAGTGAGTGAAATAAAGGGTTCAGTTCCACATTCGAACCACCTGAAGAAGGCCAGAGCATACAACGGCCGAAACCTAATAAATATGGCGACAATGATGAGGACAATAGTCCGAATAATGTAAATAATTGTTTCATTTTATCAATTACGTCTGACTAGTGAGTTCGATCCTCACTGGGTGCCCCATACTTTTGATCTTGTGTCACATCAAAGCTACGTTTAGAAGATTATGACAACTCAGTCGGAATGGTCAACTAGACGAGCTCCCTTAACCCTCGAACACTAACCACCAATTAAAGTTACACCCCGACTGACCACGGCTATATCATAGCCGATTTTGAAAATATCAAAAAAAATATTCATATAAATCTTTATTTGAAATATTTTACATGCGGGCACTTCAAACTTTGTACTTTGAGTGAGCATTAATAGGAACTGAAAAACATTATTTAGGTAAGAAAATGAGGTACTGAAAATTGTAATTAAAAATAGGAACATTTGCGCTGGGTACTATATACCCATGGTTAGTGTTCTAGGGTTAAACATTACTCTAAGATAAGGCGCCTGTAGGAAAATGAGAATTCTTTTTCCGAAGACTTTTCTGCAAAGGAATTGTAGTCACCGCCGTTGAAATTCGAACTCAAACTGATAATTTCATTTTCCTTGAAAGAAAGCGTTACACAACCTCACACAATGGATCATTGAGTCAGTTGTATATATTATGTATTTGATGATCATGTAAGTTCACCAGATGAAGAAATAGGCGAGGTGATTCGTGTAGGAAGATTGTACTACGCCAATTTTCTAAATAGGGAGAATCTATTTACCAGCATTCAAAATTCTGTTTTTTTTTTTTTTTTTACGTGACCTGAGAAATCGATGAAAGATCTCAGTAGGAAATGAGCAGAAGTGTACGTGTGTGCATGTGTGTGTGTGTGTGTGCATGTGTGTGTGTGTGTGTGTGTGCATGTGTGTGTGTGTGTGCATGTGTGTGTGTGTGTGTGCATGTGTGTGTGCATGTGTGTGTGTGTGTGTGTGTGCATGTGTGTGTGCATGTGTGTGTGTGTGTGCTTGTGGTGTGCGTTTTTATTTGTTCGTACATTAATCGATCCCTTCCTTTCTTCTCGTATCGACTACTTCATAGGATTAAACCTTGGTACCGTCAATATACACCTTTTCATTGTTTTACTCTCTCTCTCTCTCTCTTTCTCTCTCTCCCTCTCTCTCCCACTCTCTCCCACTCTCTCTCTCTTTCTCTCTCTCTCTCTTTCTCTCTCTCTTTCTCTCTCTTTCTCTCTCTCTCTCTCCTACTCTCTCTCTCCCTCTCTCTCCCACTCTCTCTCTCTTTCTCTCTCTTTCTCTCTCTCTCTCCCACTCTCTCTCTCCCACTCTCTCTCTTTCTCTCTCTCTCCCACTCTCTCTCCCACTCTCTCTCCCACTCTCTATCTTTCTCTCTCTCTCTCCCACTCTCTCTTTCTCTCTCCCACTCTCTCTTTCTCTCTCTCTCTCTCTCTGTGTTGTGTGTGGTAAATCATTGCCAGTCAGGTACATAAACAAAGTTTGTCGTCTTTATCTCTCTTTCCTCTCCCCACCTCTCTTTCCCCGCCTCTTTTTTCCCCGGATGGCGATTTGCATATTTCTACACAATCATTCAAATTCCCTGCAGGGCCGATAGCTTATTTGGTCAGCTTTCTCATCCTCTTTACAAAAGACAACATGAAACGGGCATCGATTAAAAATTGATTGGATCGTTTATTCAAGCTGATGTAACAATACGGAACGAGTTTTGTTGCTTTTCGACGTTTTGTTTCAGTTAAGAGTGAGGTGCGTCGAACGAGCGGCAAGTGCTGAGTAAGTAACACGCAAGTTTTGCACTGAAGAGGCTCCATCGCCAGGCGTCGTGAATCGATTATCGTTTTCACGCCTCATTTACCGGAGAGTTCCCAATGCTCATGTGTACCTTCTGGTTTGTTCTTTTCTATGTGCCGTGTCTCCTCAGGACATGAGCGATCATGGTTTTCCATAACTTTCTACCCTTTGTAGTTCTTAGTAAGAGCTTTTCCCTATCTCTCATAATCCCTGTCCTGTCACCCATTTAAACAAACTCGTTAGGTAGATTACTCACTGTTTTCTTCTGATGCCTTCAATATGATATTTTTTTTTTTTTAAGCTTATCACCCCAAGCAAGGCTGGAAGCCACTAGCACGCAAGGGGTTACAGAAGGTTTGGAGGAAGAGCAGCGTGAGGATCAAATTCTCCAAGCTCTCTTTCCTCATTATATTTCCTAAAGACTTCAACTTTCTGACTTTGTGTGTAATTGTCCTTTTTGCCTTCATTTTCTTTAAAACTTCCACGTTACTCACATGTTTAGTCTATGGTATTTTCAGCGTTCCTCTGTAGACCCATATTTCTGTTGCTTCAAATCTTTTCTTCATCCATGAGGAGATTGTCCAGCATTCAGTGCTATATAGATATAGCAAGACCGATATTTTATACAGTTCACGGCTCTTTTCTTTGTTTCTAACGAATTTTTCCTGTTTCTTAATACTTTGCTTAACTTCTGGAAGGCGTCTTTCGCTATTCTAATACGCCTTCTGGTTTCAGTGCAACGTTTTCCCTCCCCTGTTAAACGTTTTCCAGATTTTTTAAATTTTCTTACCGGCTTTATTTTGATATTCCCATTTCATAGTTCGAATCTTCGGTTCTTTCTCTTGATGACCACAAAATATTCCGCTTTCTGACAATGAATGGCTACTCCTTTCTTTCCATCTTTCTCTTAATACCACCCGTAAGAGTCTCTGTAGTTCCCTTTCTGGGTCTGCTGTTAACACTGTGTCACCTGCGTATCTTATATTGTTAAGATTGATGGACTTCTAATTCTCTCAGGACTGCTTTGCTGTAAAGTTTGAATAAGTCCGGTGAGACGCCACATCCTTGTCTTACGCCCCTTACTATTTTTCTGTATTTATTAAATCCATTTTTTATCCGCACGCAGGCGGTTTGCTACCAGCATACGTTCTCGGTTATTCTAATATCTTTCCCAGATAAATCAAGTTTGCCTCGCAGTTTAAACTGTGTCGTGCCTTATCAAATGCGTTTGCAATCTAGAAAGCAATCTATAAAACATATAAAATCTATAAAACAAATTATAAAACAATCTATATAACATACACAACATATAAAACAATCTATAAAGCAATCTATAAAACATATAAAATCTATAAAACGAATTATAAAACAATCTATAAAACATATAAAACAATAAAACAATCTATAAAGCAATCTATAAAACATATAAAATCTATAAAACAATCTATAAATCTATAAAACACATACAATCTATAAAACAATCTACAAAACAATGTATAAAGCAATCTATAAAACATATACAATGTATAAAACAATCTACAAAACAATGTATAAAGCAATCTATAAAACACATACAATCTATAAAACAATCTATAAAGTAATCTATAAAACAATTTATAAAGCAATCTATAAAACATATACAATCTATAAAACAACCTATAAAACATATAAAATTCATAAAACAATTAATAAAGCAATCTATAAAACATATACAACCTATAAAACAATCTATAAAACATAAATAATCTATAAAACAATCTATAAAGCATATACAATCTATGAAACAATCTATAAAACAATCTATAAAGCAATCTATAAAACATATACATTCTATAAAACATATACATTCTATAAAACATATACACCATTTTGTATTTGAACTACTCTTTCTGATATCATTCTGAGCATAAATTCCTTGTCCCAAAATATCTTTAACGAAACCGAATTGTTCTGGTCCGATTTCCAGTTCAATTCTGCTACGTGGTCTATTTGGATGATACTTTTTGTATTGTGTTTCATTAGGCTGATTATCCGATATACCTCATATACTCATAGCCTTGTGCCAAAATTGCCTAACGCTTGTAAATACCTATTAAAGACGGCGTCATTTGGAAATGATTAGCATGTTCATTTTCTCCATTCATGTTCAACGATTGCACTCACAAGGAGGTCCTTTGCTTTGAGCATCTATTATTCACCCCGTGACACCAAGTGGAAGACTTCTATAAAACCTATTGCTACAGATACTGGATAAATGGTCAGTCCCTTCTACCGCTTCAGAAATTACCTGGCACCTTCTACCATGTTCTCTCTTTGCAAAATCCAGACCAGACCAAAAATGGAGTGTTGCTGCTGTAGCTGTGCTGGGGTTACCCAAACTTCACTTTCCGGCCTTGATGGCCCACAAAAGCGTTTACCCGATCCTGTGGACAATGAATTATTTTCAACCCGAGAACACCTTTCCCTTGGGTGAAATGTCGCAAGCTTGTCTCTACTCTGTCGCTTTTTTCTATGGAAAATGTTTACACATGCTACATCCCTTAATTCCACTAATCCAGAAATTCACAACTAGGATCCACCATACCACGTACACAGAGTCGAATCATCCTTATCTCCTTCGTATTTTTTCTTTTGGCAAGAAGGAAGTACCATTCTGACAGCTTCTTTACGAAAACCTCTTATCTGTGGATCTGGCCCCCGAGAAGCTGTTTTCCCGATCATCATAATCTTTAAAAGTAGGGTTCACCGTTATCTATCCTACATATCCTCAAAATATGCACTTACTTCCTACCCTTACGTCCATAGAATCTCATTCAGTAACCTTATATTTTGATTGGCTCTTGGGCCTCGAACATTTAAAAAAAATGTAATACTGATTTAAGTTCAATCCTCAAAATGTGTTCCACAATTGTGGTCCAATGATAACATCTGATAAGAATACAAGACTAAATTTTTCATAGGTAAAGTAATTTTTTATTCACTTCTGGACACCTTCAAGTAGACGTCGGTCGTGGAGGGTATGTAGTTTCGGGGACTTTCTTCGAACGTACGATTTTCTTCACTTGAGGATATGAGCAACTTTCACTATCTTGGGTCGGATGTTTATATAACTTCATCTCATCCGGTAGTCTTGTGTAGGTATATCCTAAGTTGTTGACATACCCTCGACATCTTTTGAGGCCTGCTATCTTCGTCTTAGAGTAAACACGGTTCATACTTGGGTCATAACAGATCAACTCCTTTTAGATAAAATATTCCTGATAAACATTTCGATTCAGGCCGCTGGTATTTTCTGGAGTGAATCTTATACTCCAGTGGCTTTCCTTATTCTGGTATGACTAAGAAAAAATTTAGTAAATAAATAAAATACAGCTTCACAAAGATCAATATAGAGTGATGGTTAACGAGTTATCTTTGAATGCAATTACTGTGTGTAGAATGCTCTGTTGACACTGGGTGAGCCATAAGTGTGTCCTTAAACCTAAACTCTGCTAAGTTTAGTAAATAACTTATAACCTATGGATGCCTGTCCTAATCTCGAAAGCTGTCGTTAGTATAGTAATTTGCTTCGTGCTTTCTTTACCTAAATTGTTCCACGAGCTGGAGGGATTTGCACATACGTCCAGCCTCTGTACTATGAGGAAGAGTTAATCTTCTGTCTGGATTTTCCTTCTCTTTGACGGCCGCGTGTACCCACGTTAATGTGTTCCATCTACTAAGTTTGGGAAACTCAGGGTTTTCCTTCTCCTAAAATGGTTGCCAACCAAGGGCGATGAGCCTAGTTTACTCTCCTTTTTAAACCATAGTTGGGAAGGGGGGGGTTGATAAACACCAAGAATAAAAGCGCAAGTATTGTAGTTGCTTTTATGCGTCGAGTTCCTTCAAGACATAGGCGATCATGGCTCTCCACAACTTTCTATTCTTTACTGTTCATGATGCTTAGCAGTTTTTTCTCCCTTTGCTAAGGCCCACGCCCCACTGTTCCATCATCCAATTAGACAAGATCGTCGCATAAGTGGCTCGCTACAATACCTAAACGCATTGTTCTACTAATCTTAATTTAATTAAGTTATTTTTCAGTCAATAATATGTCATGAAAGCAAAAGAAAAATGATTAGGCTTTGATGAACCAATTTTAGATTTCAGCAAATTACAATAGCACTTTCGACCAGAGTTTCTTCTTCATTCACACGTAAAAATAATGCCAGGTTGTTTAACACTTAACCAAGGACAATATTTCATCATTCTTTTTTCTATTTTTTAATATCTCTTTTCACAGAATACACATTTTTCGTCAAATGTCAACATTGCTCATATTCCAGGAGAAAAACTAATAAAAATTCTCAGTAAAAATTACGATTAGGCTCTGAGATTTACCGTATAGGCAAATATCATTAATATTAATGCAATGTTTTAATATTTTCTTATCAACCACGACCCGTATTCTAGACGAGTCAGGCCGCCTCCTTGAAAGCGTCGACCGTTCTTATTGACATATGTCAGTCAGCGTCAGCCAATGAAAACAGGGCATTTCACGCTCCACTACTATCTACTGTTGTCTTTTTACTTAATCCGGTTTAGATTTACTACTTCCGGAATCCATAACGAGGTGAGTTGGTATCTTTATTGCATTGTTTAAGCCCATGTTTTACATATTAAATACTAATCCCATAGCGATATTAAAACGTTAACTAAACCTACACGCGTACCCAACTCAAATCTATCTTATACTAGCACTTTATAAAAAGAAATTCGCTATTCTAACTATCAGGTCAATCTGTAACGCTTACCTTATACTCTTATTCAAACAAAATCACACACACACACTGTTGTAGAGTTATTTCCTCAGTGGAAACTGTATTTGGACTAAATTCGTCCTAAATAGGTTCAACGTACCAAAACGTTAGGGACTTGTAATAATCAGTATTACGCAGAGTAATCGAGTTGTGGTTGCTGACTACTTTTTTCTATTCGACTCCTACTGACAATAGATGGGAGAGTCTATTATCTATAGACTAGGTGTCTTTCACCATCACACACACACACACACACACACACACACACACACACACACACACACACACACACACGTTCCCGCATCCACACATAAATGTTACTACGCACACACACACATGTATTGACACACGTACATAACTTCTGCCCCCCATTTAGTTTAATTCACAAAACCATTCACTATACATTAACTCATACTAATTTATCTTGATTTCCTTCCCCGTTTTGTCATTTACCGACTAAAATAAGTCGATAGCCTAATAACAATAAATAAATAAATAATTTTGCTATCTACTCAATTAAGTAACCTATACACATAATATATATATATATATATATATATATATATATATATATATATATATATATATATGCTGATTTGGCGTTTATATACATCACGTATATAATACGTTAAAATATAATACGTTTATATATATATATATATATATATATATATATATATATATGATAAAAATATTATTTTAAGGTATGCTACATGCATGGATAAAAGCACTTAATATCAGGGATAGAGCATAGGGTAATTGTAAGAGTGAATACTGAGGCCAACCCTGAGTGTGCCTTCACGCTTGGGTGAGGAGGTGAGTTTGCCTTTTGCTATCTGTTTTATAGCTTCTGCTTTGAGTTTTAAAATCACTCCTCGTTCACACCTCTTAAGATTAAAACAACTATTTTGCGTAAACTTCTATCTTGCATGACACAGTTACCTTTTTACGACCAATTTTACACACAAACTTACGGAGTAGCAATGGGTTCACCATTCGGACCTACTCTATTTAATTTCTACATGAGACATGTAGGAAAGACACCTGACACGTATCTTCAATAATTACACCAAGCCCCCCACACACACATGTGTACGTTATATCGACATCATATTAGTAAAAGCCTAAATGAAATAAAAAAGTTAGACGAAATAAAATCACTTTCCTCGATGTCTTAGTCGATACCAATTGCCATAACTTTAGTATTACTATTTATAAAAAAAAACACTGGAATAAACTCAAGTCTATTCAATTACAAAAGTGAATGTGCTAACAGATACAAAATAGTTGATATAAATTAAAAGCATTTTTACCGAGCAATAATAATCACTTCTTCGGACATATTATTTTATAAGGAACTAAGCAACATTAAACAAATTATAACCAGCAATAACTTTCCTAAAAACGTCGTCAACAAACAAATAAAATTAGCTTTGACGAAATTTAGAAAAGATAACGTAAGTGACTTCCCTGATGTAAACAAAAAAAACACATGAACTTATTATATGGTAACCAGATGCACACTAATTCTAAACTGGACGAAAAGGCAATTAAAATATAATTCACCGATCCTAGGAAGGACCTTAGATCTATCATCTACTATAGAAAGTTTAAAACTTTGAATATAATCGTTACCAAATGTAAAAATAATGTTAATCATCTCCTCTGAGAGACGCTATTTCCAATATTAATAATAATAAAAAAACAGTATTAACTTCTTACATCGGGCACACATGAACTACACTATCTCGTAGGTTGACTTGTCACTTCGCGAAACTCGTTCAATTCGTGTACATATCGATAAACACATCAACAACAGCCAACATAACCAAAACACTCTGCAGGGAATGCAAGAAAAGACTCAAAACCCTAGGAGCTATTTTTATACAAAATAAATAGCTCACCTAAAATACCATTGACCACAGGAGACGGTATCTTGAAGTGTAGATGGTATATTTAATATCACACACACACACACACACACACACACACACACACACACACACACACACACACACACACGCACACACACACACACGCACACACACACATACACACATATATATATATATATATATGGGTTATATAGCCTTGGATGGCAACTGGTCTAGGAGGAGGACAACTGTGAATTCAAAACCTGAGGTGAGTCGTTTGGCTCTGTATTCGGCCCTTCAAAAAGTGTGTTTGGTTCTGCTTTCACCACTGTAATCAAGTCATATTTGGGAGTGTCTGGCTGGCGGTTCCTATACTCATATGTCAAAAACCACGGGAGAATAAGAATCCATATATATATATATATATATATATATATATATATATATATATATATATATATATATATATATATATATATATACGTGCAGGTATGCAGAAAAATAGGAAAGAACACGTTAGGTAAATAATCCGGTGTTCCTTAAATTCTCGCTTGACAAGGAAGCGTGACCAGACAACTTAACTCAACATCATTTCAAAAATTATATTAGGGGTCTCGGCTCTCGCTTTTGAAACATGAGAACTCTTATGTAGCGAAGGAATCATATTTTTAAAACAAAAAATATTATAATATATATATATATATATATATATATATATATATATTTAAGTGAACATATGAGGTGGCCTGACGATTGCGTCTAGCATGAAACAGACTGTCGCCTCTAAGTGTTGACTTCTATGTTCACTTTTATATTTACACACGCTCTATCTCTGATACTGAGCACTTTATCCCATAAATATACCACACCTTAAGACTATATTTCTTCATATATATATATATATATATATATATATATATATATATATACAGTGGGGGGTGGGGTGAAACAAATAATCCTATTCATACAACTTTTTAATTTATTGTATTTACAACTAATGAATAAACATACTTTTCATATAATTAACAGTCCACAGATGCTTAAGAACTAAACATGCATAGAAAACAGAAAATAAAACTGATTTAATAGAAATAAATCCCATTTATCCATTTTAATGGGTGAAAAAAGTATTCGTACAATGGGAATTTCATATTTGAAAACTTTTAAATTGTTTAATACTGTAGATCAGAGGTTCACAACCTTTTCTATGCCTCGTTCCCCTAGAAAACTTATAATATGATCTCGCACCTACTATATATATATATATATATATATATATATATATATATATATATATATATATACAAAAGTAATGTCTCATGACATGAAATGGAAAAAAAAAAGAAAACCATTATAACAAACTTAAATACAAACAAATAATACAAAAAATTAAGCTTTTCATTCAAGTGTAAATTAAACAATTTCTAAAATCAAACTTTAAGAAATTCACACCAAACAATTTAAATTTAAATTAATGACTTTTTGTTCCTGTTTCTTGGATATGATTTTGTCAAAACTTGGTACTTTGTTGTTGATAGCGATCCGCATGTCTGCCTGTAGATACATACCATTTCTAGATTTTGACTTGATTGACAAAAGAAAACTAAATCCAGACTCACATAAGTATGTGGTTGCAAATGAGATAAGGACACCAAGTGCTTTTCCACAAAGTCTTGAAAACATATCCATTGAACACCAATATTTCGCCAAAATCTAGCTTTCCAATTGCATTTCAAGAGCACAATTTGTCCGCAAATCAATAAGATCTTCCTTCATCTTGTCATCATCTGACGTATTATCCAAATTGTAGGATTATAGATTCATGATCCATTATCTTGAAATCTTCACTTCTCCAGCTGCAAAATATCCATCAAATGATTTTGACAGCATTTCCAAATGAGCCACAATATCTTCAGGCACAGTAGGAATTAGAGATCCATTATCATCAACAATTTCTTCAATTGATGGAAAATTTGAAAGATTACCGCTTTCCACCCGTCGACGCCAAAGAGGTAACTTTGAAAGCTTTCAGCTTTTCGCAATATTTCATTATGTTCATATCTTTTCCATGAAGACAGACATTCAGTTCATTCATACGAATGAAAATGTCAGCCAAATAAGCCAGCATTTGCATGAAATGTTGTGATTCCAATTCACCAACCAGATCATAGTCACCTTCCCCCATAAAAACTTTGATTTTACCCGCAGTTCGAAGACGCGGGTTAAAACTCGCCGTCGCGAGAGCCAGCGGACTTCTGTGTGGAAAAGCAAAAACTGTATGTTCATTTCCCACATCTTCACAAAACAACTTAAAGATGAAGTGGTTCAGAGCAACGATCCTTAATCCAGTTGATGGTCTTTACACAAGTGTCGAGTACTTTTTTCAACATTGGAGGTAATGTTTTTTTTAGCATGACTATGAAGGAAACAGTGGGTGACTTGCAAGTGCGGAATCTCCCTCTTCATCAGTGCAGAAAATCCAGATTCATTCCCTAGCATCGCAGGAGCACCATCAGTACACACAGAACCAATAGTTTGGGTATTTAAATCATGTCTGGCAAAGAAGTCTTTCACAAACTGATACACATCTTTTCCTTGTGTCGTTCTCTTCACAAAACAGGAAATCTTCTTTCACAATACCGTCACTGACATACCTAACCAATGCAATGAGTTGTCTGCAGTTTGATACATCAGTTGATTCATCCAACTGGAGAGAGATTTTGAAAGAAATAGACCTGATATCTGAGATAACTTGATCCAAAATATCATCACTCAAATCACCAATTCGATTGTGAATGACATTATTTGATAGCGGCATTAATTCAAGCTTTTTTCTTGCTTCTTAGCCCAGAACAGTTATTGTTATTTCTAATGCACACGGTTTGATCAGCTCCTTTACAATTGAATGGGGATTCTTGGACTTGGCTACTTTATATGCCACTTGGTATGAAGCCAGCAGCAGTGGTTTGTCAACAGGAACGAAACCTAATCTTGGAAAGGTTCCTCAAGATTGAAAACGGGCTCTTTTAGTTTTCAGTGATTCAACCGCACCTCCACCGTGCTTGTTGTTGAAGAGCTCTTGCAAATTTGAAGGCTTTATATTTGCGTTGGAAAACACAGCATTACAAAGTATGCACTGAGGTTTTTTCAATTCATTTCCCGTGCAAATGAAACCAAAGCGCACATAGTCATCATTCCATTTCTCTTTTTTTTTGTTGACATGATGAAGGATTAATAATCTAAAAGAGATAGAAAAAATGAATAACTCGCCAATGTAATAACCAACTTCAATATAATTACCAATGAAATGATGTTATGAGTAAAGGAGGAAAAAATGGCTGAGATTTTGCATCCTTTCTTTATATACTGATTTTGTCAACACCGTCGGGCGGTTGTTAGCAGAATTTCTTTGGCGGACAAGTGGGGTAATCATGCAGTTAGAATAAACATGTCTTGGGAGGATTTTTTCTTCGAAAAATAGTAATTGTTCCGTGCCAACTATTTGAAATTATTCATTAGTCATTAGATCAGACCGGTACTATTAGAATGCATTCAAACCATATTTGGTGACCAACGCTATCGACTTTGTACCTTACAAAGGAAATCTTAGTTACTATGTATATTTATTTTGATTGATACCTTTCATTCTTGAGCAATATAATAGAATCCGGCACCCATCAAGTTTGGATTCTAGAGATAATTCTGAACTTAATGAAGTAAAGAAATAAGAGGCTCACCCACTTGGCAACCCGACTATAAACAGTAGCTGGCAGGAAGCAGCGTCGCCTATTTTCAGTTGTTAATTTGAATGCTATCCATATTATCTTATTACTCTTACACGGGCTGATTTAACAAAAAAAAGTCGTTTTCTCTTCCGCTACTCTTAAAATGGTTAAAGGTATCAGCAAAATTGATAAACAAATAAATTTGAATGTTTAACCATTAAAGTTTAAACATTTAAATTTATTTATTTATTATTTTTACCAAATTGCCAAATCCAAGGTTTTGAGCCCCCTAAAAGGTTATCTCGCACCCCCAGGGAGTGCGCGCACCTCCGGTTAGGAACCAGTTCTCTAGATTATTCAAGTGGAATATTCTAGAATCTTCCAATAATGTTATCAGTAGTTATTTTTAACCTAAAAAATACATTCTGTAATTCATATTCGTGCAAGAAGGTTATCATCATGGCAAGATGTAAAGAATTGACAAATTCGCAAAAAGAACTGATTGTTAAGCTCTGGAAAGAAGATAAAAGTTACGGGAAAATCTCAGACAACCTAAATATTCTATTTACTACCATTAGTTCATTCATTGCAAGGAATAAAAAACTAAAAACTGTTGTAAACCAAAGAAGAACTGGAAGATTTCTGCAAGATCTTCGATGAAATTAATGCATCAAATTAAACAAAATCCAATGGTTACTCGGCAAGAGTTGCAGGATGATTTGCTTTCATTAGGAATCTGTGTCACTAAACGGACAATAAGCAATGAAATTCATAGGAACAATCTAAAGTCACGCTCCCCTAGAAAAATTCCATTGCTATTGAAAAGACCCAGAAATGCCAGGTTGAAATTTGTTGGTGAACATAAGGATAATGTAAAATCGTATTGAGAAAGAATATTATGGACAGACGAAACCAAAACTGAGTTGTTTGGACGTAATTCTAGAAATCATGAATGGAAGAATGATGGCGATGCATTCAAACAAAAGAACACAGTTCCAACAGTGAAATTTGGTGGTGGCAGCATCATGGTTTGGGGATGTTTTTCTGCAAAAGGTACTGGCAACATAACAGTAAAAGATGGTAGAATGAATGTCGTAGCATCTCAAAATATTTTGGAAGCAAATTTAATGATTTTGATTGAAAATCTTGAACTTTCTCCTGACTGGATCTTCCAACAAGATAATGATCCTAAGCCCACTGCAAAATCTACGAAGAAATGGTTTTCAGAAAATAATGTAAATATCCTGAAATGGCCAAGTCAGTCCGCAGATTTAAACCCAATCGTGAATCTGTAGCGTTATTTGAAAATTCAAATCCAAACGAGAGCTCCAACAAACAGTCCGTACCTGAAGACCATATGCGAAGAAGAATGTAAGAAAATACCAACTAAAATTTGCAAATCATTGAGAACTACAAGAAGAAGTTGGTTGCTGTAGAAATGAATAATGGCGATTCTACAAAGTATTAAATGAAGATTATGTATTCTTTTTGGATTGTATGAATACTTTTTTCACCCATTAAAATGGATAAATGGGATTTATTTCTATTAACATCTTTTCTGTTTTTTATGCATATTTAGTTATTATGTATCTGTGTACAGTTAATTATATTAAAAGTATGTTTATTCATTAGTTGGAAATACAATAAATTAAAAATTTGTATGTGTACGAATATTTGTTTCCCCCTCCCACTATATATATATATATATATATATATATATATATATATATATATATATATATATATATATATATATATATATATATATTTGCGGTCCAAGCCTAGTTTGGCTAAAAGCAATGGCAAACAAAATTAACACATGTAATTGACGGGTGGTCGTTGTTAGTCGAGATGAAAGGAAACGGAATAAATTTCAACAAGGCGATGATTTCATGTGTGTTTTTATAGAACAATCGACTGATTAAAAATGGAGAGAAAATACATTAGAATGCAGGCAGACAGAACTGAAAAGAAAGAAACCATTAAAATGGATAAATTGTTTGAGTGATACATGCGCACACGTGTTTGTGCGCGCGCACACGTGTGTGTGTGTGTGTGTGTGTTTGTGTGTGTGTGTGCGCACGCGCGTGTGTGTGTGTGAAACGGTTGAACCCCCTCGGGAGAAAGATGTCCCCATGCTGGGAACACGTCCCTTGCTGTTCATAATTTGACCGCAGGTAAACAGAGAAAATAGAAAGAAAACAGGTCATCACTCTCTCTATAACTGTCTCTATCACTCTTTCTCTTTCACTCTCTCTTTCTCTCTGTATTTCTCTTTCTCTATCTCACTCTATCTATCTATCTATCTATCTATCTATCTCTCCATCACTCTTTCTCTCTCTCTTTATTTCTCTTTCCCAATCTCTCTCTCTCTATATCACTCTTTCTCTCTCTCTGTATTTCTCTCTCTGTTTTCTCTCTCTCTTTCTCTATCTATCTCTATCATTTTTTCTCTCTCTCTATGTATTTCTCTTTCTCTATCTCACTATCTCTCTCTTTTTCTCTCTCCATCACTCTTTCTTTCTCTCTCTCTGTATTTCTCTTTCACACTCGTTCTCTCTCTGTATTTCTCTTTCTCTGTCTCTATCACTCTCTTATCACTTTTTCTCTCTCTCTCTCTTTGTATTTCTCTTTCTCTCTCTCTCTCTCTTTCTATCACTCTCTGTATTTCATTTCTCTCTCTCTTTCTCTCACTCTGTATATATATATATATATATATATGTATATACCAATGAGTGAAAGAACACATGGAGTAAAAATCCACTGTTCGTAGAATTTACTTTAAAAAATATGCCCAATACAAAGTAGAGCAATATATTATTACAGTGTAACCCGGATATAAGAGAAACCCGGATATAAGAGATATTTTTTATCTGGTCCCAAATTAGAGCCATACTTACCTAAACAAAATAGACCAAACCCGTATATAAGAGAAGCCCGGATATAAGAGACTTCTTCTCCGGTTCCGACAACTCTCTTATATCCGGGTTACACTGTATTATATTTTTATTATAAAACATTATAGTATATTGAAATACAGTCAAAGGAATGAAACATGAAAGCTTTTGTGTAGCGATATCAATATTTTCATTATAATCTTTTATAAGAAAAGTAATAATTATAATACTAATAATATATATATATATATATATATATATATAAATTGACACATTTTACTTTTCCACATCTAAGCTAAACATATCAACTTGTTTTTGTTTTGCCTTTTCCTTCTTTAATGAAACAAATCTGAAAAAAAAAATTGAATTCGAACTTGAGACTAGTGATAATATTTCTTCTTATATTCCCTTTATAAGAACAGACGCGACAAACCTGAACTCCTTTCATGTTCACCATTTATTGGCTGTCTAAATGGCATTTATTTGCTGCAACGCTTTCAACGGCTCGGGATATTAAAACTGACGTTAATACGACGAATCCATACAAGTGGCGAAATTAACCGAAGTAAAGCGGAAGTAGCCGAAGTGAAACGGAAGTGAGCGAAGTGAGTGTAGCCCTTATGAAATGAGGTGGAATAGATAAATTGTTTCATTGGATGTCTGCGAAGATAATTATGCAGATTCTTCTCTGATCAATGAACGTTAATTAATTTTTTCCCTTTCTTTCTCGGCAAATTGGATTCTTTTCCACTTTTCCTTTTCATTTTCGCCTGACTTCTGTAGTCGTTCCCTACTTTTTCTTTCTCTTCCTTCTTTATCTTTTTACTTAAAGGCATCTTCTTTATCTGCGGCTATCATTCCTGCTTTTTATCTTCCTTGCTTCTCTCCCAGTTTTCGTCTGTTTGTGCTTTTCTCTTCATTAAATCCTTGCTTTCTCTTTCATTCCCCTCCCGGTCACTTCTCTTACCCGTGCTTCCTTAATCTTCTATATATAAATTCTTGGCTTTGGCCTGTTAAAAAAAATGAACCTATTTAAACTAATTAGATTAATACTTATATTCGGTAAGCTTTACTTATTTTGAAACTCGACGAGTATATAAGACCTCCGATGTCGATCGAAGTCTTTACACTAGTGAATTGTTAATGAATGCTAGAAAAGAGCCTCAAACAAATTTATCATATAAATATTGAAGAAGACGATCCTTGATTGAACCTTATAGTCTGGCGTCACAAAATTACAAACAAAAAGGCTTTACAAATTAACAAAAAGCATCACTTGAAAAGTTCCAATAGCGACAACAACGAAAATGGGCTGCTCATGTAACTAGAGTAGAAAATAATATAATCAAGATGCTAACTTTCCACCCTAAGATAAAAGTTTGGAGGGAAACTATCATCAGTATAAGAAAGAGCTATAACATTTAGTGGACTTGAGAAGTCTATTTTCCCGAAAAACCTTTAAGATTTTATAAATTTCAACCGACTGTGAGGGTGATGAATTATAGAATGTTTCCGGTATGGAAACGACTGATTTAACAAAATCACCAATTGATCTACGAGATTAGTTGGGCATTTATCATTCGATGGTATCTATTCTATTTATCATTCTACAGGTGATTGAAAAGTAGCTCCCTGTTATATGTATGGTGGACTCTCCCGTCTTGTAAAAATTATAGTTGGACGGGAGAGTCCATCATACATAAAATAGGGAGTTACATTTCAATCCCCATATATTTGCCAAAACTTTAATTCAACAAATTTTGAGTTTTTTACGCTCTTGGCAAGATGTTTATCAATTTGTGTCCGCTTTTAAATTTCCGCCATATTGTTCAGGATGCGTTTAAGCTTTGATCTGTCAGCCTCGCCACAGGCCATTAGTTAGCAAATTAAGAGAATTTAATCCTTTCTTGGTATTTTCTCAATCGTAGCCTTTTGTCAGACTAAGCTAACCAGAGAGTGATCTGCGTTTTTTTTTTTTTTTTTTTTAAAAAGGCTTATCAGCTATTTGTGGGATATTTAAAGCCGAAACTTGTTTTGGAATGCAAGAATAATTCTTTTCTTTTACGAGTGAATATTATATTAATAATATTTTTGAGAATAACAATGAGTTTTTCAAGGTACCAGTTCTAATATTTAACCCATAACTTGAGAGGGGAGATGAATCCATACCTTTCCCAAGGGTATTTGCGCGTAAGTAAATGTAACGTGCCCGACTGGAATTCGAACTCGGCTCTCCGATTTATCATTTCGAGCCACTATGCATTACCCCACCCACGCATTCTTAAACACTATATGTGTATAAGGAGTATGGAGCGATGATCATCAAACTGCATTTGAGTTTTAAAATAACAAGTTGGTCTAAATATAAGGGACGGGTGGAAAAGGCTTAATAAAAGGGGTCCTTGAAATAATAATGAAATGCTTTGTTATAGATTACATCAGGCCTAAAATAAGGGGTGGAAAGAAAATTTCTTGAATATTTAATAAAGTAGTTGGGTGTGTTGAGATTAATTTGTGATGAATGTTTTGTGATAGATTGAATTAAAGAGAAAGAACATGAAAGACTACTATATTGAAGGGGTGTCTAGGTAGAGATGTCCTTTTTTCCTGCGTATGTACGTAAAGTTATATTAAAGAGGATGAGAAACTAAAATTTTGAGAAGACTTCTTTGTTGGTTTGGTAGAATTATTAGATATACCGATGTGTAGTCAAGTAAGCTTAGGACATTGTATGTTGTGTACTTTCTGTGTTTTGTCCCATGCGACTTGAGATTCGCCAAAGTCTGATCTCTAAGTCTTCGTATGAGTAAAGAAGAAAAAATGGCTGAGATTTTGCATCCTTTCTTTATATACTGATTTTGTCAACACCGTCGGGCGGTTGTTAGCAGAATTTCTTTGGCGGACAAGTGGGGTAATCATGCAGTTAGAATAAACATGTCTTGGGAGGATTTTTTCTTCGAAAAACAGTAATTGTTCCGTGCCAACTATTTGAAATTATTCATTAGTCATTAGATCAGACCGGTACTATTAGAATGCATTCAAACCATATTTGGTGACCAACGCTATCGACTTTGTACCTTACAAAGGAAATCTTAGTTACTATGTATATTTATTTTGATTGGTACCTTTCATCACTGAGCAGTTTTCTTCTTGCTTTACAGATTGGTGTATTTTTGAGAGGTACATGTTCTTTTGGTAGGAAATGATCGAGCACATTACTGCTTTGCACTTTCATAATTTTACTGTTAATTTTCTCGTTTTTTCTCTGTCTTTCTTGCGTTCAAATTCCCTGATCATTTTCTCTTTTCTTTCCTCTGCCTCTGTTTCTCTCACTCCTCTCTCTCCATTCCCCCTCTCTCTATCCCTCTCTCTCCATCCCCCTTCTCTCTCTCACACTCTCTCTCTCTCTACATATATATGCATTGATAGCGCAGTATTACAGACCTCCCTTTAACGGGCATCTTTTTGTTCGTCTTCTCCTCTCACTTTGCCTAAACATTTATTTTCTCTCTACTTTACCATGTCACTCTTCCATTTCTTTATCTTTGACTCTCTATTTGTCTCATTCGCTTTCCCTTCCCCGTGTTTGTCGTTCTAAAATGAACAACAAACTTGATTAGCCAATGAGGACGTTCATCGGTGTCTACATAACGACATTAAGTGCTGTGTCCAATTTTAAAACCGTCCAGAAACGTGAGTCTACTGCAATGAGGGTCGATCGCGTGCAGCAGGGCCACCGACCCAATCCACCCGTTCACCTGTTGTTCAAAGGCTTTGCACCCAAGGGAGGTCATTCTGGTGTGAAGTTTTATTGATTTTTCGGACTGCAAAGGTCATGCGCAGAAAATGTAATCACTAAGACTGTTAAGTGAGTCTTTACTTGTTTGCAGTTAGGTCGAAGATTTGGGAAGGGTTGGGAAGAATTTACGCCCCGGAAAGTTTCGGTCCTCACAAGAGTATCATGAAAACAGTCATAAACAGCATGGAAACATTCTTGAAATACGCTTTATATAATGAAATTATCTTTTATACCCGGTAACAGGTTCTATTACTCATATAAAAATTGAATAAATCAGTAATGAACACTTTAACGATGCATTAGATAACTTCTGTAAACATGAATGGAGTCATTTCAGCCGATAAGTTTTACAATCTTCTTCTGGTAGGAATTCCGCATGGAAGGTCACTTCCGTAATCTTTGGAAAAGTCATTTCAGCCGATACGTTTTACAATTTTCTTCTGATCGGAATTCACATGGAAGGTCACTTCCGTAATCTTTGGAAAATTCATTTCAGCCGATACGTTTTACAATCTTCTTCTGGTAGGAATTTCGCATGGAAGGTCACTTCCGTAATCTTTGGAAAAGTCATTTCCGCCGATACGTTTTACAATCTTCTTCTGGTAGGAATTCCGCATGGAAAGTCATTTCCGTAATCTTTGGAAAATTCATTTCAGCCGATACGTTTTACAATCTTCTTCTGGTAGGAATTCCGCATGGAAGGTCACTTCCGTAATCTTTGGAAAAGTCATTTCGGCCGATTCCTTCGAAGACCTTCCTGTATATAATCAATTAACAAGATACTTTCTGTAATTTAAGATGTTATATTATTTAATCCACTGGTTTAATAATCTTTATTGCTTTTCTTGTTATCCTCGAGTTTAGTTTCGGCCGATACATTTTACGTCCTTCTCTCCTATACAATCTACGTAGAAAATAATTTCTTTAATTTTAACCTTTATTAGGGATTTATTCAGGCACGTATTCAATATTCTGCCTATAAACTTAAGTCATAATGGAAGCTAATATTAACTGAAATCTGGTGCTCGGGAACCATAAGCAATAACCGAAAAGATCTGGCAATTTATGGAGTAAACATGAACTTGTGGGTATTTCTCGGTGTCTGAAACACAACAGTTTCTAAGACGTATCACTGATCAGTTTCTTTAAAATTTGGATAAAAAAGCTTAAAATTGTGACAAACAATTGCTTTCCAAGTACATCAACAATTTTGAAGAAGGCAATACATCTCTTTAATAGAATAAAGAAAAAGTGAAATAAAATACAAAATAAAAAGGGATGTACTGGACATAGCAAAACAAATGAGTATTTCCCAGCGACAAAGAGGCTATTATTCCCCCCAAAATAAATCTCGAAAATTTACCAACGGGTACAGGTCAAAAGTTACTTCTTTATCTCATTTAATTTTAGTTTTGTTTATTAATTTATTTTCAATTTTTTGTAAGGCAAAACCTCCTTATAAGGCCAGATTGTGTTTCCAATCCTTATAAGGTTAGGTTGTGTCTACGATCTTCAAGTCAGCACTTTAAATCTATTTAACATCACACACGTCAAAAATTGTAAACGGTAAGATTAGCAGTTTCTTATATATATATATATATATATATATATATATATATATATATATATATATATATATATATATATATATATATGTGTGTGTGTGTGTGTGTGTGTGTATATATATATATATAATCGTTTCATCCAAGCAAGGCAATAAAGCTACAAGCTTAACCCCTTTTATCTTAGTGTGTATGAAAGAATATGAGAAAAACACTATTAAGGAGAGAAAACAATAAAAGAACAAGAATTAAGAAAACAAGATAACGATTGACATTGCATTTAAATTTTTGAATATCAAAGTTGACTGGGAAGGAAGAAGCCGGGAGAGGGGGGTTCTATATAGAAACATTCGGCATTCATTAATCGAGCAGCTAGTGACAATGTCGATTGAAATTTATAAAATCTTTCTATTAAAACAATTTTTCAGAAAAATAGATTTCTCAAGTTCACAATTATCCCTTTTCCCGGGTTTGATTGGGGTTTCCTTCCTAACTTTTTGTTTGAAGTAATGTGGAATGTCAACATCTTGATTATGCCATTATTTTCTCGCCGAATTAGATGTACTATCACCTTTTCTTGTTGCTTCTGTTGAAAATCCTCAAACGGTGTGGTTTCTGTCCTTTAGTACAGTTCTTTGTGATTCTACAGTAGCAGCTCACAAGGTATGAAGAAGGATGGTCCTCTCTTAGACGTACAGGGTTCATTCACTCGGTGGTGCCACTTTTAATTATTGAGCTGAGAAAGCGGGTTGTATAGGGTTGACAGTTTAGACATTTTGAACTGGTTGGGCACCATGCATAGAATCCATAGGAAAGTCCCGATCTGGTTACGCTATTTAAAAACATGACTCGAGTTCTTACGTTAATATTTTAGTTTTGTAGCAACTTGCGGTGTTGGGCAAGACTACCTCTCGATCAGTCTATCCTATGTTCAATCTTAACTCCAATACCAAACGTTTTATAACCGAGGTATTTGAAGTGTTTAGCATTTACTAATTCCACATCTTGAATGTTTATGATGGATTTTAGCGTAACTCGTAGAATGCTCTTCTGGCTTCTTGCTTTCCATTCAATTTTGATCTTCAAGACTTCAAATGTAATGACAATCATTCTCTTCTCTTTTAATTCATGTTCTTTTAGTGTTCTCTCTCTCTTTAATAAGGTTTATCTTTTTCGTATATTCTTTCACATTCAATAACCCTTTGCGTCTTAGTGGCTTTATTTCCTTACTTAGGATGAAATGATTAAGACAAAAGTGCTATCACTACTTTAATACCAATTACAGATCATAGTTTCTGCTTTTCTTAGCATCATTTATAGGAACACTTGGTAGAGGATGTTGATATTTTTTCAAGATCATTCAGTTAAGTATGGTATACGCTTGAGCGATTATGTCATTTTAGTTGCATGTTTAGGCAAAAGGTTTTGCCGCTACTTGTTGTAATAGACTGGTTATAAAACCCAGTCTGTCTTACTATTTAACCCATAGGTTGGAATGAGATGAATTTATAATTCTTCCCTAAGAGTATTTGTGCGTAAGTGAATGCAACGAATCCGACTGGAATTCGAACTCGGCTCTCCGATTTCTCAGCTCGAGCAGATATCCATTACACCAGAAACGCACGTCCGTAAATTAGCTGGTTTGACTACCTCCTGTCGACACAGTTGAAATACCAAGGAACTTCTTGGCACTATCTATTATTATTAGTTTATTTATTATTAGTTTATTTGTTTATTCGACTAAATAGTAGTTGTCTTCAATATCCAATTCCTGCTGAGGTCAAATGAAAGAGCTCATGTTACTGTGTCTATAATCGAAAGGCTTTTCTCTGTAATTAGGTCGACAAGAAATGTAAGATTCGTCGTGCAAGGTTTCAGATAACTTTTCAAGGTTTTACTTTGGGGGAAAAATCCATCGTCTTCGACGCCAAGAAATACGATGTATTTGTACGCAAGTTGGTATGTAGATATAAACGTGTCACGGGTAAACATCTTCGTGTATAGGAAACTAAATTAAGGTCAAAACTCTTTTCTTTTTCTTTTTTTAAAAGATTTGTCCGTGTTGAAACCACCTCCAAATACATAGAGGTTTCTCACAGTTGTTCTTTACAGTGACGTTTCCTTTGTTCCACCTCTTACCCCTGTACCCGTAAGCGGTTCACTGCCCTCGCGTGTGTGTTTCGTGAAAGAATCTGTTTGCACAGCTGAAAATCTCATAATTTAATTGAAATGAGATTATTAACCACCGATTTTATTTTTACCGGCACCATCAGCACATTCATTAATACTGCTGAATTATTAAATTGGCTGGGCCAACAGAAATCATTTACTAATATTAATTGTAATTAGTAGAACCAGTGAAAATTTTATGGTGTTGTCTTATGAATTTTTTGATTAATCATAATTCTTAAGTTATATAATTGCAAGTTCCACGACTATGAAATATCCATGGAAACTTATTAATAACTTAATGTCCGTCAAACTGTCTCTTTTCCTTACGGCAGTGAAAAAAAACAACAAAAAAATCTTTTCTTTCATTTATACAGTAGAATCCCTGACTACCGGACTAAGAAGGCCTTCCGGATATGAGGAATTGGCTAGAAAGTCTGAATATGAGGGGTTATATTTAGATTAAAATAAAAGAACTGAAATTAGGTTTAACATTTATTTTCAATGTTTTCTAGTAAACAAAATAAGCTAATGGTGAGTGAAATATAACGGAACTGATTTTAAGGACAAAGAAATAAATTATGTAATGTTAATGAAAATTCCTTAAATTAAGTCTGCCACGTATGCAAAACAAATAATGTAACGAGGATTTTTTAACCGATGTTGCATGATGATTCTTTCTCTTCTAATGTCATTCTCAACTTTTTCCGCATTTCGTTTTGCTTTTGTTCTGGAAATTTTTTTAACGAAATACACTTTTTAACTCTGCGTGCATTAATGCAATCGTCATAGTTGAATGCTGGCTTTCTTTCCATAAAACTGACAACCTTTTCAATAGCTTTTTCAATTTCAGTCCAGGTTTCATCCCAATCATGTTTTTTATTTTCTTGTTCATTGTGACAGTGTGAACGCTGGAGAATAGTTTCTTTGGAAGGTTTTATATCATACAATTGACTTTCCTATATTGAACTCAGCCATTAGTTACAATGAACTTTCACCAGCGTCTAGTCTGTTTAAAATTTCCACTTTTTGCGATAACTCCAAAGTTGTTGTTTTTTTTCTTATTCCCATCATCTTTTGCGCCAATATAAACCATTAGGGTGAAATAAGCATAAGCAATTATCCAAAGTAAATTTCCTGAAAAGCAGAAATTTCAAATCAGTTACATATCACCCAAATAGTTCAAATATACACATCAAAATCATGTCCGGATATGCGGGATTCCGGATATGAGGGATTCCGGATATGAGGGATTCCGGATATGAGAGATTTCGGATTTGAGAGATTTCGGATTTGAGGGATTCCGGATATGAGGGATTTTACTGTATATAGTAAAAGTATGTTAGTATCTTAGCGATAATTATTTCACACAGTTTTCATCTATTGGTATCAGAGTCTATTAATGTGAGTTATTAATTTGAGTCTATTCATGTCTATATATTGGTACCTAGAACTTGACAACAGAAAAACGGACAGAAAGCACATGTCCACTGTATTATGAGTTTATTATAAGTAATTTTGACTTATAAAGTGAATTTAGGTTTAAAATGTGAATGGTCGCGAAAAGAGTTCAGTTAAAAAAGGCAAAATGAAAGAAAAAAATTGACACTGCTAATTTCTCGGCGGAAAACCAGTTCATTTTTAAAAACCCTAATAAATCAGTTTTATTTAGATACCTCCACAAAATCGATAAAAAATTCCGATACTTTGATGAAAAATTGCCCCAAACTTAATGAAAACAAAGTTTTATCATCAAAAGTTTTGTTATTATTAAGAGGAAAGATCAAAATATTTTTGAATATTTAATTAAATTTTTTTAATCCGTTTTAGAACATTAAAAATTTCGATTAAAAATTTAGTTTTTCTTGAGTCAGTGGATGTATTATAAATTAGCAAAGCAAATTTTAGCCTCTTTTTACGGTGAAAGATATTAATTTGGAAATTCTTGCAAAAATCAAATAATTGTCAGATTTTAAGGAAACTTTTAGGACTTCTTTACACATGAATAAAATTATTTTACAAATATTTCTTTTTAGAAAATCTTGGTAAAATTTTTTATTGAACTTTTTGAAATAGCTTTGTTTTATAGATTGCGTAATGGCGTTCGATAAATTACGTTACAAAGATCTCTTAGAACTGCTCAACAACCTTGACATATTTGGGAAGGATATTAGAATAATCAAGATATTATACTGACAGCAAACCGCTGAATACGGATAGAAGATGGGTTCAGCATATATACAATAATAGAAAGGGGTATAAGACAAGGATTGGTCTTCTCACCGGACTTATTCAACCAATACATTAAGACGATTCTAAGAGAATTATATGTCTTATCAAGATTTCATTTATCTTAACAACGTAAGATATGCAGATGATACAGTGCTAATAGCAGACACGGAAAGTAAACTACAGAAGCGTCTACAGAAGGTAGTGGAGGAAAGCGAGAAGAAAGGACTAAGCCTAAACTGCAAGGAGACAGAATGCAGAATAGTTGTTAGCAAAAGGAGGATCCCAAAATGCAAATTACAAATTGGAAAAAATGAAGCAAAAAATTGAACTATCTGGGAAGTGTTTTAACAGAAGACAGAAAGTTCAACACTGAAATCCGAAAACACATTGGGATAGCCAAAGATGACTTCCAAAAGATAAACAAATTATTAAGAGACGGAAACAAAGAAAAAAGTATCGAACTGTTATGTGATATCTGCCTCGTGGCTGGACAATCTCCTAAAAAATGAAGAATAAACTTGAAGCAACAGAAGGATGTTGAGGATACCATTTCTCGAACATGTGAGTAATGACGAGGTTTTAGAGAAAATGGAAACAAAAAGGGAACTTATATTAACTTCAAAACTGCTCTCTATTACTCACTAGAGAGAACCATCCCTGCCTCCCAATAGAATATCTGACGCTCAACTCCACGAGAGCACCTCTTTGCGACTGCTCGGTCTCACATTGTCCGCTGACTTGAGATAGAACATTGAGTCAATAGCTTCGTCCACGGCAAGGAAAGTTGGCTCCCTGTGCCACGCCAGGAATTTTTTCCCGCCGGAGTCGATCCTTCAAATCTACAAATCAACCATTCGCTCTTGCATGGAGTATTGCTGCCATATAGGGTCTGGTGCCCCTTATGTTTGTCTCAAGGTTCTTGATAAAATCCAGAGACGGATATGCAATGTAATTGGCCCTGATCTGGCATCTCGTCTGCAGTCGCACTCTCACAGACGTGCCATCTCCTCCCTCTGTCTTTTTTACAAATACTTTCACGTTAACTGCTCCGATGAGCTGCTTTCGCTGATTCTCGGACTTCATAAATTTAAGTGCTCAACTAGGCTGGCATCTCGCTCTCACCCTTTCACTGTCGAAACTGTTAAATGTAGCCGTCTCTTCTACTCCAATAGCTTCATTTCTCGCACTTCTCGCCAGTGAAAATCCCTCCCCTTTTCTTGTTTCCCTGATAGCTCTAATCTCCAACTATTCAAATGTAATGTCAATCGACGTCTCCAGATGCCCTGATCTATCCCCTATCCTTCTCTTCATCTCTGTAACCCCTTGCGTGCTAGTGGCTTCCCCCCTTGCTTAGGGTGAAACGCTTTAGAAAAAAATCTTCAGGAAGAGGCTGCTGAAATTTCTGGGCCACGTAATGAGGAAGGAGGGCTTGGAAAACCTGATACTCACAGGACATATTGAAGGCATGTGAGACAGAGGAAAACAACGCCACACATAGTTAGTGAGCTTGAGTAAATAGATAGCGGAACAGGGTTTAAGAGAAACAATGAAAAAACAAAATTTATTAAGAGCTACAAGGGATAGGAAATTGTGGAGAGCCATGATCGCCTACGTCCTGAGGGAACACGGCATATAAAGAAGAAGAAATAAAATTATTACATTTTTTTTTGTTTTAATTCTGTAGAGATATTTTTAGGTTTGTCATTGAATTAACGTTGATTGATTTGTGTTTTTTACAGCTTATCAACCCTTGGTGAGTTATTCAAAGCCGAAACCTATTTCAGATTGTAGGAGGTTGCTTACAGTACCCGGTGTTTCTACCGCAGTGGTCCCACATTTATGCACTGACCGGGTACAACGTTGCTTAACTATGGCGATTGAACGGTGTTCTCAGATATGCTAACGTACAAATCGATTGAAATTGAAAGGAAAATCTGTGTCTTAATAGATGAGTTTTTCTTTATTTAAACTGAATATATTTGTTAATAAATATATTATTTTAATATTTTTATCCATGAAAACGTTATCTATGACAGGGTGACCACAAAGTGTTCAGGCAATTTCAAAAAGGCATTACGAAAAAATTAGAAGAGGTGGGAACTAAATTTTTGTCATATATTATTATATCTGTCTATATTTCTGAGATGAGGTATTATGTACATTATTTACATTATTCGGACTATTGTCCTCATCTTTGTCGCCATATTTACTAGACCCAGTGACAGGACCCAAAGAGTGTGAGTTCAATATCCGGTTAAGGTAGTGGAGAACTTTCAGAGGGAAAATTAACAGGAGATAACTGATATCCATTAAACATGTGGAACTAGAACAGTCTACTCCACTGAGCGAAATAAAGGGTTCAGTTCGACATTCCAACAACCTGAAGAAGGCCGGAGCGTACAACGGCCGAAACGTTGTAATAAATATGGCGACAAAGATGAGGACAACAGTCCGAACAATGTAAATAGTGTATATATTAATATGTTACTATTAAAGTTCTATTAAGGCAATTAATAGTTTCATTAATTGTTATGATGATCAAACTTAGTAGCCGTAGATATTCTACGTAACCTGACTCAAAATTGCTCGTGAGTTTGAGCTCTCTTTATGCTAATTACCTTTTAGCTAAACCAATCATTAATGCTATGTTTTTATTTTTCAAACTGTAATTAAAGAGTTAACGGAAGTAAAGAATTTAATATCGCTTAGATGTCTTGCGTGCAACGAATGGGGGCCATATTTAGATATTTAGATAGAAACTTCACTATTTACTTCATATTATGTAAATATTTAAGAAGTATTTAGTTTTCATTGTAATTTTAATAACACACACATACATATTCTTAAAACTGAACTGCAATAGAATTAAGAGAGACTAGAGATAGGGGGAAAAATAAAGTTGCCCAGAACAAGACAAAGACTAACTCCCGCCGAAGAGTGCCAGTTTATATTTCAGCCGCCTCTGCCTACACAGAGTCGGACAAGACGTGTTGATAACAACCGCCTCCAAGATGTTAAGATGGTATTTCGTCCGAGCTCTGTGCCGCACGGTGAAGAACTCTGCGGAATAATTGAACCCTCAAGCGACAGAAGTCAATAAATGCTCCACGATGGTAGGCTCATGCGCCTGTGAGTGCCCGGATGCTAATTGAGCATGTCTACGTATAGACACAGGCACGTGCTGCGCAATTCTCACCTCCAGCCGTTAGAGAGTCTTACCCACACAATCGGCCTCACTAGGACACTTAAAGCGATCAATAACAGAATTTGTTGATTGGTGGGTAAGACATCCCTACGGACATAATGTTTATATTAGTTAAAAGCAGAAGTCCTTGGAGAATTTAAATCATCAATATTTTGTGTAAAATAGCAACACCAGTTACATAAAATCTACGATAAATCGTAAAATAAGAAATTCAATAAAACTAAGACATTATTTAATTAGAAAATCTTTTAATTGTTTTTATGAATAAGAAATATTATGGATACTTGTGTCTTAAGAAAAAAATTCGTTGAATAATTAATTATTAGAATTATTTTCATTTTTAAAAAATTTAAATCATAATAATTTATAAAGTTTTACATCTTTAAAATTTCTGTATTCATTTTTACCGGTAAGGCGATATTGTTATTAAGTAAAAACTATATTTACTAATCATAAGTAGAAAAACTTACTCAACGACTCCCAATATTTTACAAAAAAATTTGTGTGTGTATAAACGTGCCGATTTTTTTAAATACGGACGTCCATACGCGAAATTATCAGAAAATAAGAGCCATAGTAAATCTAAAACCAAAGTGCCTAAAATTCAATAAAACATTAGATTATGGAGAATATTTTCGTAAATTTTAAAGATTACTGGGTAGTTAAAAATTATATAAAAAAGGCGTTTACGTCATATGCCTCAAGTAATTTTTACAGATATGTTCCCCGTAGAAAAAAGTTAAAAAGTAAGTAATACTTGTTTCAAATCATAATAATTAAACTTTAAATCTGCTAATATTCCCGCAAAAAGGCTTAGACAAATATATTTTATTTTTGAAAGATTTTTGAATAAATAGAATTACATTGTGCTGACAGACGACTAAAAATGGTGCTAAAATGAGCGATTTTTAGTGATTTCAAAAAGAAAATATTAAAAAATTACAAAAAAATAAAATAAATAAATTCCTTCCAGTCATTCTAAATTTAAATAGAGCAAAGTACTTTACTGTTATGGTGAAAGACACCTAGGCTATAGATAATAGACTCTCCCATCTATTATAAGTAGCAGTCAGTAGGAGTCGAATACGAAAAAGTAGTCAGCGACCACAACTCGATTACTCTGCGTAATACTGATTATTACAAGTTCCTAACGTTTTTGTACGTTGAACCTATTTAGGACGAATTTAGTCCAAATACAGTTTCCACTGAGGAAATAACTCTACAACATTTACTTGTTAGAAATATTAAATTTAATCTATTAGCTTGAAATTAAAACTAAAATAAACGCTTCGAGAAAGATTTTTCATTTTTTTAAAATTAATTTTAAACCTTACGTAACGCGTTTCTTTCGAGGTCCTAAATATTTTTTATGCTTCAAAATCATTCTGAAATACCAATTTTCTTTTCATATAAAAATGTCACCTGGAAAATGTTTATTTCTTACAAACATAGAATTTGTCAAGAATTTTCAAGACGGGTTTAAGTTCTGGTTTTGCTCTCGTTTGAAGGATGGGTGCTTATTTACTGGACATTATACGCTCTAGTTTCTTTGTTGATTGTTACCTTTGAAAAGTAGGACACGTGCTACGCATCAGAGCGTCTTTCGAGATACGGAATATGGCCTCGTAATGATCCCTTGTCAATTGAGCAATTGGCCACTTTAGATGTTGGAATGTAAAAAATAGAAAACAAACAAAGCATAGCGAGAAAATAAATTGTATAAAAAATGACAGAAAAAAGAAAGACAGAAAAGAAAACAATCTGACAGATAAAAATAAATGAAAATTCCTCTAATTCCATTTGTTTGCGTATTTCGTTGGTTTTCGGTTTTGACGAGAAAGTGTGAAGGCAGGCGAGACGGCAAATGTTTTGAACAGGGAATTAATGGCGGGAAAATAAGGAAGAGGTGAGGGATAGTGTGAATGAAATGAGATGTTTGAGAGAGGCGGGAAGAGGAAATAGAAAAGAGGAAGTGAAAAAAAAAAAGAAGCCGGTCATCATCAATGGAGAATGCTACTTAACTAGCCAGTCTCTTGATGCTGAAGCATGTGGCTTATTTAACGGTCGTAGAATAACGATCTGAGAATGACAAAAGGGCAACAGAAGAATGAAACTTTAATTCATAATTACTGAGAATCTTCTTCTGTGTACCAGGACGTGGGCTATCGTGGCTCTCCACAATCTCCTATCCATTGTAGCTCTAAGTAGCATTTGTTCCTTTTCCATCCCTTCCACTCTCTGTTTCAACATTCATCCATCCACACAAGCTCGTCAGGTAGGTAGTTCACTTCTTTCCCCCGTGCTTTTTGCTTTCGATATGTCCTGTGAGTGTCAAATTCTCCGAGCCCTTCTTCTTCATTATGTTTCCAAGAATTTCAGTTGTCAGTCGCTCTCTCTTTGATTCTGAGTATATGTGTCCTTTTTGTTTTCATTTTTCTTTCGACTTTTTTGTTGCTACCGCGCTCCGTCAATAGTATTCTCAGCATCCTTCTGTAGAGTCATATTCCTGTCTCTATTTATGAGATGAGATATTGTAATTATTTACATTGTTCGGACTGTTGTCCTCATCTTTATTGCCACATTCACGATGTTTCACCTGTTGTACGCTCCGGCCTTCTTCAGGTGATTGGAATTTCGAACTGAACCCATTATTTGGTCAACTGGAGTAGATTGTTCCAGTGGGTGTGGTCAGGCACTCTTTCGGCCAGTTGTAGGGAGCGAAGGTGTTGGTGCTGTGGAGGAGCCGGTCACCTGAGACGAATCTGTCCTCGCAAGAGAAAGATGGACCACACGGAACAACCCTAACTCGAATAGAGGGGAGAAATGGGTTGTTAGTCCGAGAAAAGTGAGTCATCCGAGCTCTACCCCACCCAGGAGGGCCCCTAGACAGAAATTGGAGCCCCTAGAAAAAGTTGAACTCCTGTCACCGACTCCCACGTCTCGGTTGCCGAGAAAGCGAGAGGAAGGGAGAGAACATACGGGAAGGAGAAAGGCACAGGTATACCGTTTGCTGAAGGAAGGGCCAGACTTCACCTGTAATGTGTTGCTGGGAGGCAAGATGGTGAAGGCTCTTGTCGATACTAGAGCTTCAGTGTCACTGATTAGCTCCGAGGGTTTTAGGCAGTTGGGACTGAAAACGAAACTTAGTCCCATCGATCTACTAATAAGTCAGGCTGATAGTAGCAGGATGAGGATAGAGGGTATGACGTGGCTACCTTTCCAGTTGGCAAGAACCAGCGGTAAACTTAAGGCTTATGTGGCACCTGACTTGTGTGGTGAGCTAGTTTTGGGAAATGACTGGCTTAGGCAGAATAAGGCACAGATCCGTTTTGACCCCGCCACCCTAACATTGGACGGGGTAGGGATACTGTTGGGAGAAGATAATTATGAACAATTGCCAGTGGTGGCCCAGACAGATATAAAGCTTCCCCCTAGGACTACTGTATCTGGGAAGGGCAAGATTATAACAGAAGGAGTGCTGAACAGTGACCTGTACCAAGTGGTCCCTACTGATAGGTATGATAATAGTGAAGGGGAAATAACCGTGTGTGATTCGTTGGTGAAGAGGTCAGGGACCGTTCCCTTACTGTTAACCAATATTGCCAATAAAACTATTAAAATGAAGCAGGGAGAGGAGCTGGCACAGGCGTGCCTAGTGGGAGAAGTCGAACAGGTGAGAGTATGGAATGAGAATAGGCATGGGAATAAGACAGGTAGCGATGAAATAAGGGATGAAGATATAACAGCCCCTGAGCGTTATAGGAGGAAATTGAGGGGATTGCTGAACGGTAATCGGGAGGTAATAGCCATCACTGATAAGGAACTGGGACAGACCACAAACCCCTCAAATATTTGTTAGAGTCGGAGTGGACGAATAAGAAGATATAACAGTGGGCATTGAAGTTAAGTGGGTATAACTGCAGAATAAAATATTTGGCAGGGAAGGATAATACCTGTGCTGAGCTGTTATCGAGAATTCCGAGGCAATTAGAGACCAAATCTGTCAGGTTGGAGCCGGGTGTAGATGATAAAGCATTCCAAATTAATGTGATCAATTCACAGGCGTTGAAGGAGAGACTTGGTTGGGACGATCAGGAAACGAATGAAACGGAGATTGTTTCCGACCACCAATGGAGAGATATTATTAGGCAAAGCCAAGAGGATAACGAGATAGCAACTATCAGGTCCAGGGTAGAGGCAGGGCGTACCTCCAAATATATGGTGCACGATGGAGTGTTGTATTACCTTTCAGGAAGAGATGAGGAAGTAAGTTTAAAAATGGTAATACCTGAGAAGTTGAAAGCTGAAATTCTAGACCAATGCCATAGGAGGTTAGGGCACCTGGGAATTGATAAGACGTATGGATTAATAATGAGAAATTACTACTGGCCTAAATTGTTTAATGATGTGAACCATGTAAAAAAATGTATAACATGCCAAGTCCAGAGTCGAAGGTGTAGGGTTGCCCCAGTATTAGAAACGGATGTTCCGAATTATCCATTTCCGAAAGTAAGCATGGATATTTCCGGGCCCTATGGAGAAACACATAGAGGTAATCTTTACATAGTGAGTTTTGTGGACTGGCTGAGGAATTGGCCTGAGGCATTTTCCATACCGGATAAGAAGGCACAAACGGTGTCAGATATAATACTGAACGAAATATTCCTTAGGTATGGGGCCCCCGAACAGTTGGTTACCGATAAGGGATCGGAGAATGTGAATCAGATTATGAGAGAGACGTTGGGAGAATTAAACATACAGCACATAACCACCTCTCCATATCACCCCCAAAGTAATGCTAAGGTAGAGAGATTTCATAAGACCGTCGCTGATGTGTTGGCTAAACTAACAGAGGATAATAGGGAAAATTGGGATTTATTCGTAACCCAAGCATTAGCAGCTGTGAGATTCTCGATGAAGGAGACGACAAAATTTTCCCCTTTTTACTTGATATATGGCAGGAATGTAGTCTTACCTATAGACAATCTGTTACGACCTAGGAGGAAGTATTTAGGAGAGGATCATCACCAACTAGTTTTAAAACAATAGCATAAAATCTTTACGCAGGTGAGGAGGAGGAGGATTCAAAGAGCCCAGAAAAGGCGAAATGATAGGGTAAATAAAAATACAGAAGAAGTTGCCTTCCAGATAGGTGATCCAGTGTATTATAAAATACACCTGAGAGAAGGTAAATTGGACCAGAGATGGACCCATACTATAGGATCGTGTAGTAGACGAATTCGGTTTTCTTTGTGATCTGGGACCAATAGACCGGACAGGTAAAGAGAGTGCATGCGAATGATATAAAGCCAGTTGAAATAGAATGGAAAGGAGCCGAAAAACAAAACTTAACAGAAAAGGCTGAGGAAAACTACGTTGGTAGAACCGGAAGGGTTAGAGACTGAGAGTGAAAGTGAAGTGAGTGAGGAGATTGAAATTAGCCGTACTACCCTTCGAAGGCTGAGGGAGGTAAGTCGGACCCCAGCAGGACATTCTGAGGAAGCAGGGATTCAGCCTAACCCTAGGGAAGAAGAACTGAGTGAATGGGAGGAAGAGGATGAAATTCCGTTAGCTCAATTGCAGAGTAAATTGCGGGCTGAAAAAGCACCTAGTGTTAATGGGGAACTATCACTAAAACGGCGATTGAGGGGAGCGGTGCAGCCCGAGCCCAAGGATTAAGTGAAACCAGTACAGTGGCTGTGGTGGATGAGTGACGGTCTGGGACTAACTGTGCATTTATCATCTGTGCTGGTAACTGTGTGGACGGACCCCATGCATGCACGGAGCTGGTGGTGCTTGAGGTATCGCTCTAAGATGAAACCACCCACTAAAAACAATAAGAGAATAATTGAGTAAGACGAATTATTCTCTCCATCTTGCAGACATGGACGAGAGGAGGCTCGTGGTACTGACGATGCTAGTTGTGGTAGCTAATACCTGGGAACACAGTGAGAATACGGTATTTAAGAAGACTAGCGAAGTGATTATAACTATTATCAAAGTGGTTGATAACTTTGGTGATAGACCTGCAGCCGTATGAGAAGTTACTGGGTCAGTTGAAGACCGAAGTTGACAAACTAGATACAGCCAGGACACAAGTCGCCGGAGAATATTTACAGACTCCGGAATACCACCGTATATTATACCCCTTAGCTCAAGAATCCCTAATGCTTGAGAGACAATGGAAGGATACGAGTTACTATTTGAAAGGAATACAATTGTTACGGACCAGGCGAAAGAGGGCAGTATTACCTATAGTTGGATAGGCATTAAGCGTGTTGTTTGGTACAGTCTCCGAAGGCGAAGTGAGGGTAATTAAGAGGAAATTAGAGGCAGGAGAACAGACAACAAGCAATGGCTCAGTCGGTTAGAGAGAGCGTATCCATACTGAATGTTACTAGGCTGGAATTGGCTAAGAATAGAGGGAGTATCAATTGGTTGTTTTCTCACCTACGGGTTTTTAGAAAGGAAGTGATAAATGTAACCACGTCTGTAACAACCGAATTACAGAAATTAGAGGGGTTTTTGCAAAGGTATTTTCAATTATTAGCTATAATGAGTAAGGTACGTCGAACTAGTCACTCTTTAACGGTGTTGTTAGAGCATGTGAGAGCACAATTAGACATGCTGTCGCTGGGACACCTGTCTCCGAGTATAATAACTCCGGAACGATTAAGGGAAGTACTACTGGAGATACAAGCCAAACTACCCCATCACCTTAGATTACCTGTAGACCTCACCCAGCAGTTATGGAGGTATTATAGCGCCTTGAGATGTACTACCTTGTTGGAAGATGACAAATTGCTAGTGCTAGATAGTACCTTTGAAATTTATCAGGTGATGAATCTTCCTCTTCCTTATCCAAAACTAAGGCCGAAGATAGGATCGGTGTCTAGGTACAAGGTAGAGACGGAATTTGTTGCCCTAAACCTAGCCAGAACAGAGTTTATGCTATTAACAAAGAGAGAAGCAGAAAAATGCAAGAATGATGTCTTAGGTACCTGTGGGTGTGTAAGTTCAATTTACGTGACAGGTAGTCACGATCTGTGTGTACTAGATTTATTTAAGAAAAATAAGAAGGGAATTAGAGATCATTGTCAGGTAGAGCTATTGGCTAGTGTAATGTTACCTAAAGCAACCAGTGTCTCTGACGGAATTTGGGCAGTGGCCACACAAGAAGAGATTGAATTATCTAAGGTGTGTGAAGGGAAGCCCACCATTACGATAAGAGTTATTCCCCCTTTGTTTTTTGTAGAGCTACCCATTGGTTGTGGAGCTCATGGTGCATCTATCTCATTACCTCCCTACTACCAAGCAGAAGAGAAGTTTAAAGAGAATGAGGCTTTGTTAGAGCTGGTAGGAACGAATACCAGTGGATGGACAGGATTGTGGGAACCCATTGTAAGAGAGATTCCTAAGATGTCGCTAGAAAAGATGCCAGTGTCGTGAAGGCCAATCGATAAGATTGGTCTTGGACGGTTGAAGTCAGAGTTAGATGAGATAGGTACGCCGAATTCGGGCTGGAGAGAGAATTTGGTTGCTATAATAACCTGGCCGACCGTTGTGGGAATTATACTAATGATAGTCGTGGCCTTGCTGTTTTGGTGGTGGTTGAAGAGGCGTGCGGTGTTGTCGACCGGGCAGAATAAACTGGCACGGGAGTGCATGAGTGAAGAAGGAATTCCAGTTAGTGCACTTTACCAAGGTAGGTCCGACCCGAGTGCATTGGGACCCCTAACTGATATCGAAGAAGAGTCCATGTTTGTCGTGGAAGGACCTGAACCAACAAAAGATTCGACAAAGCCTGTTGTGAAGGCGAGATAAAATCGAAGGGACAGATTTACGAAATAAATCGAATTGTTTTTTGTTGTAATGAGACTGAAATAATTGGTAAGGAGTTTTGCTAACTCCAATAATAATAAAAAAAGAAAAGAACGCTCGAACTAGTGAACTATGTGAAAAGGTTCTATTGCACGAGATCATCACAACAGTGAACTTTAACCGGGAGTTGCATGTACATATGTATCGTAAGGACAATGAAAATGTAAATGGGCATAATGAGCCCTAAGAAGAACTGAGGACTCTACCTTTGCATGCTGGAAGAGACGTATGTTTAAGTAGCCCCCTAGTAAGAAGCATGTTGGACTGGGTTTTCTCATATTTTGTTGATATGAAAGCTTGTGTGTTATTTACTAGTAAATGACAGATGGGTAGGGGAGGAAATGTGACAGAGAAAAGAGTCGGGGAAACACATACAGACACATACACACACGTATATTTTTTTAAATTGAAATTGTAGTGGATTTGAGTAACGAAATTAGATCAGTTTTTTTGTTTACTGATGGGAAATCTGATCTAGGGCAAGAGTTGTACCCATTTGAAATTTAGGTCATTAGAAAACAATGGAGATGTTCGAAATAATTTTTATCGGTTAAAATTATAAATAGAACTTAGTAAGCTATGAGGAACTTTGGAATTCACATGATTTTGGTTGAAAGTAAGCCAGAACCCGTGATAATCGCGTGTGAAGTAATAGGGCCAAGGGTTGATTATGACTAGCCAGGTTTATCTATAGAAACGCGTAGTTATGCTGAAAAAAGAAGTAGATTTTGGCTCGTCTGCCTTCGAGTGTAGTCGAGCTGGGTGGAGAGAGGTCGGAGATTGAAAGTGAGCAGAGTTGAATTGAAGGCTCGAAGAAGTACGAAAGTGACGTCAGAGATTGGAGCAAAACGCCCGCTAACATGTGCTGTTGATATAAGAACGAAGAAGAGAATTACTCCTCCAACATATAAGACTACTACTGCTACTATTATTACTACCACTGGGAACGGAAACGTCGAACAAGCCACCCCTCTCCTTTAACGAAATTACACGAAGTATTTTCTTTTGTTTTGTTGATCATCGTTCATATGCGAGAGACTGGGGATAATTCTTGGAGAGGAAGTAGAGAGATTTTGGCCCGAGCAAGACGAATTATTCTCTCCATCTTGCAGACGGAAGAGGCAGACGGAAGAGGCAGACGGAAGAGGCAGACGGAAGAGGCAGACAGTGGAGAGTCGAGTTGGAGACTCGAGAGGGAGAGGAAGTGACGTCAGAGATTGGAACGAAGCGTCCGCTAACATATAAGTACCGCTGCTTCTGCTACCACAAAGATTACTACTACCGTAACCACTACCGAGGAGGAACGCAACTATAAACTTTAAGTCCCGCACAGAAATCTCGTAAGAGTCGTATATCGTTCTGAGACGATTTAACAAGTTAATCACAACCCACTCTCTGTCTAGAATCCAGTGTATGAGTTTTTACGTTAATTACTTTTCTTTCTGTAACCTGTTTCTTTTCTATACTATTTTTTCTGCTATATAAAAAACATTAAAAATTCAACCATTGAATAGTTGTTTTCCGGCTTTCTGCAGATATATATATATTTTGGTGCATTCTAAATTTCTTAGCACAGACTCTCCAGCCGTGTCTACATCTTCAGTCGACCGTGAATGGATGAACATCACTTCTGCTTTCTGGATCAAACCAAACACAACGTGGGTAGAAAGAAGGATTAAACCAGTGGACGGGTCGAATGATCTACGGATGCTCAGGGGACCTGCGGCCACTCCCTTAAGTTCGGTTAAGACCGAGTAGACACCTCAACCCAGAGAGTAAGACGTCGGAGGTTGAGGGCCGGGGCGAAAGTGTTAGATATTTCTGAGATGAGGTGTTATGTACACTATTTACATTATTCGGACTTTTGTCCTCATCTTTGTCGCCATATTTATCACAACGTTTCGGGCGTTGTACGCTCCGGCCTTCTTTGGTTCGAATGTCGAACTGAACCCTTTATTTTGCTCACTGGGATAGACTGTTCTAGTTCCACGTACCATGTCTAATGGATGGCAGTTATCAGTTATCTCCTGTTAATGATCTTTCCACCGCCTTAAACACACTCTTTGGGTCATGTCACTGGATCTAACTAACGCCTTTATCCACTGTGCCATGTATCCTTGAGGACATCTGTGTATGAATTTCTGGGTATTATAAACCTAATGTCTTCAGCAACTATTTTTTTTACCAGTGCTCATATTGCTATTTTTGCTGTTATCACAACATGTTTTTACCAGAGCTCATATTGCAATTTTTGTTGTTATTATCGCTTTTCGCTGGCACTTCTTATTACTGGTTCCCATATTGTATTCATTTCTATGCTTGGTCGGCTTAGGAGA
>OZ038482.1:4787442-4862442 GCA_964036315.1 Acanthosepion esculentum
GGGGGGGCAGCCGGCGCAAATGTACCGGGCCTCGAAACCCGAGCGGCCACAAGAATATATTTATGTATATTTATTGTCCGAAAATATTTTCATATTTTAAACTAATTAAACTTAATATGATCGAATTAATTAATAGAAAATACCTTTAGGGGGTTTAAGGGGGGAGGGGTCTTCTTTACAAAAAGTAGAAAGCAAGATTACAAATCGGTATTTTATTGAAAAAAAAAATACGAAGACTAAAACCAGTTCCAAAGCAGCTTAAAAAGTGGATTTTTCGAACTTTCATTGAAGCAAAATGCGCGATGAGTTCCTCAAAGACTAATTCTCGTATCAGATCACACTCGATCGCAAGGGTTCCCAAATTGGTGCGGCGGTCTTGGAGCATTGTTTTGCATTGATAGTTCTTTATTCGTTTCAAGGGACTAAAAGAGCACCCTGCGGATGCAACTGTGGCAGGAATAATGCAGAAGATTCGGAGAGAAACGAAAATATTAGGGAAAATTCCAGACAAACCTTTTTCCAATCATGGGGGGGGGGGGCTCAAAATAATCTGAATACCGGACCTCGGAAACTCTCTCCCCAGCATTGCCTTTTAATACGTCAGCGATCATGATTCTCCACAACTTCTTTGTGTTCTCCTTGGCTGCTCTAGCCTCATAACAAGATCCACTGTCTCCGCGTTCCTTGTCCTGTCACATGTTTTCTCAGACTCGTATTTTTCCTCCAGTATGTCTTTCAAGTGATAAATTCTCCAAGCCTTCTTTCCTCATTATGTGATCTTAAATTTGTTTTAATCATTTCACTCACAATGAAGTTGATAATGCCACTACGACGCACGGGCTTACAGGAAGTGAAAGAGAATGAGAAATGGAGAAAGGACAATAAAAGAACAGGCGTCAGGAAGACAGAAGATAGCGTTTGACGTTGTATGTAAATTTTTGAAGATTGTAGCTGACAGGGAAGCAAGAAATCAGAAAGGAGTTCCATTGGTGAGAAGTGCGAGAAAAGAAACTGTTAGAATAGAAGAAACGGTTGCATCTAGCTCGTTCAACAGTAAGACGGTGTGACCTAATTGCCAAACCAGTAGCACGTTTAAATTCCTGCAGTCGCGGCACTAAAGGGAAAAAGCTCATCAGAACAGTTGCTCTTAAAATATTTATAGAAAAGACGGTCACGCTGGTGGGAAAGTGACTGAAGTCAATATGTCAGGAACGTCTACACAAACATCGGTTATCTACTGAATATAAGGTTTAAAGTAACGAGAAACGCTTGCAGGTTTAGTTATTTGTTGAAGTGTCAGGCAAGTATTTTCGAGGTTCCACATTCAAAGGTCGCTTAGTGAAAGTCGCTTTGCAACTTGAGAAAAAAAATTTTTATAAGTTTCTTTTGGTTGTGTGAAAAAGAAAAATATCTGGTGGATTTTATTTGTGGTTCAGAAAAATAGAATTGAAATAATCAATTCTAATCCCGTTTTTCAATTAATAAAAATCAAACAAAGTCGTTAATCTTCATTTCGAATTATCATTTATTTTCTCACTTTCTTTTATCAAGTTTCGATTTTATATGATTGTGATCTTTTAGATTAAGCGGGTCCTTCATTTTGATTGTTGCTAGGAATTAAAAGAAACGTTAAAGTGTAATATTATCGATTACGTACCGAATGGAACAATTAAAAATTTCCAATGAATTTTCTTCTTCTTCTTCTTCTTCTTCTTCTTCTTCTTCTTCTTCTTCTTCTGCTTGTTGCTCTTCCTTTTCCTTTTTCATATCCCTCTCCCCTACTTCTTCTTTTTAATATCCCCCCTCTTCTTCACCTCCTTATTTTCTTCCTCCTCCTTCCTTTTTCTGAACATTTTCTGGTACTACTACTCTTTTTATCTCCTGCCTTCTTCATTTATTTCCCCCTCCTCCTCCTCCTCCTCCTCCTTCTTCTTCCATTTTAAGTAAGTGATGCTAAGTTTTAAGTGTTATTTTTTGTCGTAGGAAAGGGTGTCTTCGGAGATAGACAAAAAGGAAAGGCTTGTAGGGTATTATTTTTTTTAATCATTAAAATCACAAACAAATTTGAAGAAGAACAGAAAAGCAAAGAATAAAAGATAGGATGAGAAGACATGGGAAAGAAAGAAAGAAAGAAAGAAAGAAAGAAAGAAAGAAAGATTGAGAAAAAGAGATAGGAAAAGAAGAAAGAGTGGAAAGAAGAAAATAAGAGAGTGGGAAGTTGCGGAGAAGGTAGAGGAATCAACAAACTTTACATTTGCAATGACTACTAATGCTACTACTATTTAAAAAAAATAATTTCACCCCAAGCAAGGCGGGAATGTCACTAGTACGTAGGGGGTTACAGAGAGTGAAAGTGGGAGAAGAGACTGGGCTTAGGAGGGACTGACGAAAGGATAAAATCTGAACGGGGTTCAAGAAAATAGAAAATGGAGATATTCTGTTGGTAGGAGGTTCTTGGCTGGAGGGGGAGTGGAAAGAGATGTTTATAGACACTACCGCAGGATCAGAGTTGCCAAGAGGGCAGAGCTGCATAGTGCGACATGAGTCAGGGATAGAGGTAAAAAAGACATCGTTAAGAGAGGCGTGTTCATCAGGGTTATTGGAGAAACGCGTGAGGAAGTCCACTACTTGCGTGAAAGATTGAGTGATTGAAATGTTCAGGGTTTGGATGCCAGCAAAGTTAGTGACAGAGTGTTTAAAGCACCTGGTATGGTGAGCATTAAAGTCACTGAACACAAATATATTTGCAGATGGCCTTGTCGATATTATCAGAAATACTATCTAGCACTTAACAGTCATGAGAGCAAAGGGAACGGTAGAGAAAGAAGTGATAGCTGACTGAGTTAAGTAGAGAGAGACGGAGACATATGTAAGAATGGTTTGGAGATTCAAGAGAGAGTTCCTTAGCCAGCGGAAGGCATAAACTCCCAGGCCATGCATGTGGACATTAGAGTCCTTCCTAAAGAGAGGAAGATAGCCAGGAATCGAGAAATCGGAGGAGAGAATTGAAGAGTTTCGCAGAGAGCTAAGATGTCCGGAGATTTTTCGAAGAGGAACGATTCCACAATACAGAAGTTGGTACGAATGCCACGAATGTTGGAGAAGGGAAGGTTGTGGGATTTAGGTGATTTTGTTGAGCTGGTTTGAATTTATATCTTTGGTTCCTTATAGTCATTTTGGTAAGGAAAGTGTTAGGTTAGTAGTAGCAGTCAGTCATCTAATGTAATACGGAAAGGGAACTGGCGCAGACTGCAACATAGTGTGGCCTCAGGATTTCCCATTGGAGGTGCTTGCAGGCATACCCTTCCATGCGTGACATGGCACTGCAAGAACCCTGATATTATGTAATTGTTGATTAGAGCAGCCTCTCAAGACGCTACGCAAGAGTTCGGAAGCAGCAACCAGAAAATTGTCAACCCGGTACCCTCAGTAAGAAGAGACATTGCCACCATCCATACATATCACAAAAAACATTAATGACTGCACCACTATTAAGATCTGAAAAATGGAAAGGAACCAGGAACCCCTTCCTAAACAGGAAACAAGGAATGACCCTCTACTCCTGTTCAAGAGAAGGGGAGGAGTGTGGACCTGGTAATAGGAAAGCATATCTATTCCTATTAAAAAATGTTACTAATTTATTTAAAGTCGAGATGCCCATTAGAAATTCAGCAAAGAATTAAAACTGGCAGAGACCAAAACTCTGAAAGAACTTTTCAAAAGACAGTCCTGGCTTTGACTTCCAGTTATTTCAAATAATGTACATTCAGATAATTTATTTGGACAGTCGATCTGCGGCCCACAGAACTTTTTGATCATGCGATGTTTAACTGATATTCTAGTATATTAAAGAGGGGGGATAGTAGGTGCCTGTCTCTGGAATCATCAGTGAATGGCCAATTGGTCAACTCGATAGCCGCAGGGTAAAAAAAGGAAAGAAAAACAAGAAACAAAATAAACAAACACACGATGGTTATTAAATATTAAGTTTATAATTTTAATCCAAAAGATTAACGATTCAAACATGAAATTTAAACTCAAATTTAAACCCTCAGATTCCACGGAGAACATCAATTAAAAGAAAGAATTTTTAAAAAACAGTCCTGAGTTTGACTTCCACTTATTTCAAAGAATGTACATCCAGATAATTTATTTGGACAGTCAATTTACTACTACTACTACTACTACTATTACTTCTTACTACTACTACTACTACTACTACTACTACTACTACTACTACTACTTCTTACTACTACTACTACTACTACTACTACTATTACTTCTTACTACTACTACTACTACTACTACTACTACTACTACTACTATAAATTTTATTCCCACAAGAGAAGATCATGACGATGATATTAAGCTGATATGCCTGATTGGCTTAATGGTTAGAAAAGCGAATTAAAGGTTGTAGGATACAAGATGAAAGGGGCGAATCGCGTTGTATTCTGATAATAATTATTAGTAACCGAATTTGCAGAAATTCTAAGGGTATTGAAACTAAATTATCCATTATCTAATCTGTGTGCTTTTCTCTCACAATTTTCCCGTATCTTCTCGTTCTTTCCCTTATCCCTTCTAATACAACTAAAATTATGACAGGCCTCTGCTCCTCTATCTCTCTTTGTATTTTCATATTCTTTCTCTTATCCCTTTCAATACAATTATCATCCATTATATCATTCCTCTTCTCTTCTCTTCTTTTCACTTCTCTTCTCTTCTCTTCTCCTCTCCTCTCCCCTATTCTCTTCTATTCTCCTCTACTCTCTTCTCTTCTCCTCTCCTCTCTTCTTCTCTCCTCTCCTCTCCCGTATTCTCTTCGTTACTCTTCTCCTCTCCGCTCTTCTCTTCTCTTCTTTTCTCTTTTCTTCTTTTCTCTTCTCTTCTACCCTCCTCTCTTCTCTTCTTTTCTCTTTTCTTCTTTTCTTTTCTCTTCTCTTCTACCCTCCTCTCTTCTCTTCTTTTCTCTTTTCTTCTTTTCTCTTCTCTTCTCTTCTACCCTCCTCTCTTCTCTTCTTTTCTCTTTTCTTCTTTTCTCTTCTCTTCTCTTCTACCCTCCTCTCTTCTCTTCTTTTCTCTTTTCTTCTTTTCTCTTCTCTTCTCTTCTACCCTCCTCTCTTCTCTTCTTTTCTCTTTTCTTCTTTTCTTTTCTTTTCTCTTCTACCCTCCTCTCTTCTCTTCTCTTCTCTGTACTCTGTATGTTTTTATTCTCTTTTCTGTCTCTTCCCAATTTTCGTTGCCCGTCCATATTTTTATCAAAATCTTATCCATTGAGTATATGTTCATATGCAAATCAGCTGTAAGGGATCCAAAGATATTGGCTACTGCTTCCTCTCATTTATTCTTTTCTTGCTGTATCATTCAAATAATAATAATAATAATAATAATAATAGTAATAATAATAACAGCCATAATAATCTGTTGGAATTTTTACCATTTTCACCCTGATCTTCCTTCCAATCTTTTACTCATTGTCTCCTTATTCCCAACCGGCAGCATTCTATCCTAATATCGTTCTTTCATTAATTGTGTTGATATGCGGAGAAAAGAGAAAAATCAGGATAACATTCTACAATTGAATCCAAAACAGAAGAGGTGTCTTGGTCTGAAAAACATTTCAAGTCACACTTCAACCCTGACCACACTAAGCTGAAGATACCCGCGGGATTATAAAGTACACCCGTATACACCCGAGCATTACAATGTCTGTCTCTAAACAGAAAAAAATAACGAACCTAATGATGAGGAAGCAAAGGGATCTATTTATTAAAAAAAAGAATAATAAAGCATCACTTGACATTTAAGTTGAACTTTTGAAAATAACGTAACCTCTCGCCGAATTTAAAAACAAGTTTCTAAATTTAATGAAAGAAGTCTGAAATTAGAAGAGCATCCCAAATTGTGAGATATATCGCGTATTAATACACTCTAGAAGCAAAAAGGTATCCGTCAAGACCTTCGCACATACAGAGTTATCTTACTTAGATCAATTATGTTGAAATTACTAAGGAACATTATAGTAATTAGATTCTTATCTTTCTATGAAAATCAACTCCTTATGATCCAATTTACCTTTCGTTCTATTAAGGGGTGTAATGATGGCATATATGACAACAAACAAGTCCAGGAAATTGTTTACTTCTTAAATAGAAAATTGTGTACCTGCTATGCCGACCTCACAGCAGTATACGACAGCATGACTAGAGACCTCTTCTTCTCATCCATCAGAAATCTTTTTCCAAGCTCCGGAACCACTGATAGAAGAACTATGTAATTCCACAAAGTTAGAAAAATCTGACGAAGATCCTAATAGCAAAACGTCCCAAACCTCATCTGGAGTACGACAACGAGAAAAAGAGAGTGGCAATCTATTTAATACCGTCCTAGACTATTCACTGTACCTATACACGTACAGATGAGAAGAAATGAGCATTCATCTCTGAAACATTCCATATATCCCGAATGGATATACTAATAGAAAACAGGGTTCCTCCTTCTCCTCCCGAGGCTAATATGTAGAGGATGACGGGGATGCTATACCGATAACAATGACATTAATAGTCGGGACAACAGTGATCGCGAACACATATTAGCATCCTCTCTTGCCAAGTGTTCCAAGAAGTAAGACTTAAGATAAAACTTTCCTAAACAGAAACTATGATCTGGAATTAGAAAGAAATCAATTATGTTACGTGCCCTGAATCATTCTTAAAAAATCAGGATGTGGAATTAATAAATACTAAACACTTCAGATGCCTCGGAGTATTGATCAGTTATAAGAAATCTCTTATAGGAGATAAGGAAATTGAAAATAGAATAGGCTGTGCTGAAGTTTCGCTCGACATCTCATATTGCTACAAAGCCAAAACATTAATCAAAAGTCATATTCTTAAATAGTTTCATCAGATTGAGACTTTCATCTGGATGTCATGCGTGGCACCAAACTCCTTCGGAAATATCTAAACTGTCAGTTGTATACAACCGCTTTCTCAGATTCACGGTCAAAAAGGGTTTAGAGCAAATGAATCCTGTAGGTCTCAGTGAGGACCATTTTTCTTCGAAACTCGTGAACTGGCGCTACAGAATCACAAACAAAGAACTGTACCAAATAACAGAAATCACGCCACTTGAGAACTTTCAACAACAATAACAACAATTAAATTGGGTAGTACATGTAACTCGAAGGAATAATAATAACATAATCAAGTTGGTGACATTCTACAGTACTTCAAATAAATGGTTAGGGAGGAAACCTCCATCGATACTGGAAAGATCAATTACAGCTACTGGACTACTGAAAAATTGGTTCAAGAGAAAGATTTGATAAAGCACCGACTGTTTAGTTAATGAATGTCGAATGTTTATGTTGAAACTTGACTAATGCATGGAATAATAATGCAAACACAAAATGTACTTAGAATAAAATGTATTGAAACAAGAAAGTGTACACAATGTTTACATATAGTCTTTTGTATATTTCTGGGAAGACCGTTCCTGGAGAATGTGTTGACTAAGTCGCAGTCGGGCAGAGTCTCTAGTGAATCTCTTGATTCGCCTCTCTGTCTTCCGGTACCAACCATATTTATATCGTCGGTACTCCGCTATGCAAATTAGGTGGATCCCACCACAACACCCCCCTCCCAAGCCTTGGAATCCCTTTTGGATTTCAAACTGGCTTCCTATATGGGATGATGATTATGGTTATTTCTTTGTAGATACCCTTTGCATACTTCATATGTATATGTCAATCTGCTTAATTTTAATATCTTTTCCGTTTTGGATTCACGTCCAATGGGTCCGTGAACTTTCGTTTCCTACCGGATCTTCTCGGTTCAGGAGCACTCTGCGGAGGTTCTACTTGAAAAATATCATACATTACATCAATGGGATCTTCCTCCTCATCCGGTATACTTTCTTCATGCTCTAGAAAGTAACATTTTTTGAGTTGGTTCTGGTGCCTTTTATGAGTATTCTTCGGCCCTTTAATTATGTAAATCAGGTCACCGATTCTCTTGTCCATTATGCCTCGCTCCCAGAACTCAACGTTGTTTCTGTAGCACTTGAAAAACACCTTCTCCCCGGCGGTGTATCTTTTTCTAGCTGTATACATAGTGTTCTTTACTCTATTTCTTCCTGGCAAAAGCTTGTCAAACACTGACTTAATTTTCCTAGCGAACATTAGTTCAGCTGGTGCCATGTTTGATTGTGTTCTCTGGTTTGGCGTGATTCTGTATACTTGTAGGAATTGCTGAAGCGCCTTTTCCGTTGGAACTCCTGAGGCTTTCTTCAGAGCGCGCTTTAACGTATCGACAAATCTTTCTGTGAGTCCATTGGATATCGGATGATACGGCGGCGTCGTTATGTGGTTAATTTGATATAACTCACAAAATTCCTTAAACTCTTCAGAAGTGAATTGTGTACCATTGTCACTCACAATACACTCTGGCACACCGAACCGTGCAAATAGTTCATGCAAAAAAGTTGTTGTAGTATTGGACGTAGGCTTTTTGCAGCGTAGTACTTCCGGCCATTTTGTAAAACTATCTACTACTATTAAGTAGTAATAATCTTCTACTGGACCAGCGAAATCAATGTGTAATCTTGTCCACGGATGATCCGTCTTGGGCCATGGTTTGTGTACTATAGGTGGTGCCTTAGCTGCTAAGGCACACCCTTTACATCGATGAACCATGTTTTCGATATCCACATCCATTCCTTTCCAATATACAAAGCTTCGCATTAAGCTTTTTGTTCTATTAATCCCCGGGTGACCCATATGAAAGTCCCGTAGGATTCTTTTCTGCAACTTTTTTGCTACTACTACTCTCTCACCATATAATAAAATTCCGTCACAAATTGAATAAATCTCCTGCACTTTTTGATCATTTGCTATCATTTTGCTTTTTATTTCTAAAATGAAATCATCGCTTTCAGCTTTTTTGATTTCCTTTGATGTAACCGGTAGCTCTCTTACAATGTTGTTTACCATGCTTTTCACCTCATAATCTGCTCTGATAATTGCAATAATTGATTCTTCGAATCTTTCTTCTTGACTCGGTACGAGTCTTGATAAAGTATCCGCATGAATTATATTTTTGGATGATAAGTGCTTTATGTGAAAATCATAATTAAGAAGAATGGTTCCCCATCTTAACAGTCGATTTGCCGTGTAAACGGGTAACCCTCTCTTTGAACCAAAAATAGTGATCAGAGGTTTATGATCCATTTCTAACATAAAATGTGTGCCGTAGATGTATCTATGAAATTTTGTTATGGCAAAAATGATACTCAGCGCCTCTTTTTCTATCTGTGAGTAACTTCGTTCTCCTGGAAGTAATGCTCTCGAAGCATGCGCAATTGGTTTTCTAGAACCATCTGGCATTATGTGTTGAATACACGCTCCTACCCCGTATGAACTAGAGTCACTTGCCACTACAATATCAAGTTTTGGATTGTAATGGGTTAAAAAGAGGTCGGACGTAAGCATTTTCTTTATTTCATCAAAGGCTTGTCTTTTTTTAGTAGTTCATTCAACGGAGCTCTTAGATTGTACATTCCTTTAATGAACGCTTGATAATAGTTTGCGAGCCCCAGAAAACTCTGTAACGTCGCCACATTAGTGGGCGTCGGCATGTCTCTAATCGCAATGGACCTTTCCGGATCTGGAAATCTGCCATTTTTGTTGATTATGTGACCTAAATACTTAATTTCCTCCAAACCAAATTCGCACTTTGATTCTTTAAATCCAAAGTCCTGAATCTTTTTAAATACTTGATTGAGGTGCTCTCGATGTTCGTCGACGTTTGCACTCCTTACTATAATGTCATCTAAGTAGGCACACGCAAAGTCTAAATCATTCAACATGACGTCCATAGCTTGTTGAAAAATGGCTGGTGCCACTTTAATACCAAAAGGAAGCCTGTTGTACTTGAATAAACCTCTATGCGTGTTTATCCCTAGTAACTTCGAACATTCCTCTTCGACGGGAATTTGGAGATAGGCATCTGATAAGTCGATTTTTGAAAAAATCACTCCGCCATTTAGCTTGTTAAAAATCTCCTCCGGACTCGGTAACGGGTAATGGTAGTCCTTAATTACCGAGTTCAACCCTGTCGAAAAATCAACGCTGACTCTGATTTGGTTTGATTTCTTTCTTATGCACACAATCGGCGCAGCCCATGAATTAGATTCTACTTTCGAAATAATTCCCATTTTTTCCATGCCTATCAAGTTCTTCGTTAACTTTCTCTACACTTGCGAAAGGCACGTTACGTTTCTTTTTAAAAATCGGCATAGTATTTTCCTTTAACTCAAATTTAGCTTCAAACTTGTTACATCTTCCAAGACCAGGTGTAAAGGTTTCCGGAAACTTTTTCTTTAATTGATCTTTAATGTCCTGTCTTGTTTGCGTATTACTTTCTACTTTTCTGCAGAATGAGTTTAACGCTTTATCCCACAATTCGAATGTTTCAATAAAATCTGTACCTATCAAGTTTTCTCCATTTTTCAGAATGAAAACTTTTATTTTTTTAACGATCCCGTTCAATTTCATGGGAAGTACAACCTCGCCTTCGAAGTTAATTTCCTTTCCAGTTATCGTTCGAGCGAGTTTCGTTGACTTCATTTTTGTAGGCCTTTTTAAAATTTTCCATGTTTTATCGTTCATTATTGTTAAATCTGACCCCGAATCGAGTTGAAATTTGATATTCTTTTTGAATATTTCAGTCGTCACATATTTCCTCAAATCTCTATCTGATTTGATATTCGAATTTGTTTGTCTAATTCGACTATTGAATTTTTTCGTTTTACAACACGATCCTTTGTGACCATTCTTGTGGCACACGAAACATTTCTTATTTCTATATGGGAAATTTACCTCCCATTGTCTTTCGTTACAACGTCTGCAATTATATGGTGGGGCCTTTTTATTTTCTTTTTCTTGACTATTTTTAAAATACGCCGAATTTTTACTACAATTTTTTTCTGATGGGTAATTTGACTGTTTTTTTATTTTTTTAATATAAGCAATACCAGCTTCTTCGATTTTTTGAGACTCTTTCTTTAAACTTACGGCCCGTTGACACTCCTCTGCTAACTTTTGTAGGGTAAGGTTTTGTTCAGATTCGAGTTTAGACAAAACTCTACGTCTTATTTCGGCACTCTTACTGGATACCAGTCCTTGAGCAAAAATTAAACACTTGAATTCTTCAACCGTAATCTCTGCCAATCTGAAATTGTCACAATGTCTATTCACTATAGATGCATATGTTAAGTAATCCTGATCGTCGGATTTAGAGACATTCATGCATAACCATCGCTTATGCCAAAGCGACATATTTACTCCAAACAGCTCTTTTAGCAATTTCACTGTTTCCGAGAATTCCAATTCAGTTGTTTTTCTCGGTAGAATAAAATCTACAAATTTGCTATGTTCTGCTGTACCTAGCTTTCTTAGTAATAGACTGACTTTTCTTGAATTCGACCAATTTTCACAGTCTGTGTAGAAAATATCTTCATATCGTTTAAAGTACGCTTCAACCGTTTTTTCTTCGTCTGGCACATAGTTGAAAGTTTCCAGCGAATTAAATATGGTGTTATTAGAATATGAAGAATTTCCCTCATTTGCCTGATAGTTTTTTAATTTCTCCAGTGTTAACTTTTGAATTTCTAAAAGTCTTTCATCTTACTTTTCTTGATATTTTTGCAGCGCTATCTGTTGTTCTTGCTGTCTTTCATCTTGCTTTTCTTGATATTTTTGCAGCGCTATCTGTTGTTCTTGCTGTCTTTCATCTTGCTTTTCTTGATATTTTTGCTGTCTTTCATCTTGCTTTTCTTGATATTTTTGCAGTGCTATCTGTTGTTCTTGATATTTTTGCTGTCTTTCATCTTGCTTTTCTTGATATTTTTGCTGTGCTATCTGTTGTTCCCTTATTAATAAGGCAAACTGTTCATGCTGACGTTGTTGACTCAACTGCTTGGATTTGAATAATTCAGATATGACTTTGGATAATTCATCCATCTTTAGCTGATAGTGTTCATGCAACAAAGAATATACTTTTAATTTGTGTATCCACGGATATCATATAAGCTGACCAAAAAAATTGAAACAACGTACGACTTTTTAATTTTATGTCTTGCTTTTACATTAACGCCCGTGATAATCAACTATGGTTTTTTTTTTTTTTTTTTTTTTTTGTGAACAGAGACCGTCGGACTTTTTTTTTTTTTTTCGACTTCTGTTCGCGTATTTTAATGACAACTTCTGATTTTATTATCAGAGGTAATTTGTCACTATATTGTTGAACAAACAAAAAAAAATAATTTTTTAAAGTTTGTTACCTTTCAAAGTCGACACGGTGTATTTGTGCTCCTTTTACTTCCATGCATGTTTTTGTAGTCGGCCAGTTTTTTTTTCTTTTTAACGGGTGCCTCGTTGTAGATAATTTTTTCAATTTAAAATTACCGTTATTCGTTTATGACACCTTTCAAATTTTTCTGAGTGAACGTTCCTTTATGCTTAGTCATCTTTTAACGAGTTCTACATATCCAGAAGTTCAGAATCCTTCGTCGTTACGTTAAAGTTAGACTTTGAATTAATAATTTTTTTTTCAGCCTGGGTTCTTCAATGACTTGTCCCAATTGTTAAAAACTCTCAATTATTAATTCTTTTTTTTTTCCGTATGGTTCTTACTACTTCGTCGCCATTGTTGAAACTTGACTAATGCATGGAATAATAATGCAAACACAAAATGTACTTAGAATAAAATGTATTGAAACAAGAAAGTGTACACAATGTTTACATATAGTCTTTTGTATATTTCTGGGAAGACCGTTCCTGGAAAATGTGTTGACTACGTCGCAATCGGGCAGAGTCTCTAGTGAATCTCTTGATTCGCCTCTCTGTCTTCCGGTACCAACCATATTTATATCGTCGGTACTCCGCTATGCAAATTAGGTGGATCCTACCACAACAGTTTCCTTATAAGGAAACGGCTAATATTACCATTTCCATTTCCATTTCCATTACTATCTCCATCATTTCTCCTTTTATCTATCTATCTATCTATCTATCTATCTATCTATAATTCTGCTCATCATCTCTCCGCTCTCTGTATATATATATATATATATATATATATATATATATATATATATATATATATATATATATATATATATATATCTGTCTTTTTCTTTTATCTGATTTCTTTTTTCTCTATCTTTCTTTCTATCTACTTTTCCCTTCTTCATAGTTGCCTTTTCCAATTCCTTTCCGTTTAATATGATGTCAGTTTCTTGGTCGGAAAACCAAACTGATTTCCGCTCAAATGGACCAGAGACTTCTTTGGTTTTGGGTAGAAAAGTACAATGATTGTAGATACGAACAAGAATAATAATAACAGATGGGTGCGCTTACAGTCATACAGATAATTATAGGAGCACTTGGAAAGAGGTTGAAAGTTCGGAAAATTCGAGAAAAGATCTTAAAGAATATTAATAATTTACTTTATTAAAACATGAGTAGTTTGAATTTTTTAACATGTTATTTCACTTCTCGACGTAATTGACCATGGCTCTCCACAAGTTCCTTTTCTTTATTGTTTATGAATTGTTATGACTTTTTGGAAAAAAGTGGAATGCCGGTAGTATCACCATTTTCGAAGTGGAAAGTGGACTTGACAAGCCGAGTTCAAATTCTTCGCTCGTCTGTAGCTTTCACTTTCGCAGAAAAGCATAGTTCCATCTCTTCTCCCTCCATCTATGGGTTAAACAACAAGGTACAAACAGTTTTGAGTAGCAGCCTGTTTAAAATAGAAGAGCTACTCTGAACAGAAAATCCGAAATTATGCCAATGTTCTGAAGAGGGAGAGGATAACATTTAAAATAATTTGACTGCAAGTTATGTAAGTGCATGTTTTGAAATCTGGCAATATTACATCCAACCGATCTTTATCAAAAAGATTTATTCCTATTTAGTATTTGTTTTTCTATCATTCCATTCTACAACTAACAATCCTGTAGACCGACTTTCTTTTAATCCGGCTAACATTAAGAAAACGGGTCAACTCATAACAAAATAAGGAAAAATGTTTATTAGACCTAAATGTTTATAGATCTATTAGACTTTTCTCAACATGCGACATTTGACAGAATCGAAAAGTACTGAAATTTTTGATAACGTTTTAGAATGAAGGGCCCTGTTCATAGTATCGATAGTGTAAAACCGAGCCTTGACTTTTTACAGAGTTATCTGGACTTGCTTTTTTATTTAAAAATGTCAAGTTTGAAACTGCATATGTAATTAATATTTCCGTACTAAAACAGCCTTTTTTTGTTACAAAATGATTTCCTTTAAAAAAAATAACAAGCAGATATACACATTTTTATATTTTATTTTCAGAAAATATTTTAAACAAGCAATAGAAGTTGTTTGGCGAAACATAATTTTTTTTACATTTTCTACAAAACAATTTATTGTAATTAACAAACAGATATATAAATTCTTCATTAAAGAACAACTAGATATATGAACATTTTTGGCACTACATGAGTAGACAGGTCCCACTCGTAAAAAGAATTAAAAGGGGATTTCAGAACAATAATTATTATCCCCCAATTTTTGTGCCTGTGTTTCTGAAATAATTCTCCAAACTTTTTTTTTAAGTTTTAAAAATTCAAATTTTGTTTTTAAATACGCAAATATTAATGACATAATAAGATTTTCCAACTTGGCCATTGTAAATAAGAAAACTAAGTTCAGATAACTCTTTAAAAAAACCACCGATTGATTTTATATTATCGAAATTATGAATAGGACCCCCGCTTCAATGGGGAGTTTCCTGTACTACTTGACTCCTCCTGATATCCTTCACCTTGACAAGAGCCAGATCGCTGAAAAAGAGTACTGTAACCATATCGGGGCTGGAACTACCCAATCTTCAATTTCCAGTCTTGAAATACTGTCTAAAAGCGTCCACATGACCTTGTGGGTGATGAATTATTTTCTATCTTGCAACGTTTTTTCTCACAGACGAAATTGAATAATTAGTAAGTAATCGAAAAGCTAAGCAAAGTATTAAGAAACAGTAAAATTTCATTAGAAACAAGGAAAAGAGTAGACAATTGATTTGTAATATCAATTTTTCATTATGGTAGCAAATGTCAAACATTGACGAAGAGTATACCTGAAGCAACAGAGATGTTTTCTACAGTAGGATGCTGAGAATACCGTGAACGGAGCATGTGAGCAATGAGGAAAGTGGGATTAGAGAATTTGATGCATAAAGGGTCATATTGACGGGCAGAGGGAAATGTCAACAAACTGCGGTAAATAGATGTCAGAAGGGGGCACAGGAGGGGGAGTAAAGGGACAGAAATGGCTTAGAGCAACAAAGGATAGGAAGTTGTGGAGAATAATGATCGCTCACGTGTTTAAGGGACACAGCACATAAAAGAAGAAAAATCTAACGTTTGTAACTGATAATCGCACCAAACCGTTAATCCAGACCCCGTTGTGAAACCCTGGTAGTTAAACAACAGGCCTGTATTTGTATTCTTATCGCTAATTTAATTCTTTTTTATGATCAGACTTCGTGATTAGGAAAGCGATGAATATCAAGATTATCGGCCAGGAATTAACCCCAAAAGTCACTAATAAAACTGCTATATGTAATGTGTTACCATTTTATAAACCGGAAGGAAAAGGGTCAAGAAACAAAAAAAAAAAAAAAAGAGAGGAGGAAAATAAGCACAAAATGTTTAATGGAATCGAAAAAAAAAAAACGAAATTTGTCAGTTGGAAATAAACAACTTAATTTGATTGAATTATGTAGTAAACAGATTCTTTCTCTTTTCTTTTCTTTTTTTTAATCATTTGATGCAAAGCAGGGTAGTAGGCGGTGGATTGCAGGGAGTGAAATCGAGACAAAATACTGGGTATAGGGTGGGGATTGAGGAAAGGATAAAAGATGGACGGGGTTCAAGACGACAGAAGATGGCGATTGATGTTGCATTTAAATTTTGGAAGATTATAGTTATCAGGAAAACGAGTAAGTGGAAGGGATTTCCACAGGCGGGAAGTGCGAGAAAAGAAGTTGGAGTAGAAGTGACGGTTACATTTAACTCTTTCAACAGTAAAATGGCTAGAATGCATTTAAAATTACACCTTTTTAAAATAGACCTAACACAGAATTAGAATCACTCTCTTTCTCTCTCCTTCTCTCTCTCCCCCCCTCTCTCTCTCTCTCTATATATATATATATATATAATTCTATTATATATATGTATATACATATACATATATATATATATAATTCTATTATATACACATATATATATAATTCTATTATATACATACATACATATATATATATATATTAAGAAATACACATTTGTTTATATATATATATATATATATATATATATATATATATATATATATATGTATATATATATTAAGAAATATACATTTGTTGCGAAGTTAATGCAAGATGTATATTTCTTAATATATATATTAAATAGCTCTGTTACTTAACATTGAGCACTGTTTTTTCTTACACTATAGAAAATGTATATGTATTTGTATACAATCGCTTGCTCGTATACCTAGATATAGTTACCCATTCTTTTACACAGATCTATCTATCTTCACCCCCCCTCTCTCTCTCTCTCTCTCTCTCTCTCTCTCTCTCTATATATATATATATATATATGGACAAAAGGAAAAATTTATCTTAGCAAACGCATTTCGCACCCTGAGGGACTTTATCAAGCCAAATACAAGGATTTTATTTTGAAACAAGTATTTACTTACAAGAGCACAATATTATTGTTTTTTTCAAAATTTTTAATTTTAAGGACGCTCATAAATATTCATCAGGTTAGCGGAAAAGGACGCCAAATTACACAATTCCATGTCTTGTGAATAAATGACGTTCTTGAATTATTTTTTAATCCAAATTAGTATTTAAATTATTTTAGTTTGGGATTAATTCATGTGTTACATATTTTAAATAACAAGAGATTATGAATTTAATTGTCTTTTAATTTTTTAGCATGTTTATTTTCATGTATGTTGGCTTGGGAAAGGAGTAATTGTTTCAGGAATGGAGATATTTGAAAAAATCCAGTGCATAGATTTATATTTTGATAAGATTCAATAGTGGCACTCTCAAAAATTTTCCTTCTAAGTAAGTTCCTTTCTCTTTTAATAAGTGTGGTATTCTTTAGATCAAAGTTGTCATTGAATTTGTTTCTATGTACAACTAATGCATTTCTTTCCAAGAGCCGCTACTTTATGGAACAAACTTCCGAGAGGGTGCTTACCCAAATACTACAATCTTAAACTCTTCAAGTCTAGGGTCAGCCGTTACTAATATACACAATCTACACTTACATTCGTCTCTCCACTACAATTATATTTAATAAAGCTCTACCTTGAGTGGCTCTTGCGCATCGCTTAACATTCTGGGTACTTCCATATTCCATTGGTAAGAAAGAAGTTCCAAACGTATTCTTTGTAAGGAATCAGTTTGTAGATCAGGTTTCATTAACTGATTTTTGTAAAGAGGGTTTTTGTCGAGGGTCAAATGTATCGATGGTAATATCTTTTTTTTTCTCCAAAATATATTGCTGGCATTTTTACTGTAACCAATTATTTTTATATTTTCATAGTATTTTGATCCCAATTTGGGGGTTAACTATTTGCCATAGCTGGGACCTTATCAGGTGCTATCACCTTGGGTGAGGGTGGACATGGGAACGCCCACAATTGAGAGGTGGTTCTACGCTCCTCAAACCTTCAGATCAGTGGCCTTGCTGCCGGATGTAGTTTATCGTCATACCCAGGACGACTCGTATTGGAAGAATATTTATTTTAAAAAAATTAAAAGATGCTGACGATGATGATGATGATGGTTATATGTTTGTGATGATGTTTTGTTTTTCATGAATTTCACGATATATTTAAACACAAGAAATTAAATAATAATAATAATAATAATAATAATAATAATAATAATAATAATAATAATAGAAAACATTCAATCCAAATATTCCCGATGGGTTTCTTCCGAAGTTGTCAATTCTCTTTCGATATAAGTCTTTCTTCAAAGAATTGTTAATTTCACCAACGTCTTCATTTTTTTTTCTTATTGCAGAATGTCTTGTTTATGATTATATGATCTCGGTGCTTACTAAAATGGTAATTCAATATAGAGAGGTTGGGTGAAGCGGCACGGTGTAATAAAGTTTCTCTCTTCAATTGATTTCACTTTAGCAATATGCGTCGAGGAAAGCGTCGTTCTGAATTACCATTGATTAATGTGTTTGTCGAATCTTCATGGCTTATTTAAAGCCGAAATATTTTGGATCCTAACAATAATTCTTTCTTTGAGAGGGATTAACAACCTTTTAAGAATAATACTGATTTTTTTTTTAAAGATACAAGTCCTACTTCTTGGGAGGAGGTGATTTCATACCATTTCCCGATGATATTTTGCACATATGCGAAGTAACGAAACCGGCTAGAATTCGAACTCACACCTCTGAATTTTCATTCCGAGTTGCTATCCATTATGCTACACACATTGGCGTTGTCCTGAAGCAAGCTGCCGTCCTTTCTCTCCCCCCAATATGCCATATACTTCCACATATAAGGCGCACCTATAGATAAGATGAGACCTAAAATCTATGTAAATTTTTATGATAATTATCTGATATCCCTAGCATAAGACTGACTAAGACCAAATATGACAAAACTGTAAATGACAATGTTACAAATGAGCTCTTTGCATCCAATGGCGATAATCATAGTAATTTTGAATGGTTTTAATTATGTATGTGGGTGTCTTGTTTTTTATTGTGCAATGAGAAATAAAAATTTGATGGCATTTTAAATGTTTTGTTGCTTAATACTACAAAAAAGGTACCATATAATGTATGTTATCGAAAAATAAACTTTGCATGTTATGCTAAATGTTGTTGTTTAAAACCACGATGACAATGAATTTTAATTACAAATATAGATTGTAGGTTATCTTAAATGTTGTTATTTAGCACTAATATGATTGGTAATAATGATTGGTGTGAACGCACATAGCTCTACAAATCAGGAACGAAAGATTTGTTTGTTATTTATGTGTGTTGCTCAGTGGAACTTTTGCAAATTGTTGTGCAATCGTCTCTTGAATATTGCATTCTAATGTGAAATCGAGAAGTAAAAGTAGTTTTATTACATTTATAACTGTAGTACAGCATTATAAAGTGAATTGTTTCAACTAGAAATATTTACATTGGTAGTTACCATACTGAGGCTGTTGTTAGCCTCTTGCAGTCCATGGTGCAAGCATACTAAACTACTTACTAGTGCCAATACACCAGAAGATTTAAGGTTAGGTTTTTGCAACTTGTTATACGCAGAAATATACTATAAATATCATGTGTTTGTCTTTCGAATTTATTATTTCAATTTGAATTTTTGTACATTGTGCTCGATAGTAAGGTTATTACCCAACAACAACTACTATTGCTGAGGCGTTACTCCTACCACCTTACAATACAGTCCACAGTAAATACAAATGTAGAATTACCTGAGATTTTGATAAGATACGGATGTGTAGCGAATGTGTTACAATATTCGGTAGCGACAATATCGATCGAAACACGAGATTACCGACTAGATAAGTGCGTGATTAAAACCAGGCCACTCACCAGCACTTACCAATGAACGACGAGTACAAATCAAGTAGAATTGAAGTCCGCCATTGTCAACACTAACAGCGAGAGACTAAATCAGATTTGAAAACAAGTGATACACTCAACAATTGAAAGTATCAAAATATAAGAGCACAGAGTTTGCTGAAAGCTAACGTGGACAAATAAAAGTGTTAACATCAAATAGATACGACAATTACAATCATTTCAATTAGATGCCATCTCTCTTCAGGACACGACTCTCCACGGTGTCCTTTTTTGTGAATTGCCATGGTTCCTAGGAAAGCTTGTGGAATGGTTTCCATAGTTTTAAATTCAGAGTTTTTCTTCTAGACTAGCTGCTTCTTAAGGCTAGAGAAGACAGTCTACCCTGTTATTTAATCCATAACTGGATATTAATACGGAAATGAACGCAGCAGACAAGTCCGGTAATTGATTTCAGCTTGTCGATTCCCACTTCACGTCGGCGATAGCCGTTAAGTTGCACGCATATCCGTTAAATACAGAATAATTTGGTTTAACCTGTTTCACACAAAATAAAATAAGTTGTAAAAAATGACGATGTTGCAAAGCGACAGATGTAATAGTTTGTCATAGAATTATCGACAACGACATAAATAACAGCGTTAGGAGATACTTCGTATCCGTTTGAAGAAATCTATGAGAGTCGAGCAATCCACATTCCACTAATTGAGCACCATCAACGCTTCTAGGGGACAGCTTTTTTCGTTTGATGTTTGTGCTTCTTATCCGCATCCTGCCACTCGGTATATCTTAAGTGATTTTCAATCCAAAAGGGATCAGTTTTCTTATTGAATAAGATTAAATTGAATTTTGTTCCATGTTCAATCGTTTTTCTATTCCTCAAGTGTTCCAAGAAGTCAGTCATGTGCCATGCGCGATACACGCTTAGGCGATCATGTATATTTTGAGACATGACTGACGAGGCAGATTCTTCTCGCAGTAGGTTGCCATTTCTTTCTGCGGTAGACCAATTTCCATCCAAGGCTATAGAACTCGGTCTTTCCTGCTATTTACCCATAGGTGGTGGTGGGGGGGAGAAGAAGAGGATTCATACTTTTCCCAGAGGTATTAGCGCGTAAGCACAATAGCGGCTCTACCGATTCCTCGATCCGAGCCGCTATCGATTACTCCCCCGTTCCAAGAAGTAGTGCTTCAAATAAACCTTTCCAAAACAGAAACTATCATCTGGAACTTGAATAAGAACAGTGATAGTATCTACCCTAATCAATCATAAAAATTTAAAAGGTTGATAAATTATTATAATTATTTTAAATACATTGGTGTCTCGATGAATTATAACACATTTAATAAATGAAATTTACCACAACATAGTTTCTGCTACGTGCACTTTTGTTCAACATCCTAAGATACCATACAAGCAAAATAATAGCCTAAAAGTTACAGCAGTGTGCTTATATAGCCTCGTCAGATGCAACTTGGATGCCATGCATGATGACCATCTCGTTGAGAGATGCCTAAACAATCATTTGTATATAACTATTTTCCTCGGTTCAAAATGGCTTCATATAAATAAATCATATAAATCTTAAAGAAGCCAAATCTGACTGACGCTACAAAATCAAAAGATTTATACCAAATAACAAAAGCCATATCATTTGAAAACTTCCAACAGCGCCAACCTCTAAAATTAAGAGCACATATAACGAGATGAGAAAATAATGACACCGTCAAGATGCTGACTTTTCAAACTACTTAAAAAAAAACAAGTTAAGAAGGAAACTATTTACATTATTTAGACTGTTATCCTCATCCTCACTGCCATATTCACAACGTTTCGATCGTTGTACGTTCCGGCCTTCTTCAGGTGATTGGAATTTCGAACCGAACCCTTTATTTCGTCCACCGGGGTTGACTGTTCTAGTTCTACGTGCCATGCCTCTTCTGGATGTCTCAGTTATTTTCTTTTAACTCAACTCTCCGTTTTTTTTTTGTTTCAGAAATGAACTCACGATGTGTAGGAGATCTGGGAACAGGTATATATTTTCCAAAATGGGTTAAAAATGAAAATCTTGTAGTCGACGAAGTTAAAACAAAGTACGGATTAAAAAGTACTGATAAAAAGTACGGATAATATTTACTTTAGAAGACACTAGATGTGGAATTAAAAAAACAAACAAAACAAACTACAGTTTCATTTTGCAGCAATGTATCTTTTCTACATTCAGGAACTTGGAAAACAAAATAAAGAAATTTGTCGACAGGCCAAAGTAGCATCCAATGATGAACTGCCATCAAAAAGCATTGATATTGATGTTACCAAAAACTTAAAATATTTTTGTAAAAACTAAAGGTATTTTTTAATAAAATTTCAATTAATCTTAAGCGCATTCAGTTCTTATTATAGCGAAGTGGTTCTCAAATTTTTTGAAGTCGGAACGCACTTAAAATCGTACCGATAATTGTAGGCGCGCTATATACAAATTTTAGAAAAATATGTTATAATGAAGTCAAATGTTGCAGAAAAGAAATAATGCAAAAAGAAAATATAAAATGAAACATACCTTAAGTTTATTCGTTCTTGCGTTTATGAGAAACATGAGCCTGATGAGTTTTTGCGATTTCTTCAATGTTTGGGTGTATATTTGATAGGCAAACTCTCATTTCCTCGCTAATACATTGAAGAGTTCCTCTCTTTTTACACTTAATTGTGGTGAGAGCAGAGAAGCCTAATTCACATTAATATGAATATTGAAAAGTAAATATATTTATTTCTTATATCTGGAGACATATTTCTCTGGAATGCCAGGGTGCACCTAGACATCTTTCAGGTCACACCAGTGCGACCAGTTGCACCATTTGTGAACCACTGTTATAGCGTGTGTTGCCTTTTTAAGGGCACCAACGAATACGTAGAAAACTATGAAAAGAACCTGCAATTAATAAGGAACTTTTAAGGAAAATAGGAACTACGAAGAAACTTATATTTACAATCAGAAAGAGACGTCTGACCATCAGTTCTCAATTCGGTATTTATGGTATTGACATAACTGTTTACTCCTGTTTTATAAAAAAAAAGTAAAATTGGCAGCTGCTCTCAAAAAAATCTCCAATCATTTTAATCCTCATAGAGAACATTTTGGCCTTCCATCAACATGACCGGTGCTAATCTTCAGGAGAGTAACTCATTGTACATTCTTGGTTTCGCATTTCCACTGACATGAAATGGAGTGATTATACCGAATCCAGTGCTCTATTGCTAGGTACGTTGGTTTACTTTGTTGCATTAAACTATTATCCATCTTGCACATTTATAAATTCACCTAATCGTCGATGCATTGAATATTGTTGCTATATCTGGTCTGTTGCTTCGGTTATATATCTCGAGATTCTTGATAAATCCAAACAAAATAGTCTGTAATGTTACCAGTCCTGACCTGGCATCTCGACTTCACTCACCTTCTCAGCGCTTGTCCCTGTTTTTTCTATAAATGTTTTCATGTCAATTGTTCTACTGAGCTCGAAACCCTTCGGATCTCGATTGCAGGAATTCAAGCGTACTACTAGATTGGCAAATAGGTCTCATCGTTTTACCGTTAAAATAGTTCAAATGTAACCAACCATAAATTCTATTCGAATAGCTTCTTTTCTCGCACTTCTTGCCTGTGGAACTATCTTCTAACTTCTTGGTTCCTTGCCACCTACGTCTTTCAGCGTCGGATGCTACGCCGACCACTGTTTTCGGTACTATTTAATACGCTGACTGCCAACCACAAAATAACTCGTGGTTCGTAGTTTTTTTTTATGATGGCACCGATTACGAGTTATCTCGTGCTTGGCATTTTCAAATACATTTTCATCTACGGGCGCCAACAACAATTTTATCCGCACTATTGCTTTTAACGTGAAAACAATGTTAAGAATTCAGTCGAATCTATAAATCAACTCATAAAAAAAAATTTTATTGCCTAAGTTGGCTATTATAAAGTTGGCGTTTGAAGTCAGATTTCGTAATTGTCCTCTAGAGGTCAACGTGTTATATACACTTATAGACTTATATACAATTATATAAACCTATATAGAGTTATCCAAGAAGAAATCCTCTGGAGAAATAATTTCTGTAGAACAGCATTGTTTCGACCTTTCAATATTTTTCGATTCTGACGAATGCGACATTCGTCAGAATCGAAAAATATTGATTCGTTAGGGATTTAGAAATGGGTGTTGTTTACAATATCTATACAATGTCAAATCGAACCCTAGCATTTTCATAGTTTGGATAAGTCACTTAGATGTTATTTACAGATGTCAAAATTGAAAAATATTAATCGTCCTGGGTATAACGATAAACTACATCCGGCAGCAAGGCCTCTGATCAGGATATTGGAGGTTTTGAGATGCGTGAAACCACCTTTTAATTACTGTTGTTCCCAGGTTCACCCTGACACGGAGTGGTAGCACCTGTTAGAGTCCCAGCTATTGGAAAATAGTTAACCCCTAAAGTGGGGTCAAACACTATGAAAGTACAAAAATGCATTTTTATAGTGAAAATGACACCAATGCATTTGCATAGTAAAAAATTACCGGCAATACATTTAAAAAATAAAAATTACCTACAATACATTTTTGTAAAGAAAATTACTAATGCTCCAGAGAAAATAAAATTTCGGCATTAAATGACTCATGAAGGTGTTGATATGCCGCTAAACAAAAAAATATCATTGATATATTCAATATAAATAATCTGAATATGTTAACGTTATCAAGCTTTTTTTTTTTTTTAATTTTTTCAATAATTCTGAAAAAAGAAGCAAAAATATTTTTCTGTATGGGCTTTTTTTGGAAGGATGTACACAACTTTCATAATTAAGGAAGGCCAACAGAATGTTAATCCACAAAAATTATTCTCCTGCTTCCAATTTTTTCTGATTTTTTCTGAGTGAACCAGTCTACTTAAGTATTGTCCGGGCCTCTACGCTGCAAACACAGTCTTCACCTAAAGCCCAAATCAAAGAGGAACGGAGCGTCATCTGGAAATACCGGAAGTATTCTGCTATCAAAACAAAGACATACAAATAAATATACAAGCGACGTTGCAAGCTATACACGTTGCCAAAAGGAGATCCTCCCCTTTCTTGACGCCTTTTGGGAACATAAAATCGGCTATTTTAGTAACCACGAAAAACATTCTTGGATTGTCCGCAATGTAAAGACGCAACTGGTTCAGCGAGAACAAACCAATGATCCAGGAAGTGCTCGCCAATCAGAGATCCGCCTACCAGGCACATTTCGCTCGTTCATTCTTCTCTGTTAAAAGAAATCAACCTTTCGACTAGAATGCCACCTTCTTCAACAAAAACCTTCGTGGCTTGCAAACATATTACAATAGAAAATTGCTTTGTGTGAGGAGCATGATTGTCTTTTCTCAATGGTAGACGCCTTTGGATATATTTTATATTCTGATTAGATGTGATTTTTAGGATTGGTTATGGCTTTGTATTTATTGACAATGGACATTGAAAAAAAAACTCTTATCGACTGGGTAAAGCGAAAATAAACCAGTCTTTGGCAAGATTCAGTAAAATGAGTCACCGTTCAGGAAATTATAAGGATTCTGCCGAAAAGGAACTTTACACTGAAGAAGAATGAAAAACCCACGCTGTAAACCTGTCAGACATCATTGTTCTTGGAACTGAAGAATATCTAAATTCTGTTATTGACAAAGACATGACAAAAACATTACAAAAATCGTCTATTTGACAAATCCATATCTTATAAGGAAAAAAAATTTATATGTACATGCCTAGTTGAGAGTGCTGAAAAGTCCTCGACCCAATCCTCTTCCCAAAATTTGTATTTCAATGACTAAACGTTTGAATATCAATTTGGATGCGGTTGAGTACTTTCCAGCACCTTTTATTACTTACATATGACGGGGCTTGACTTCTCAAGCGTTTAACATGGATGGTATTGTATGCTGTAACTTGTACTGATTTAGATCGTACTAGTAGTAGGGAGTAGTAGATACATGCCTTCCTCAATGGAACTTATATTTAGGAAGCATAGACCTTTGAGCATGTTTCTTCGAATTCCATGCTCATCAGGCTAATTCCATATCGACTAATATATATATATATATATATATATATATATATATATATATATATATATATATATATATATACATATATATATATATATATATAAATATAAAAGTGGACATGGAAGTCAGCACTTAGAGGCGACAGTCTGTTTCATGCTAGTGCAATCGTCAGGCGACGATTGCACTAGCATGAAACAGACTGTCGCCTCTAAGTGCTGACTTCCATGTCCACTTTTATATTTACACACGCTCTATCTCTGATATTGAGCACTTTACCCCATAAATATAGCACACTTTAAGACTATATTTCTGCATATATATATATATATATATATATATATATATATATATATATATATATATATATATAGTGTATTGTGGCAGCAGATCATTATTTAAACATATATTATTAAATATAACAGACAGTGAATGTCTATTATGTTTGATCATGAGCCGTTCTAATGTTCGAATGTTTACTTTAATTTCTGGTAAAAATAAAGACAAAAATTGTCCAACATTTGGATATTTTTTATTAAGTTGGTCCTAAGCTTTCGGTTCACATGAGCCATCCTCAGAGTGGTTATACAGACATGAAACAAATTAGAAACATGATGAAACAACACTCAAAAACATAATAGGTAGAAATGTTAAACCCATTCATAAGTTAAGCTCATCATATATTATAAAAAATTTAAAACAATTGATCTCGTAGTCTTTAATAACCCTACAACTACACAACTAAATTCTATACAAAAACAAACAATATAGTGTATCAATATACATGCCCGTTTAGAGATTGTATCTCTGATACTAATAATACACCCACTACATATATTGGTTTTACTACAACAACACTCTCCCGTAGATTTACCTGTCACCTTTCTGATCTTAGTTCTATTAAGCAACATTTCTTAGAAAAACATAGCCATGTACATAATATTAGGCAGATAGATATTAGTTGATAACACAACAATACTCACACATACACACAGTAAAAAGAACCTTCAGATATTGGAGGCCATCTACATTAAAACGAAGAAACCAACACTCAACAAAATTACATTTCAAACTAATCACAACACATTACTTAGTATCTCGACATTGATTCTCTTGTAATACTTGGGTCTATCGCGTGGTATGATGTCATAGAATCGCATCTTGAACTTCTGATCTGCGTCTGCTATTCCGCGACCGTTGTCGTCGTATAGCAATTTTCTACGTCAAAATAACAAAATATCATTTTTGATGGTGTTTTGTTTCATGTCTGTATAACCACTCTGAGGATGGCTCATGTGAGAAGAATGCTTAGGACCAACTTAATAAAAAATATATTCAAATGTTGGACAATTTTTGTCTTTCATTCACCAAAAATTAAAGCAAACATTAGAACGTTTCATGATCAGACATAATAGACATTCATTGTCTGTTATATTTAATAATATATATATATATATATATATATATATATATATATATATATATATATATATATATATATATATATATATCAAGGATTTACAATTTTTTAAATCTGAGGTTACTTTCACATTTAGTTTCGCACAGCGTGAAATCAAACAGGAAACGGATTTTTTCTAATAATTTCACCAACAAGAGGAATTTACGCACATCAAAAAATTAGTGTTGGATAGTTTCCGCCATCCCTCTGTTTATTTCTCGCATCCGCTGATGAAGAACACAGGCGTGTTCGAAAATTCCGAACTTGGAACCTCAATCTCCATGCTTCATTTTTCTCATTTGGTTAATATTAATAAATGATTTCCGTATTGATTTTCTCGGTACTCTTTCGTTTGACTTTGTTTTATTGACCAACTTATCTATTCTAATATATATATATATATATATATATATATATATATATATATATATACAGGTTGCGATTGATATCTTGTCTAAATTACGCAAAAATGTAAATAACATGTCTTTTTAGCAAAATCACACAAAAATATCTTAAAATACTGTAGTAAATTTATTTAATAAAATCAACATTGGCTTCAACCACGACCTCAGACAACATTAGAATCTCTTGGAATTCTTGCCTTCAGTTTATCTTTGATGTTACAAGGATTTTTGTTGGTCTCGCTCAACTGCACCCCACACATAATAATCAAGAGGGTTGCAGTCTGGGGAGTTAGGTGGCCAGATGTAAGGAGTGATGTTGTTGCAGAAATTGCCCGACAGCCATGACTGGTTTCTCCTACTTGTGTGGCATGGTGCAGAGTCCTGTTGACAGCCACCCTTTTGACCTCAAGGCACTAGATGTAGGCCTCCGTGTTGAGTCTGAGGCCCTGTAGAAAGATGAATAGAAGCATAATGTTGCCATCAATAGTGATCACTCCAAACACCTTCGTAATCACCATTAGATTGAGACAACTCTTTCCGAATCCTCTGCACTGTCCTCAGATTGCCACCCAAACATTCTGAAATGTTCGTATTGAAGCCTCCGGTGCGAACGACAGGCAGTACAGCATGCTGTTTCCAAAGTTCTAGCTGAGTGAACTGTGTCATGGTGATCTTTTTTTCACAAACGGTGCCAAACTAACCCACCTATATTGTGCAGTCGAAAAAAATCAAAAACATTCAGTGCGCGAAATTAAAAATATAAAATGACGACAATTTACACATGCCACCATATATATATATATATATATATATATATATATATATATATATATAGAGAGAGAGAGAGAGAGAGAGATCTATCTATCTATATATATATATAGAGAGATAGATAGATAGATAGATAGATAGATAGATAGATCGATCTATCTATAGATCTATCTATCTATATCTAACAATCAATATATATCTAATAAGCTATAAATAAAACATTTAATTATAATAACAATTTACTTTCTTTTAATACATCATCATCATTTGTGGATGTACGTGTGGTGTAATTGATAGCGGCGCGGAATGAGAGCTCGTATAGCCGAGTTCAAATTCCAGTTGGGTTCGTTACATTCACTTCCAAATCCATATACTCTCACAACCTACTAGTGAAATAGATTGAATTGTATGTGGTAAAAGGATTGCCATTTTCAAAAAAACAAACAAACAAAAAAAAGCAAAAAAAACAAAAACAAACAACTGTTAATGCGATATTCACTCGTAAAAAATATTCTATCTATCCAAAATAAGCTTCGGCTTCAAATAATCCGCAAAGCGTTGAAAAACCGTAAGAAAAAACATGAACCAATAGATCATCATTAGAATAGTTTCAGTTTGAAGGCACATTGCAAGTCAGGTTGATATCTTATCTTCTGCAACTTTATAAATATCTTTCATCAATCCTCTCCAAACATATGCTAACACGTAAAATACTGCATGTCTTTTAATCTCTAAGGTTTTTACGGAGAATGGTGGCATATTTTATTGGCACTATCTCTTGCTCACATTGTTCAGTGTGTACACTATGGTTGTTGGTGATCTTCTGCGAACGTAAAAAGAATCAGTTATGATCACAGTCTTCTTCTGTGCGCCGTGTCCCGTTAGGTCGTCGTCTCAACAATTTCCTGTCATTTGAGGCTTTAATAAATTTTGTCTTTTTGGCATCTCTCCTAAACCCTTTGCTCTGCCATCCAATCGTCCAAACCGGCGATCTACATTGTGTGTTGCTTTCCTTTGCTTTTCTTACCTTCAATTTGTCCTCATCATGTGCCCCAGGAATTTCAACTGATGATAAGCATGTTCCTTTTTGTTGCTATTGTTTCTAGAAGTTCTTCGTTGCTTAAATGTTCAGTCCATCCTATTCTCAGCATCCTTCTGTAGAAGCTCATTTCTGTTGCTTCAAGTCTCTTCTTCATCTGTGAAGGAATTGTGCAGTATTCACTGCCTTACAGAATGACTGATATTATATAACAGTTCAATACTCTTTGCTTTGGTTCTAACGACATTTTTCTGTTTCTTAATACTTTGCTTAGCTTTTGAAAGGCATCTTTCTCTATGCTAATGAGCCTTCCGATTTCAGTGTTACACTTTCTGTCCTCTGTTAATACACTTTGCAGATGTCTAATTAAGTGACATCTGGTATGTTTTATATCTTTTGTACAAGTTGCAATTGAGAATGAGGTGGAGATGTCTTTTCCCGATTGTATATTACATCTGTTTTCCATATTTTAGCGTTTTTTTTTCATCATTCTTTGCCAGCCTGACAATTTTATGTCAATACTAATTACACACATACCTGCTGAATTTCATTACAGAAACCATTTTTTTAAATACGTCATTTAACTTCAGAAAACGTCACTTAATTTACTTTAAAAAGATGTTAATTTTTAACGTCAGATTATTTCATCCAGGGTGTCCATAAAGTTCGCGTGCACTTTAAAAAATTTATAACTTTATTTGTATTTGCAATAGAAATAATTTGTAAAAAGGATTAGAAAGAAGTAAATCTATATTTTTTAAGGTTTTATTGAAATTTTATTTAAGTTTCCACATGACCTCCATCATTAGCAATACAAAGGGTAATACGATTTTGCAATTCACGGAAAACATTTGCCAAGTGATTTACAGTAATGCCTGAAATCATAGTTATTTTAGCTATACTTAAAACTAGGTACATTAAACTTTATAACATTTTTTACAGATTAATTCTATTGCAAATACAATTAAAGTTATAAATTTTTTAAAGTGCACACAAACTTTATGGACACCATGTATATTTGTTATCGCGTGATGTAATTTTGTTTATATGTAAATCAATAATTTTGATAGAATCGAATTAATTTTGTTATTACTTGTGTATAAAATTTGGTATTTTCTCTTTTTTCACTTTGATTTTTTTGTGTAACGTTGTTTTTAGTCCCCCTCCCGACTTTTTTCTTATCTCTTTTGGCAGGTAGCCTGTTGGTCACACTAACATTTTGGATTATTTTATATATATATATATATATATATATATATATATATATATATATATATATATATATATATATATATATATATATATATATATATATATATATATATATATTATGAAATGGACAAAGTCCGACAATTATTTTTAAGACATTTTTATGCTTAACATTCTTTTTATAGATAAAAATATTTAAGTAAATGCTCTGTTTATAATAAACAGTATTAAACAATATTTTCCGGCCTGAATGTCCGAGAAATCTTCATAGAAAATATTCGTCCTCTGAGAGGATTCGAACCTGTATCCTATACGGAACCGTCATATAGCCTGACGTGCTTTTTAACCGATTCGGCCACAGAGGATCGTTCGGTTGGCAAGGTCAAATTTACTGCTTATAAACTTCAATCTTCCATTGTTTACATTTGGTACGCCATCAGAAGATATGAATGTACGTGAAAGATTCATGGAAGATTGAAGTTTATAAGCAGCAAATTCGACCTTGCTAACCGAACACTCCTCTGTGGCCCAATTGGTTAAGGCACGTTTAGGCTATATGACGATTCCGTATAGGATACAGATTCGATTCCTGTTGGACGACGAATATTTTCTATGAAAATTTCTCGGACATTCAGGGCGGTAAATGTTATTAATACTGTTTATTATAAAAACAGACGATTTACTTAAATATTTGTATCTATAAAAAGAATGTATAAACATAACAATGTCTTTACATATATATATATATATATATATATATATATATATATATATATATATATATATATATATATGTATGTATGTAACGATAGCATATGTCTACGAAACATGAAGGCAAATTGCAACAGCTGAAAGAAAAGAGGAAAATAAAAGATACTGAAGGAGTGACTGTAAAGTGAAAAAACGAGGAAAAGGAAAAACAACCACAACATTCTACAGCTACGTGCAGATGGGCGCTTGGGTGCACGCTCGCGAACGCACACACACACGCACACGCGCACATACACTAGACGGGCGCATTGGTGCATGCGCACGCACATACACAAACACGCGCATCCACTATGAAAAAGGTAGCATAAATCAGCTAAGTGATAAATCTTTTACTTGTATTAATTCTTTCTCTCTCTCTCTCTCTCTCTCTCTCTCTCTCTCTCTCTCTCTCTCTCTCTCTCTCTATATATATATATATATATATATATATATATAATGTCAGATCCGTAAGAGGAAAGGATAATCCAAGTAGGTCTTTTTAATATAACATATTATATTATATTATATTATACTTTATAATCGAGTTTTGGATGATGCGTTAAGTTTTTCATATATATATATATATATATATATATATATATATATATATATATATATATATATATATATACCCACATACAGCGGTTGGACAAAATAATTGAAACACTTCTGAAATTCAAAGAAAATTTATTTAATATGGAGTTGGTCCTCCTTTAGCCTCACATACAGCTTTAATACGTCTAGGAATGGAATCATACAGCTTCCTGACTTCATCCAGAGGAATTTTCAGCCATTCTTCCATTAATACCTGCTCCAGCTCTTTAAAACAAGACGGTTGAGGATAGCGGCTCCTAACTTGTCGCTCCAAAATGCACCACAAATGTTTAATAATATTGATATCTGGAGATTGGAGAGGCCACTCCATATGTTCTAGCTCACTTTCATGCTCTTCATACCAATTCTTAACCACTCAAGCGGTATGTATTGGAGCATTATCGTCTTAGAAGATGCAGTCATCATCAGGGAATAAAGTCTGGGCCATTGGATGAACATGATCACCGAAAATGTTCAGGTAATCTTTGCTGTTGATTCTACCACGCAGTGCAACTATTGGACCGAGACATTTCCATCATATAGCGGCCCAAACTATCACTCATCCACCACCATGATTCACTGTTGGAAGAAGGCAGTCAGGGTTGTAAGCTTCTTTGGGCTGCCTCCACACAAAAAATCGCCCTGAAGTTGAGAAAACTGGACTCGTCTGAGAATATGCAAACCAGGCATTGTGATCTCTGCACCACTTTAACCGCTTCTGAATATTGCGAGTGGAGAGAAGAGGTTTCCTTACGGCGGCTCTTCCATGATGTCCAGCCTTATGGAGCTCACGACGAACAGTTTTAGTAGAATCTGGACTATTCAGATGATTATTCAATTCAACAGTCACTTTGGCCGCAGTAGTCCGATGATTTTTCGCCACATTGCGTTTCAATGCACGTCGATTCCTGTCAGTAAGTTTGCAAGTCCAGCCTGAATTGATATGCTTGCTAGAAGTTTTACCCTGTTTCTAGAATTGCGTCATAGTTCTTGATATGATAGCTCTTGAAAAACCAAACAGTTTAGCAACCTTAGTGATCGAGGCTCCTGCCATGCGAGCTCCAACAATTTGCCTTTTTTCGAACTCAGATAGGTCACGCCTTTAGCTTAAATTTTACTAAATTCTAAAAATAAATAAGACAAAGACAGTAAATTAGATAAATAAACGTATTTACAATAGATATAACCTGCAGTTACGAAGTTTAGTTAAAGTTCTTAATATAATAAGTCTTTGGAATATAGGAGTGGAATTTGCACTTGTTCCAATTAATTTGTCCAACCCCTGTATATAGTAGCATTATTCTTATATAATAATTAATTTGATCAAAAATAAATATTTATTAATTAGTATTAGTATTTATAATTATTATTTATAAATAATTATTATTTAATAATTAATATTATTTTGCATTCAAAATCCCTTAATGACATGCCAGCAGTGTTGAAACAAAATGGCTATTTTTGTAGTGATTTTATAACATATTTATAATTTTCGAATAAATAATATATATATATATATATATATATATATCTATATAAAAATGAACATTGAAGTCAACACTCAGAGGCGACAGGCTGTTTCATGCTGGACGCAATCGTCAGGCCGAAACAGCATGAAACAGCCTCTCGCCTCTGAATGTTGACTCCAATGTTCACTTTTATATTTACATACGCTCCATCTCTGATATTGAGCACTTTATCCCATAAATATTGCACACCTTAAAACTATATTTCTTTACATATATATATATATATATATATATATATATATATATATATATATATATATATATATATATATACCGAATAACGATATATACATTTTTTTATATATCAACAACAATTTTGGTGGAAAGATGTATGATAAAATGTAAAATGTTTCGTGTGACGTGTTTCCTCCTTTACGACTTTATCTAGAACTAAATTTGTTTACGTTGATGCGACTACGCATGCGTAAGGAACGAGAGTCGCTGGGAATTTGAAATTTAAAAATAATTTTTAAATGTTTCGTGTCTATAATCTAGCCAATGTAATTTAGATTCTTTTTCTTTGCGTTTATGTTTCCATCACTTTTGTTATTAAATATCCCAGGCCGTGATAACCATAGACTTCTACTTGAAAGCACTCGGAATTTATAATCCTCAATGTTGGCATGGAGAAGAGAAATACATTCTTTAAGCAAAATGGGTTGCATGTATGTTTCTCGAATTGTCAGCCAGCGTAAAGATCAAAGAGCCATTCCAATAGAATGCTACAAAATCTCGTGTAATAACTGAACACGTGTAGATAACACAAAGCATATTGGTAGACTGATTCATTAGGCTAGGTACCAATATGCATTAGTTGTTGTATATGCATTTCCGATCAACGATACAATGCCAGCGCGTGTAAATGAGGAACTTTCATAGTCCACCTCATATCATTCAGTTAAATAATTAACACAATCGAAAGTGAGTCAATCTTTCATTATCTCGCAAGGTCTGTGTCGTAATTTGAGAAAGTCTACAAAAGTGAATATTTCGAATTTTTTGCATTATTATGGTTTGCTTACAAGTATTGCATTCTGACAGTGATCCTAATGTCGTGAGACCACATTATCAATTTCCGAAATTGAACGCTTTTGTCATTGATAGCCACAGATCGATTGAACCAGATACCCTATGACAAGCAATCGGACGCTTCTATTCACAAGCCCTGATAGCGAGCAATATCTTCCCGCAATGTGATATCGTTGCATATCAGAGGACCAAAACCTCATCAGCAAGACAAAAAGTTGCCGTCTAGAAGGTAGAGTACATTTCGACGTTGTAGACTCTAGTACAATTCCACTTATTCTGCCTGCAATGGATGCGCAAGTTACATTTATATGATTTCCGTCGAAATTCAAAAGTTTTCACCCAATGACCATTGAAGCTATGTTTATCGATCAACAGCTTATGTTGATTAGGCCACGTTATCCGCATGGCTGGCGACCGACTTCCGCTACGTGCTATGTCCGGTGAGCTACGGATAGAACAAACGATACAGGGATGACATCAGGGCCACACCGTGAAGCCGTAATATCTTCCCTAACAAATTTGAAATTCTAAGGTTTATGAGTATAGAGAAAGATACCTTTCAAAAGCTATATATACAGAGTGTATCAAAAATACATTTGCAAACTTTGCGGGCGATTCCTAACACCAAAACAAATACATGTAAAATGTCCATATAAACATATATCCAAAAGGGCATCGTTGTACCTAAACAAGAACACCTCATAACAAATGATCAAAATATCCTCTGCTTGTTTCTACACACGCACGCATGCACCCGCCGGATCATTGACTGGCGGACCATTTCAAATACTCCGACGCGATGTCGCAGGCCCCCATGTCACGTCGATAAAGCGTCTCTGTATTATTAACGTCTGCTGCACAAAGCAATTGCTTTAGGTGGCCCTACAGATAAAAATCTAAAGGATTGAGGTCGGGGGAACGTGCAGGTCATGGTAGATGTCAGCTTGAGCGTGCTGGTCTTGTTCAAATGGTTGGTCACACTAGATAACACGCTCTTTCCTAGAAACTGTAACTAAGGTCTGCTAAGAATAGTTGCTGTATAGCACAGGGTTTCGCAGACCGCCCCCATACACGTTGTGTAGCGTTTCTGCATTATAACGTCTGCTGCATAAAGCAATTGTTTTAGGTAGCCCCAAAGATAAAAATCTAAAGGTTTGAGGTCGTGTAACATGCAGGCTAAGGAACCGGTCCTCCCCCTACCTATCCATATTTCAAGGTAGATGTCAGCCAGTGCACCGCGAACAATGTGACTTAAATATGCTGGAGCCCCATCATGCATGAACCACATGCGCCTTCATATTAGCAGGGGTACGTCCTCTAGCAGGCCAGTAAGACGTGCTGGTAGAACATATGGATCTACCAGGCAGTCCCCTACAATACCAGCCTACACATTAATTATAAACGTATGCTGGTGTATAGACCGTATTGTACTATGGGTTTTCTGATACGACAACAAATGTTGGTTGCGTAAATTTGTCAGTTTGTGCAATAAACCATCGGCATAAGTTCTACTGTGGTGAGTGATCAGAGGGCGAAAGACCCTGCACACGTTGCAAATGATATGGATACAGAAGCTGCTCTCGAAGTACACACCAAATGGTAATGTATGATGTACGACATGCTAAGGCCACTTGACGTGTTGCTGATATCCGGATCGTCTCTGACAAAACTGTAGAGCGTGTTCTTCGTGGTCAGGCGTACGAGCGGATGTCGGTCTTCGTTAATCAGGACCAATAATATTGCTGATTCTTCTTTGGATCTTATCAAGGAGCTGGGGGTAAATAGCGCCGGATTATATGTGACAACAAGATTCTAATAAGGAATAAGAATGGTTGACTAAATCTTGTTCAGCTCAAGTGTAAATGCGGTGAGGAACGAAATGAATATTTGTCAGTTTTCCATATGGGGAGGTTTTGCCTTCCTAGAAGATAAAGTATCTGAACATTGGCCTCCAGCAATATTTGGTTATATGTCATTTTTCTTTGACGCTTGAGCTTCTGACTTCCTTTGTTGATAAGCATTTCTCGTTCAATCACTGAAGTTAAGCAATGTCGGACACGGTCAATGTTTAGATGGGGAACCGTTTGGGAATACCGGATACTGTAAACAACCGTTACAATCAGAAATATGCTTCGGCTTTAAATAACCCATAAATAGTTGATAAGCTGTAGAAAACAAATCAAACCTGTATTGATCATGGCTTTATCGGCCGATCTAAAATGGAACCTAAATCTTTTTAGTGTTTTTTTTCTTTCTGTGGAAACAAATCCCAAATCAACATGTCTATGCGTGGTAAATATTTTTTTTCTTATAAATTCACGTAGATTAGTGGGGGGTAGGGACAGAAACAGAGCGCTCCCTGAAGTCATATCTGTTCAGACGAGGAAATATAACTTGAGCAGTCGAGCTTTTTATGGCGATCTAATTCACTTAGCGCTCCTCCGACACAATATTCCGAAACATTTTCTGCGGCAAGTCAGAACTTATTACTCAATTACTAAATATCACAAACCTCTAGACCAGCCTTTCTTAAGGGTAGGGACAGTACACCATTTTCTAAAGACATCAGCTGCCGTCTGCAACATTGTTTGGCCCGCGGGATCAAGCGTTATCCTGCTCCTCCCACCGTGCCAGTGGGCCGTCGTATTTTCTGCTAGACACTAGATAATTTTTGTGTGTTGGGGAGGTGTGCATCTGTATATATATATATCTATATATATCTATATATCTATCTATCTATATATATATATATATATGTATGTATGTATGTATTTATACATATATATGTGCGTGTGTGTGTGTGAGAGTGTGTGTATGTCTCGCACTATATATATATGCAGACATATATATATCTATATATCTATATATATATCTGTATATATGTGTGTGTGTCTGTGTGTGCCTCTATGTGTGTGTGTGTGTGTATTTAGGCAGCAAATTCTCTTTTCGGCATGTCTGATTACTTGCGAAATAAAAGTGATTTTCACTGTTACAATGCATTTCTTGTCTCATTTGATTGTAATACATGAAAAATATTCATGGATATGAAATGATTATGCTAAAAATAAGCAGACATAATGCTTGTAATTTATTTAATCATATATATATATATATATATATATATATATATATATATATATATATATATATATATATATATATATCCAAATAAGAGAAAGAACGGATGGAGTCAAAATCCACAGTACGTAGCATTTACTTTTTATAAAAGTACAGATACAAAGTAAATCAAAATATTATTATATTTTTTATTATGATAGGTTATTATAAAATCATTTTTATTATAATAGGTTATAATAAAATCATTTTTATCATGATAAGTTATAATAAGATCATTTTTATTATATGTAATAATAAAATCATTTTTATTACAATAGGTTATAATAACATCATTTTTATTATGATAAGTTATCATAAGATCATTTTTATTATGATAGGTTATAATAAAATCATTTTACATTTTTATCAATCGCTACACAAAAGCCTTCATGCTTCAATAATATGATTGTACTTCCTCAGGCCATGGTAGATAACTTGTGATAAAAATGACTTATTAGGGAAATTTAAAAACAAATCGTTACCTCTTTTCGGAAGTTAAAGGGGGGCATAAGGTCAGAATTAAAAATATACTTGTGGGTCTGTCTCGATTAACCAATTAAAATTCACATCTACGCTAAAATAAAAAAAAATAAGGTCAGAGGGTGGAGGCAAGTGTTATTTTTTCATGTCACGATAAACTGACGCTTAGACATGTCATCCAACAATTGTATAAACACGGCAACGACAGATGTATTATGGATGTAGCCAAGTATGATGTTTTCATTTGTTGAAGTTGTGGGGGAGATTAATCAGACATAAAATTATCGGAAACAATTTTACTTTTTTTTTTTTTCATACTCGGGGAGCTTCTTAAATGGGACAACAGATAAAATTAAAAATGTGGAACATCTCTATACATTGTTAATAATACTGAATAGACGGCAAAACACGGGAATATTAAAGTTGAATAAATAAAATAAATAAATTACACGTAGAGGGTAGAACATAATATACTAATAAAATAATGGCTATAAAATCGTAATACGTAATTATTTATGAAAGGTTTTTTAACTATATTTTAAGGTAAAAGATAGACAGTGTCGGCATAGCACCGTTAATTCATTTCTTTGGTTTAACAGAGCTTTTCTGTTAGCAAACTTTATAATGTGGAATTTTTCCTGTAAACACAGGAACCATAGATCATGTAATGATTTACAAGTTCTATGTTTTTAACTTGTAAATCTTTACATGATCTCTCTCTCTCTGTCTCCCCCCTCTCTCTTTCTCTCTCTCTCTCTCTCTATATATATATATATACATATATGTATATAGATGTGTGCGTGTGTGTTTGTGTGTGTGTACAGACTCCGCCCCAAAATGTATACACACTTCAGGAAAACTTGTATAGATATTGTAATACTAAATTTATTCAGATATCACAAGATTAATATAAGTTACCTTTGGACTCACAAGAGATGCTCAAAATTGTGGCTTTTAGCTTGCAGACATTTATTAGTACGGCGAACTCCTGACGTCACACATTATGTATAAACATAAAAATGTCTTAAAATAATTGTCTGGCTTTGTCCATTTCATAATGTGTGACGTCATTTGTTTACATTTGGATACGCTTTGAGCAGATATGAATGTGTGTGAGCGATTCATGGAAGATTGAAGTTTAAAAGCAGTAAATTCGACCTTGCTAACCGAACGCTCCTCTGTGGCCCAGTTGCTTAAGGCACGTCAGGCTATATGACGATTCCGTATAGGATACAGGTTCGATTCCTGTCGGAGGACGAATATTTTCTATGAAAATTTCTCCGACATTCAGGCCGGTAAATGTTATTAATACTGTTTATTATAAAAACTGAGCATTTACTTAAATATTTGTATCTATAAAAATGACTTTATATATATATATATATATATATATATATATATATATATATATATATATATATATATATATATATATATATATATATATATCAGACTATATAACGGGGTTGTAGAAAGATTTAATTTGTGCCTAAGTGAAAAATCACTAATCTTACAACGAATGGATGTCAAGCTGTTGAATAAGAGAAAGGAACTGTTGGACGTATGTAGGCATAACATTAAGTATTTTATTCAAAACATACATCCGAGTTAGTCGATACATGCAAATTCTGAATTATATAACTTGAATTATTATATATTGGATTCATATTTTATCTGCTTGATGGTTGTTATTACATGAAAAAACGATTACAAATTCAAGAAGCATTAAGCATAGTAACGGATTTTTATATTATTGTATTAATAATATTATTATAAGAGTGTGCTGGAGAACAGCAAATCCTCAATCCCTCCTCTAGTCAATCAATTCGAAGTTCTGACATCTACAGCAGATAAGGCTGAATGCTTTGCTCAGAAATTCTTATCCAACCCAACACTTGACTCATTTGGAATATTCACACCTGATTTACCCCCAGAATAGAGGCTCTACTGAGTTATAAGCGCATAGCCCCATCACTGGTCTCGGACATCCCATAAGTCAAGCGGAAGTGACGGGATCTCAGCCGTCGTCCTGAAGAAATCTGCTCCAGGGCTGGCTCTAGTTCTCTCCAAACTCTATAACTATTACCTCGCTACTTCCCGTTTTCCATTTTGTTGGAAATCCTCCCTGTAGTTTTTAAGAAATCTGGAGAACATTCTAACCCATCAAACTATCGCCTTATTAGCCTCCTACCGCTTTTCGGCGAAGTATATGAAATGCTGAAGTGGTTAAATATCCCGAAGGCATTTGACAGGGTATGGCACGCTGGTCTTCTACATAAGCTCTAGGACTACGGTATTGCAGGACGATTGTTTGATTTAATATAATTCATTGTGAAATGATAGTCGTTTTGAACGGGCTCGCTTTTAGATCATTTCACATGAATGCGGGTGACTCCCAAGGCTTTATCCAATGATATTCCTGATGTCATCAGTTCCCCTAGTAGGCATTTATACAGATGACACTATTATTTACTCCTGTCTCAATAGCAAATCTGTTAGAGCTGAAAAGGACCTCCTATCAATAGTTAACTGGGGCAGTACATGGTTTGTAAATTCGAATGCCTCCAAAACGAAACTGCTCTCATTTCACCAGTATAGAGAAACTTTCCTGTCCACCATGAGTATAACTGATGTTAGATTCATAGAGAGCAACACACTGCGCATTCTTGGCCTCAAGTTTTCAACTGATTTGAAGTGGAACGACTACATCGAATCAATAGCTGCATCCACTGCAAGGAAAGTTGGATCACCGTGTCGTACCAGAAAATTTTTCTCGTCAAAGTCCATCTTGCACATTTACAAATCTACCATTCGTACCAGCATTGAATACTGCTGCCATAAATGGTCTGGTGCTCCTGCTATTCATAACAAAATGCAAAGAGGGTCAGCAATGTAACTGACTTGGCATCTCCACTTCAGTCACTTTCTGATGCGGCTTCCCTCCGTCTTTTTTACGAATATTTTCATGGCTTTTTTCCTGGTGCTCCGACTGCATGAACTTAAGCATGTTACTAGATTGGCATCTAGGTCCCATCTTTTACTGTTGAAATAGTTAAATATAAGCGTCACTTCTACTCCAACAGTTTCTTTACTCGCACTTCCCACCTGTGGAACTCCCTTTCGTTTAATTGCTTCCCTGAAAACTAAAATCTGCAAAATATTAAACGCAACGTCAATCGCCATCATCCGTCTACTTGAATCCCGTTCACCCTTTCCTCAATCCCCTATCTACCCAGTATTTTCTCTCCCTTTCACTCTCTGTACCCCCTGCATACTAGTGGCCTTCCCGGCTTGCTTGCGGCGGAATGATTACAAAAAAACATTTAGACTCTGTTGATTTTGCCATTGACGTCTCAGTTTATTTTATAATTTAAGCTTTTAGCTTATTTTAAGCTTTAGCCTATATTTTTACAATTTATATATATACAGTGTGTATCAAAAATACTTTGACAAAATTTTGGGATGGTTTCCTCACACTAAAACAAGGACAAAAGTTCATATAAACATATCTCCGCAAATACCTTCGTTTAAATGCAAGATTATGGTAGATGGCGCTGTGTTGCCACGTAGACTAGGTTACATTTGTCATTCGTGTACATTTGTAGCTAGTCTGTTTCCGTTTAGAATTGGCAGGGTATTCATATCGCGACCGGTTAGATATGATTTTTTACGTACGCCCACGATGAACGTAATGAACGCGAGACTTGACAGATGTAATCTCATTGCTTTTTCAGACTGAAGGCGGCCGAGTCATTGGACCTTTGCTGAGACATGATCTATGGCACAAAAAACTATGGTAATAAGTATTTGGGGATTGTATCATGGATTGTACATTTAACAGCACCTGTCGTAAACTTTAAACTTAACTCAAAAACGAAGGATTTGAGCACATTGTTGTGATGTGAGGATTCCGCCTCCAAATTCTGGAAAAGTATTTTTGATACACCATATATATATATATATATATATATATATATATATATATATATGTATATATATATATATATGTGTGTGTGTGTGTGTGTGTGTGTTTGTTTGTTTGTTTTATTTCTTTCATTCGAGCAGATAAAACGATGCCCGGATCAAGATAATCGTTATTATTTCAACAAAAAAACTTTCTAACTTTCGTCTTTGTGTAGAAGATGAGGTTAAGCTTAATAAATATTTAAATTTTAATTCTATGTTGTATAAAATAATGAGTTCTAACTCAATGGCTGAATTTATCAACGCATCTTTTTTCTTCAGGTGAAGAAACTTTGGTCGAATCAAAGCAAAAATACAGATGTTTAATTAATGACGCGATTTGTGTAGAATTCAATTGAATATATATATATATATATATATATATATATATATATATATATATATATATATATATATATGTATGTATGTGTGTCTCTGTGTGTGTGTGTCTGTCTGTGTCTGTGTGTGTGTGTGTGTGTGTCTGTGTGTGTGTGTGTGTGTGTGTGTCTGTGTAAAATTCAGAAATAAATAAAACATATATGTAAATAAAAAACTAAAGGAAAACATTTACCAACCACAAAAGACGAAATGAGTTGATAAAGATGTTTTACTTTTGTCATATATATATATATATATATATATATATATATATATGTACTTCCCGTAAAAAAATGACACGATTATTTACAGTATTTACATTAGTCGGTCTATTGTCCTCATCTTTGTCGCCATATTTGTCACAACGTTTCGGCCGTTGTATGCTCCGGCCTTCTTCAGGTGGTTGGAATTTCGAACCGAACCCTTTATTTCGATCACTGGGGTAGACTGTTCTAGTTGGTTAGATCCAGTGACAGACCCAAAGAGTGTGAGTTCAATACCCGGTTAAGGCAGTGGAGAACTTTCAGAGGGAAAATTAGCAGGAGATAACTGATAACTGACATCCATCAAACATGGCTCGTGGAACTAGAACAGTCTACCCCAGTGATCGAAATAAAGGGTTCAGTTCGAAATTCCAACCACCTGAAGAAGGCCGGAGCTTACAACGGCCGAAACGTTGTGACAAATATGGCGACAAAGATGAGGACAATAGTCCGACTAATGTAAAAACTGTACATAATACCTCATCTCAGAAATATAGACAGACGATTATTTACATATCGATCTGCCCTTCTGCTCTGCTTCAGGTCAAATTCTTGCTCTCCAGCTCTTCAGCTCTCTGTTTATTCCTCCTCCTCGGAGTTTCTAACGTTGCCTTATCGTCTCTCAGTTGCGTCCCTGTCTTTGGGCAGAGTGCGCCCAGGGGCTTCTCTGTCAATGGAAATAGGGGCAACTGAGAAAATTATACTGAGAGGTGCCCAGCCCTGGGGAACAGCTGCCCGAGGCCGCCTTTTAAAAAGACCTTGTGTGACATCTCGTCCTCGTGGGGGAACGAGTAAACACTGTTTAAGATCAAAGTGTAGTATCTTTACAGTCGCGTTATATATGTGAAGATCTCTCTATCTATCTATCTTCGGTCAAGTCATTCTCCGAGATGAAACTAGTAATATGTAACCAAGTACCATCTGTCTCATGGTTTGGTTAACGACCGCTAAACACGTTTTTCGCATTTGGATTTTCCGATGATGATGTTGGCTAGACACCCAGCAAGATGAAAAATGAGATGTGCGAAAGGGTGAATTAACCATGTTGTAGTGTCGACAGCCTCCTAGACTGCTAGCCTGGGCTACATAGCCATGTTTGCAATTAGTGCGGTGATGACGCGTCATCACAGAACAAAGGGATCCTTAGACTGAAGTCGATGGCCAGAGCGTATGGGATTCACCCGATGACTAATGTGTTTGCTGACATTAATAATCCCATTTTGTTTTACAATTTCCTAAATACTGTTCTTAATATATAAAAATATATATCGTTATCTCATATATACTTATACATAGAATTAATATATACATAGAATTGACATAGGTTTGTCACTTATTCTGACTGATGTTACCTTCATAATCCCGACTCCAGAGTTTCGTAGACGAACCTCTCCGTTCACTCTTCAAGGGGTGTCAGCAGTTTACTGCTTAGATGTTTTAGATTTTTTCCTTTTATGTATATTTAACACTGGTGTAAGTTTTATTCCGTATTCTCTGTGTTGGTGTGTGCGCTTGTGCGCGTGCAACCACGAGCTAATCTCTGCGGATGTGCATTCGCTCGCGTGCGCCCGTCTGCGCGGATGTGCTGAATGTTAGGAAGTCGTGATCATTTTACTCTTTTTTTCGTTTTTTTTTGTTTTTCACTTTGCACTCGCCCATTTAGCCTTCGTCATTTTTTATTTTTTTTCTCTTTTTTTGCCGACTGCTGCTGATTTTTTATGGGTTTCTCTCAACTAAAGACATGTGACCGATTTTTATTTAGTTTTATCTCTGGGCATTCTAGTTTGTTTTGTTTTTTTGCTAGGTAAGTTGTATTTCGTTTTTTACATAAATAATTGATATTAATGCTTAAATTATATATATATATATATATATATATATATATATATATTGTCATCCACAGACAGACTGTTTCGCTGTATCACAGCTCATCAGTGTGGCTAGACGTCCGGTTGCCTCTGGCTAGAATCGAAAACCGGCTGAATTCGCGTCAGTCGTAAATTTTACCCTGAAGCCGTTGGCGCACGGCAGAGAAGAAGGTGAATTTAAGCGTATTTATATTTAGATAAACACACAGTGACTGAGAGAACTCGATTCGATTTACCGAAGAGTCTTGCATTATTAGCCGTAATAGTGACTGTTTACAAACCCACACGTCCTCCCCAGAGAGCTCAACCGAAATAAATTTTCAGGAGCATATATATTGTATATATATATATATCCGATGCGATGAGAACGAAAGTAATATATAAATTCCAACGTTCGCAGCGTTAATTAAAAAAAGAGCTCGATACAGATAGTAGAGCGATAATTATTTATTTATTATAATTTTATCATATAGACAACACCATTTTACTCACAACAAAGATCCAACTTGGTTTCAGTGCATTTTAACTGCACATCTACGGGTGTATAAATTCCAACGTTTGCAGCGTTAATTAAAAAAAGAGCTCGATACAGGTAGTAGAGCGATAATTATTTATTTTTCGACCCTCACCCGTAGATGTGCAGTTAAAATGCACTGAAACCAAGTTGCATCTTTGTTGTGAGTAAAATGATTTTGTCTATATGATAAAATTATAATAAATAAATATATATAAATATATATATATATATATATATATATATATATATATATATATATATATATATATGATACTAATGAAATATATATATATATAAATATATATATATGCATGCACACACACACACACACATATATATATATATACACACATATTTATCTATCTTCACTGGGGTATTTGTTTTTTTTAATTTGGTTTGGTGGTATCATAAGTATTTATTGTAGGAGGTTAGATTTATAATTAAATTTAATTATTGCTGTTAGTATTTATGTGCATATGTCTGTATATATACGCTTATGTATGTGCACACGTGCACACGCACGTATATATGTATATGTATGCGTGCGCAGGTATATGTATACCTACGTCTGTGTTTTGTTATGAATAAAATAGTGCTTAAATGATGAAGTTATTTATTTTTAATATTATTTTTTTACACACACACACACACACATATATATATATTTAAACGTCCTACGAGGATGGAATCCCGTTCCCACCCCTTAACCGTTGAAACTGTTAGATGTAAACGTCTCTTCTACTCCAATAGCTTCATGTCTCGCACATCTCGCCTATGGAACTCCCTTCCCTATTACTGTTTCCCTGACAAATACAATCTCCAACGGTTTAAGTGTAGCGTCAATCGACATCTCCAGTTGCCTTGATCTATCCACTTCCCTTCTCCACATCCTTTCATCTTTCATTCCTATCGGCTCTCGCACCAAATCTTCTGTAACCCCCTTGCCTTGATCGACCCACTGTCTTCCTCTTTCTCCACATCCTCTCCTTTACCACTCCTATCTGCTCTTCCTCCAACCGTTCTATAACCCCTTGCGTGATAGTGGCCTCCAGCCTTGCTTGGGGTGATACGCTTAAAAAAAAAAAAGTCATCCACATACAAGTCTGTTTCGCAGCTCATCGGTATGGCTAGACATCCGATTGCTACAAGCCGGGACCGAAATCTGACATCTGTCAGAGATCCTACACACACGTATATATATATATATATATATATATATATATATATATATATATATATTTAAAAGGGCTGTGGTGAAATAATTTATTACAGTGTAACCCGGATATAAGAGAGTTGTCGGGACCGGAGAAGAAGTATCTTATATCCGGGTTTCTCTTATATCCGGGTTTGGTCTATTATATATACATTAACACAGGCTCTAATTTGGGACCATAGAAAATCTCTCTTATATCCGGGTTTCTCTTATATCCGGGCTTGGTCTATTATATATACATTAACACAGGCTCTAATTTGGGACCAGAGAAAATCTATCTTATATCCGGGTTTCTCTTATATCAGGGTCTATTATATCCGGGTTACACTGTATATGGAACCTTATAGTGGTCTGTTTTTATTTAAAAATATATATATATAGTTACGCACAGACCTCACGCACGCTGCACTCACACACGTATATGTAATTGTTAAATAGTGTATATATAATTAAAATAAGTGTATGCATATATGATATAATATGTTATCGTTTACGTAATGTTTCATTTTTATTTCTATTTCATGGTTAGTAGTTATTTTTAATTGGTGCTTAGATGCCAAAGTAAGTAAGTATTTATATGCCTACATTTATCAGTTATTTCAGTTTTTTAGTTTAAGAATTAAAAAAAAAATAATTATGTCTAATTGTTTCCTCTATATATTGTTTAAAATTTGCTATATTTATATGGAAAGAGTGCTCGTTAAGTGTTTCTACAGAAGAGGAGACTATATTAAAAATAGTTTTGACAAGAATGACGATGAGAGTGACAATGAGCGGATCGAATGCGACATTCCAATTACGCTTCTGTTTCTTTGTTTTCATTCAAGTCAAAAAATTAAGTCATTGGTTGGCAGAACAGGGCTTAAGAGAGTCATCAAAAAGACAAACTTTACTAAGAGTCACAAAGAACAGGAATTTGTGGAGAGCTATGATCGCCCGCGTCTTGAGGGGACACGACACAGAAGATGTTCACTCGTGTGTCAAGCAACGACGATTCTTTTTAGCATTGAAACCGATTTTATCAGTGCTGAGGTCTTGAGCGGAAATTCCGCGCTTTTACTTTTCAAGCCAATATGGCCGAATTTTGCGTCGAAATCTGTTGAATTGAATGTCCTGAAAATGCCATTTATTTTTGCTCTCTGATCAGTAATTCGACGAAGATGGTTGCTTCAAGAACAGAAGTCTGAGAGTTTGAAGTACAGCTCGAAGGCAATGAATCTTCGACTGGTGTGTTGCCTGTCTCAAGAACACACGTACCATTCGTCGGCTTTCTCTCTTTTGACGAATTGGTATCTCAAATCTTTCTCAAGCAGAGTCCCTCTTCCAGTAGAGCAAATTTCACCCGAATTCTTCGCTTTGTAAAATCCGCTATGATGGTTTGAAGAAAATAATTATTAAAGCTTCGCGTATGATCGTAGGAAAAAACAAAGTAAAAACCAGACAAAAAGCCAGAAATATATCCTTGACCTACTTAGCATGGCACCTATCAGTCCTGCTCATAAATCTGTTAGAAGACGTTACTTGGAGGTGTATCGAATAATATCACACGTTGATCTGCTTGAAACGTTCAAATTATATCCAGGACATGTTGAACCTTCAACTGATATCCTGACCATTTTAGAATGTACGTACCACTTACAGGTTTTGTGGGGGAAGAATTATTCTCCAGTCAGCAGACACTTTCTCACAGATTGCAAGCCTATCGCTACTCGATAGCTATTTCCATGATAAATGTTCAGATAAGCGCTCCATTATTTAGTTCAATCAGTTAAGACCTTTGCAGCTAGGACAGGTCATGCTATTAGGTTGTTCCGAAATGAATGTCCGATTTTAGAATAAACCTTTTAATTGCGTTCTAACATACAGTGTGACTCATTATGATGGGAGCCATTCTAAATGCAAGCATCTTCGATTGCACAAATGCCATAGAGTACCAAATATATTTATTAGATAAGTGATATGGAAGAGTTCAACATATTATCTAAGATTTGTATATTACATCCGTGAGATGCTCACCACCACGAAGTGAACATACTTGAGTTCGCGATCTCAATTCAAACACGGTGCGGCTTAACATATCAAAGTGCAGTCTCTTTCAGCTGCAGTCTCTCTCGTGGGGGGGGGGGAAGCCCCACATATACTGATTCGTAATGATTAAAGTGTCCTCTTTGTTAATTTTACATCTTTTAAAATTTAACTTGAAACATTATATGATCCACATCTTGAACACGTAAAAAGAGATGCATCTACATTGTTTATCTAAGTTCATGCCTGCGTCATAATGCCTCTCAATCTGCTGCCAACATTAACAGAACACGGGGTGAAGGATACACTAGTGCTCGGGCTGGTTTCAGAATTTCCGCTGTGTGGATAAGAGAAGTTTTTACTAATCTTTACCCAATACAAGGCCAAAGAGATACTCAAGTAGAGTTGTATTAGAGTAAGGATAGTCGTTAGGAGTACAGAGTTGGAGTAGATTTTAGAAGGAACCGGGGACCCAATCCTAAGCAGGAAACAAGAGATAAACCTCTACTCCTGTTAAAAAAAACGGGGAGGAGTTTGAACCGGACGATAGGCGATCCTATCTACTCATGTTGGTGGAGGAAAGAAAAAAAGTAAAATAAAATAAATAAGTAGTGAATAAAATTTCAGAGTTCAGGAGTTGACGTTAGGAGTACTGAACTGAAGCAGACTCTAGAAGGAACCGGAAACCGAATTAAATAATGAGTGAATAACATTTCCGAGTTCAGTTGGAGACGTTAGAAGAACAGTGTGGAGGCAGACCCCAGCAGAGAACCGGAAACTGAATCCCAAGCATAACAATGGAAATAAATAGTAAATAATATTATGGCGATTAGCTTTGACTATATACGTTAGGGTAGAGTTACTTATGGAAATGACAAAATGACATTATCTATTAAGTTTTAACTTAGTATAAGTTAAAATATCCTCCATCATAAGTAAAAAGGATTAACGGTATTTGAAGTTTTTGTGTATGAAAAAAGACAATGTACAAGAATTATGGCGATATATACGTACAAATAAGTACAACACTATTTACATTATTCGGACTATTGTCCTCATCTTTGTCGCCATATTTATTACAACGTTTCGGTCGTTGTACGCTCCGGCCTTCTTCAGGTGGTTGGAATATGGAACTGAACCCTTTAATTTATCCCGTGCAGCTGCGGAAAGAAATATAAAGAGGAGACAGGCCACCCCCTTAAGGTAAGGCTTCAAGAACACCAGAAAGATGTAACACGAGGGGAAGTGGGAAAATCAGGCGTGGCTGACCACATATGGAGAGAAAAGGGAGATCACCGCAATGATAACAGCAAAAATTGCAATATGAGCACTGGTAAAACGGTTGCTGAAGACATTAGGTTTATAATACCCAGATATTCATACGCAGTTTTCCTCAAGGTCACATGACACAGTGGATAAAGGCGTTGGTTAGATCCAGTGACAGGACCCAAAGAGAGTGAGTTCAATACCCGGTTAATGCAGTGGAGAACTTGGAGAGGGGAATTAACACGAGATAACTAATAACTGACATCCATTAAAACATGGCACGTGGAACTAGAACAGTCTACCTCAGTTCTACCCAAAGGTTCAGTTCGACATTCCAACTACCTGAGGAAGGCCGGAGCATACAACGGCCGAAACGTTGTAATAAATATGTCGACAAAGATGAGGACAATAGTCCGAATAATGTAAATAGTGTACATAATACCACTTCTCAGTCTTTAAAACATACATCCACTTAAATAATTCAAATCAAGTACGGAAATAAAACAATAAGAACATTTGTCTGTGTCGACTGTTAATCAGTGAATTCTGCCAAAAGGATTCAATTATGTTATTCTAGGCACTTTGTCTAAATTAGACTTCCCTATGCCTTACATTTTTTCTTTCTTCTATCAACCGCCCCCTTCTTAAACAATCACTAAGTAGGCGAATTCTTTTTCTTTAATCTACAAGAAATATGGTGAGATCTGTATAAAATAAATAAGTTCAATATTTGGCCAGTCTGTTTAGGCTTGCTAAAGATGATTACAAGCCGAAATATAGATTTACCGATTCTAAAATGAATAGACTTAAATAAATCCAATCGATTACGGAATAAATAAAATAAGAAAACAATAAGAAAACTTGTCTGATTGGATTTATTCCATTTTATGTTTATCTGCAGTTGATAACATCTGAAAACAGAAATTAAATAAAACTCACGTCAAAGTGTCAGAGAAATGTCTCAGATAATAAGTGTCATCATTTCTTCGATATCGGATTAACTCCAAAAAATCTGAATCTTTATGAAAACACTCGGCGGGTGCATGTTGCCAGTTTGAAAGTGCAAAAGGTCTTTTGGTACACGAGCCTTTGGCACTTCTACTATGTACCCCTCATCTCTTGCCTACTGACTTACCACTTTTTCAAGAATCTTGACATTTTTAAAGCCTTAAAGACATTCCGTTGCAAAGAAGATGCAGAAACTGCATTCAAAGATTCCTTAGTGTCCAAACATTCAGAGTTTAATCGTAAAAGCATAAATAACCTTATAACCCGATGGCATAAATATCTACATGTACAGGGATCTCTTAATTTGACTGTTGAAATTTATTAGTTTAGGAATAAAAATTGGTTTTAAAACCGGATATTATTTTGCGAATAAGTCGACTCAGTCTCGTGTCCTCTCTGTTTCTAGTGTAAGAAAGAATTTTTACTCAAGAACTGCTACTTTATGGAATGGATTCCCTCATGGGTGCCCCCCCCCCTAAACACAATCACCCCCCCACTTTTGATGGTAATAATAATAATCACTCAAATGATTCCTAATGTGACCGTTCATTACAGCTTTTGACTCAGGAGATATGGTCATCTTCTTCATTAACCAAGTTATAACTGCGTCCGCAAACACACACACACACGCACATACACACATACACACACACACGCACACACACACACATACACACACGCGCGCACACACACACATACAGCAATAATTTATTTAAATAAGCTTGATGCTCCTGCTGTACATCCCGAAATTCTTGACAAAATCCAAAGAAGGACCTGCAATCTAGAGATGAATACGAGTGGCAGTGACTGCTCCTGATATGGACAAATATGAGAAAGGCCATTGAACAGTTATATATATATATATATATATATATATATATATATATATATATATATGTATGAACAACCATTCCAGAGAGTAGTTGGGCAGGACGAGAATGTATGAGCCACATACTGGACAAGGAGCTCTGCAGGACCGCACCAGATAGACTGGCCGAGAGTAGCTGACGACGTATTAGGATAAAATGTAATGTTGAATACGATTCAAATCTCGTGTTATTCATTAATCGACTTCGCCCCGCCCACATTTCATTATTTCGTAATCATCGTCGCGCATCAAGTGACAACAAGTTTTCTTAGTATTTTATCATTTCTTCCCTGGACCTTTACTATTTCCAGTTTTGGTATTTTGGTGATTGTTTTCAGTGCTTCATTTTCTGCGACAAATCCTTATTTTTATATTCCACAAGACAAATCCTTGATGTTCTTTATTTTATTTTTTTAAACTTTCGATTAAAAAATTGATCCCAATATGCAGTTCTTATCTTTTGAACAGGATAGAGTGATCCATTTAAAACTCACAATCTACAGTTCAAGTTTCTTAAAGAAGCAAGTTGTTGTTGTTGTTGTTTTTTTTGTTTTTTTTAAATTTATTATTATTATTATTATTATTATTATTATTATTATTCGTGTGTGAGAGAGCAGCACCCCAAAGTGACGCCGGGGTACAATTATACGAAAACTATTCACGGTAGCCAGTCTCATAAGGGCATATCAGGCACATGCATCACATCCAAATGTACACGATATGCTGACGGATTCTGCTAAAAGCACCGCATAACATTGCAAGCGAGACCCATTTAGAAAGAGTTTCAAGTTAGTCTGCTCTCATCGTCTCCGACTGAGAGTGTTTATTATTATTATTATTATTATTATTATTATTATTATTATTATTATTATTATTATAGTTTAAATTCTGCTCTATACACATTTCCTTCCGGATCCCAACCAGAGACCTAAGGTTAGAAATGGCTGCATGACATTTTCCACTGATCATGTTTGCAAAAAAGAACACACATATTTTCATTTTACATAGCTAAAGTTCTTCGTAATGTGTGAGCTGTAATTGTGAGTCCATTTATTTGTATTTCTTCTTCTTCTTCTTCTTCTTCTTCTTCTTCTTCTTCTTCTTCTTCTTCTTCTTCTTCTTCTAATTATTATTATTATCATCATCATCGTCGTCATCATCAATAGTAGTAATAGTAGTAACAGCTGAGGAAATTGCTAACTTAAAGCAAGTTGTTACTGTTGCATATATGCCAATCCAAACAAAGAGCTCATGCATTTATCATGTGGCAAAATATCTGCAGGTTATAAATATCTTCCTTGAATTGGCTGGGCATTGCGGACTATCTTAACGAGCTAAAAACGAGCCATTCGCAAGTAGAACGATTTCAATATTGCGACTTTGTTAGAGGCTAAAATGAGGAGGAGGAATGAATCGTTTGTTTACCGCCTGTAAAGCGATGATTAACAAATTTAGTTGACTGGTCGTTGCTAGTCGATCCTGATGGTGACCCTATGCTGAACTTGATTAATCATCGATTTGTCATGATTTTTAAAAAGCTTTCACACCTAATCAGTCATTAAAAAGCTTTCACTCAAAATCAGTCATTAAACTCATTAATAACGTCTTCATTTTAGTCGGGTGTTTTGTATTTTTGCGTATCCTGTCATAGACTTTATCTGTTATTCGAAAGAAACCATTTACCACCACTGCTTCTTCCCGACGACGATATATAGCTTAAATAAATTCACCATGGGCGAATCCAAACAAAGCTCAGTTTTTTAAGATATATCGGAAGTTCGTGGACTGACCGTCGGCAGATTGACTCTTTATATTTTGACGAGAGAGAGAGAGAGAGAGAGAGAGAGAGACAGAGACAGAGACAGAGACAGAGACAGAGACAGAGACAGAGACAGAGAGAGACAGAGACAGAGAGACAGAGAGAGAGAGCGTGGGGAGATAAAGGCAGAGAGAAGGGGAGAGAGGTCAACTGATAAGATTCATCCCCACAGGAAAACGACACACACAGGCACACACACAGACACAGACATTCACACATACATATGCACGCACACACTCATTGACACACACGCACACGCGCGCACATTCATACAAATATGCAGACACGCACACACATATTCATACGCATACACACGCGCGCATACATTCACACACATATACGCCCACACACATACGCACACACATTCACAGAAACATTTACACACACACACACACAAACACACACACATACACACACACACACATACACACACACACACACACACAAATCTCTTTGAGAATGATTTATAAAAACTGAAATCCATCAGAAGAGATTGAACAATTTATGTTCATATTCATCGTTCTTTGCAGCCGCGAGTGTCGGCTGAAAAGTTCATAGGCTGACTATGAAGGAGAGATGCTAGAACTGTGAAATATGGAATCCATTAATTTCAACTCTTCTTATTAATAACTGCATTATTTCTTTCCAGATAAACTGACAACTGACTGACCAAAGAAGATTGTTCCTCCAGTGGATCAAAAAAGTCTTCAGTAGCAGATATGACGTAATCCTCAATGCGATGCTGCTTCCCAGCTAAATGTTTTTTCATGTTGGGGAACAGATGATAGTCAGATGGGACCGAATCAGGAGAATAGGGAGGGAGATCAACTAATAGAAAGACAGTCTCGCAGAGCAGCCAATGAAACCAAGGATTTGGGCGCTTAAGCATTGTTCTGATGAAACAAGACCCTTTTCGTCAGTTTGCCTGGCCGTTTGGTGTTGATAGCCTTTCGTAGCTGCCTCAGCAAGTTGGCATAGTATTCTCCATTGATGGTGTGGCCCTTTTGAAGATAGTCAATAGACACAATGTCTTTTATATATAAAAAAAAAATGAAGCCACCACCTTCCCTGCAGATGAAACGACCTTGCCCTTCTTTGGAGAAGATGAGGAGGGGTATGTTTCTACTGAATGGATTATCTCTGGCCCAAAGGGATTAACCCAATACTTATTCTGGGTTAGGAAACGTTCAAGGGATCCAGTTGGATGTCAGATTTTCCCGTGATGTGATCAGCCTGCTCTGCGATTTTGATCAGGTGCCAGAAGACGTGGTACCCACCGAGTTTGATCAATCGCTATGCCAAGTTCATTGTGCAGAATATTGTCAACCCCCTCTCTCTCTCTTTGGATATGCTAATATCATATGCTATTTGATTTATAGCCAGTCACTTGCCATTCATCATCATGTGGTAAACACAATCAATGTTTTCCTCGCTGTTGGCATCTGCAGGACCCCTAGGCCGTTGGGTCAATTTCAATTTCTCCATTCCCCTCCTAGATTCAGCTGCCCACTCTTGCACTGTTAATAAAGCTGGAGCGTCCTGCCTTAATGTAGAGATCATGTTAGCATAAATGTCTTTAGAGGCGAAACCCTTTTAGCTGCCGGTACTTAATGACACCAAATTTCGTCCATTTTCAAGAGAATTCGCTACGGGTTTCATTTGAAGTTTTCTTTGAACAGTCAGATGTCAGTTTAACTGGAAAGAAACTATGCAATTACTAATTAAAAGAGTTGAAATTAATGCATTTAAGATTTCACAGTTATAGCATTACCCACTTTATAGTCAGCCTGTGAACTTTTCAGCCCACCACTGTACTTTTTCTTGGCCCCAAGAACGATTATTCCTCTTCCTGCAATATATTTTCTGTACGTACGCAATCATGTCTCTCCACAACTTCCCGTCTTTTCCTCTTTCTTCTTTACTATCATGCTTTATCTTTGTGATTCAAACGCTATCAATTTTACTCAGTCATTAAGATTTTCTTTGTTCACCCAATACAATGCCCAAGAGCCACTCAAGGCATATGGTTACTGAATGAGCTGTGAGGTACCAACTTAAGAGGAGGAAGTAGCAAGATTATGAGATTATAGAGGATAGATAACGATTGCCCCATCCTAGACTTAAAAGGATTATGTGATTGTAGTGTTTGGGAAAGCATTCACACGGGAATCTGTTCCATAAAGTAGCTATTCTTGGGAAGAAGCTTTCTCAGTGGAACACACTTCTTACAAATGGAATGGACTCAAGTCTGTGCTGGTATCAAGGCGGGTATTTGCTGCAAATTATCTGAGTTGGCGGCACTAAAAAATGTAGCTCTCTTCAACAAGTGTCAAGAGAGTAGTAATACTCTTGTCACATTGCGTTTGTGAGGAAATGGCCTGCAGGGTGGAAAGTAACTCTTCTTCCAACAAGGCTACGCAGATGATTTTCAACTCTGACAAGGCTGGAATGGCAGCAATTCTCCATTTTGGGTCTGTGTCTCGCTATTTTACCCACCAGAGTTTCAATATTTTTATATATCGTGGTCGCATTTTTGTTCGAGTTCTTCTACTTTGTGTCGTGTCCCCTCACGACGTAGACGATTATGGCTCTCCACAATCTCCTGTCCTTTCAAGCTCTTAATAAACTGTGCCTTTTTGTTATCTCTCTTAAACACTATTCAACCATCTATTTACTCAAACTCATTAAGTAGGTTATACGTTGTTTCTCCTCTTGTTTTCAATCTGTCCTGTGAGTATCAAATTTTCCAAGCCTTTTTTCCTCATTATGTACCTTAGAAATTTCAACTCTTTCTGATGTTAAGTATAAGTGTCTTTTTGTTTTCATTTTCTCTAAAATTCTGTCGTTGCTCACATGTTGGGTCCATAGTATTCTCAGCATCCTTCTGTAGGATGAGATTTTTGTTGCTTCAAGTCTCTTCATCTGCGAGGAGATTATCCAGCAGTCCCTGTCACAGAGGAGGACTGAAAAATTACGACTGCGATGTACGTTTTTTCGCATTGAAAACTTAGCATGAGGCTTTTTTGGTTGTCCCCTAGCGAAAAGCCAACGCCCCTACTCCTAAGGTACAGAAGCCTACAAGAGAGATAGATAGATAGATAGATAGATAGATAGATCAGATCGTTCTGTTAGTTTTGGTCTAAAATTTCTATTGAAATTCAACCTTTAAGAATCAAAACATTTCGAACTTCATTTTTCTATATTTATATTGCTGTATACAACTATATTACTACGACGACGACGACGACGGCCACCACCACCACCACCAATATATTCGTAATTTTTGGAACTGCTTCCACTATCACCGCCAGCGCACAAAAAAATCACATTTGATTCCATATAATTCTTCCCCAACGATCTACGTTTTCATGTTCCTCTTGACATCATAGTCGTGGAGATCATTTCAATATATTTACTGTTTGTGAATACCAAGTCAACTTCAATTGTCAATATGAACATGTAATGAAGTGTGTACTAGATAAAAAAGGTACTTGCTCAACATCCGCCTCAATTTCAGTCTCATTGGCAGCAAGACTATAATCGATGAAACGCCGGCGCATCCATTTTTTCACATGACCTCCTAAACGAAACCAGCCCCCTCCTCGTCACAGTTCATCACTAGCATTACCGTTCCTCTTATTAACCCTAGAACACTAACCATCAATTAAAGTTACACCCCTACTAACCATGGGTATATCATACCCGATTTTGAAAATATCAAAAGAAATATTAAATATAAATCTTTATTTGAAATATTTTACATGCAGGCACTTCAAACTTTGTACTTTGAGTTAACATTAATAGGAACTGAAAAATCTTCAAGGACACATGGCACAGTGGATAAAGGCGTTGGTTAGATCCAGTGACAAAACCCAAAAGAGTGTTAGTTCAATACCCGGTTAATGCAGTGGAGAACTTTCAGAGGGAAATTAACAGGAGATAACTGATAACTGACATCCATTAAATATGGCTCGTGGAACTAGAACAGTCTACCCCAATGAGCGAAATAAAGGGTTCAGTTCGACATTCCAACCACCTGAAGAAGGCCGGAGCGTAAAACGGCCGAAACGTTGTAATAAACATGGCGACAAAGATGAGGACAATAGCCCGAATAATGTAAATAATGAACTGAAAAACATATTATTTAGGTAAGAATACCAGGTACTGAAAATTGTAATTAAAAATAGGAAAATTTGCGCTGGGTACTATATACCCATGGTTAGTGTTCTAGGGTTAATAGCTGTAAAATTATCATCAACAGTCTTAACACTATGACAACCGCTACTTTCTACCAACCGTTTTACCTGCAGCCACGAGGAATAAGATGTCAATCCTGTTCGAGGAATAAGTTAAAGTTTTGCATTAGTTAATAGTGAAGATTTGCTTATGGGTAGAGAAACACAAGTTTTATATAGCCACCTTTACTACCAATCAGCTATATTACTTGTTTTTACTACTTAGTATTCTTAACAACTTAAGATATGCAGATGCACAGTGTTAATAGCAGTCACGAAAAGGAAACTACAAAAGTTCCTACAGACTAAGTATAAACTACACGAAGACAGAATGCATGGTTATCAGCAAAAGGGTGAGCCCAAACTGCGAATTACAAATCGGGGATACGAAAATCACGCAAGTACAGAAATCTAAATATCTGGGAAGTGTTCTAACAGATGATGAAAAATGTGACACTGACATTCGAAGACGCATTGGGATGGCTAAAAGATGCATTCCAAAAGCTAAGCAGAGTATTAAGAGACAGGAAAATTATTATATATACTTGCAGTAGATTGGTTTAATTCATGGTTGTTAGACAGTCCAAGATTCAAATTACAAATTGGAGATACCAAAATCAAACAAGTGCACCAATCTAAATATCTGGGAAGTGTTTTAACAGATGACGGATAGTGCGCGTACTGAGATAGCGAAAAATGCTTTCCAAAAGCTAAGCAAAGTATTACGATAAAGGAAATTTTCGTTAGAAACAAAGAAAAGAGTACTGATCTGTTACATGATATATGTCCTCCTATATGGCAGTGAATGCTGGCTAATCTCCTTAAGGATGAAGAAGAGATTTGATGCAGCATCCGTATCTCCAATTTGTAATTTGAATCTTGGACTAGCAACCATGAATTAAACCAATCTACTACAAATATATATAATATGAAAGCCCCTGCATTTGGTTTGTCTTTACCAAGAAATATCCCACTCTTTGCCTTGTATTCAGGAAGTCATTATATTTTCCACATGATTGTAGGTATTTCTCCGCACGCCCACATCGTAAGAGAATGTGGCAAAAGGTCGGAGTACAGAGCAAATTTTGTTTCTGTTTTGTTATCAATAAAACTGGTTTCTTAAAAGGTACTGTTTTGAAAAACTAACAGATGGTCCTCATATCAGGAGGGAGGTTCCCATATGGGACATGTTGGAGAAACGTCTTTTTAAGGAATAGCTTTGTTGAATTTTATTCACATCTTAAGTGTCTCACGTACTTTGCAATTGAAAGAGGTAACGTCTTTTTGATTGAAAATAGCGGCCATTGCTCCTGATGAAACAGATGGAAATCATTGTCGTCAGTGTGATTGTGAGAAATGCTGACACTGAAAAAAACTTGAAGAACCAATTTCAACATTGAAAGAAGGATTTCAATTTCTGGTTGTCGATCAATATATAGTTTTTAATATATTTTTTAAATGAAAATGCGTCTCCTAATTCAATATTGTCATCTCATAAATGTTGATATAACTCACGAAGCATAAAAATAAAGCTAAGATGCAGAGTTGGTTGAAGTGTCTGTCATGTAAGACAAGCTCCCAGATTATGGGATGTAAGTTCTGATATCGTTGGTTGGTAATACTTTATTCATACTTAATACTACTTATTTTCAATATGATTCCTGTCCGCAATAAATAAAAATTAAGATTAAAATTCAATAGCAAATCAAATGTATTTTCATTTCTTTCAGACCTTTACTCTAAAGTTTATTTTCTGTTCACATCTAAAGACAATGACTCCAACATATTATTTAAATTATTATTATTATTATATTGACTATTTTATTTCCTTTGATTTCTGGTTTCTACTCATTTCTTTCCGGGTCCCGCCCAGAGACCTCAGGTCAGAAATGGCATCATGCCATTTCCCAATAAGTAATTAAAAAAAATAAAAATAAAAAAAAATAAAAATAAAAATCAACGCACATATTTTACATCGACAAATCCCATCGTAAGGTATGGACTGTACTCGTGAGAACAATTTTTTGTATTTCTTTAAGGCATGGGTTACCAGGAATCTCTTCAATGATTCTGTTGGCATCTTTTCCAATCAATCCGAGGGCTCCAACTGCATCAGGGATTGTTGATGTTCCAATGTGCCACATTTTTGAGATTTCGATTTCAAAGTCTGTGTATTTTGATAGCTTTTTGAAAACCTTCAAAGATACTTTGTAGTCTGCAGGGACTGCCATATATAAAAAAGGAGACAATTTTTATTGTTTGTGGTCTCTAATAACAATGTCTGGGCGGTTAGCTTTGATTGTTCTGTCTGTGTGTATTGTGTAGTCCCATAAAATTGTTAAAGATCCTATCTCCGTAACCGGTTCTGCAGAGTGTTATTATTATTATTATTATTATTATTATTATTATTATTATTATTATTATTATATTACGATGCTTCATTTATTTCATACCTTTACTGTAAAGTATATTTCATATACAAATCTAAAGACTATCTATGTCATCACTTTATTATTATTATTATTATTATTATTATTATTATTATTGTATATTAGATTGTATTGAATGAATTTAAATTTTTTACAGACCTTTACTCCAAAGCTCATTTCATGCATACATCTAAAGACAATCTGTGACTTTAACTATATTACTACTACTACTACTACTACTACTACTACTACTACTATTATTATTTTAATCATTTCACCTCAAGACAGGCGACAGTTCCACGAGAACGGAGGTGGCTACAGGCAGTGAACGAGAATAAGAAAAATTACTTGTGGAGAGGAATGAGGAAAGGACAATAAAAGAATACGGTTCAAAAAGACTGAAGATGGCAATTGACGTTGCATTTAAATTCTTAAAGATTGTAATTATCAGGGAAACAAGAAATCGGAAGGGAGTTTCAGAAACGAGAAGTGCTAGAAAAGAAACTGTTAGAGTAGAAGTGTTGGTTGCATCTAGTTAGTTCAACAGTAAATGGGTGAGACCTAATTGCCAATCTAGTAGCACACTTAAATTCATGTAGACGAGGCACCAGGGGAAAAAGATTATCTGAATAGTTACCATGAAAATATGTGTAGAAAAGACAGAGGGAAGCCACGTCGGTGAGAAAGTGAATGAAGTTGAAATGCATGGTCAGAATCGATTACATTACAGACCCTTCTTTGAATTTTGTCAAGAATTTCGAGATGTAGAGCAAAAGCGCCAGACCGGATAGGGAAACTATATTCAGTGCACTGACGAATGGTAGATTTATAGATTTGCAACAGGGATTCTGATGAGAAGATTTTTCTGGCACGACACAATGAACCGATTTTTCTATTATTATTGTGTCTCGAAAGTATTTTCGTTTTTTCAAACTTTTACTTTAAAGTATATTTCTTATACACGTCGGAAAGTTATCTATGACACCACACCCTTCTTGTTGTTGTTGTTGTTGTTGTTGTTACTGTGTTGTTGTTACTGTTGTTGTTGTTGTTGTTGTTGTTGTTGTTGTTGTTCTTCTTCTTCTTCTTCTTCTTCTTCTTCTTCTTCTCATTATTATTATTATTATTATTATTATTATTATTATTAATAGGAGTAGATAGGTTTACCTATCGTCCGGTTCACACTCCTCTCCTGTCTTTTGAACAGCAGTAGAAATTTAACTCTTGTTCCCTGTTTAGCAATGGTTTTCCTGTTTCTTGTAAGGTCTGTTCATTCTCTGGCGTTTTCCCGATCAAAAATATTTTAAACATTCAAATCTGGTGTTGACCGTCGGCGTTTCTGCACCCCCACTTCACCCCTTACCCTTTCTTACAATCATACAACATCACGCAACAACCCTCTACCTTGAGTGGCTCTTGGCTGGGGCCTTGTATTGGGTGGAGAATAATAAAAAATATTAGATTGTATCGAATATATTTTTATTTTTTTATAGACCTTTACTCCCAAGTTCATCTCATGTACAGGGGTTGGACAAAATAATTGAAACACTTGTTAAATTCAAAGAAAATTTATTTAATATGGAGTTGGTCCTCCTTTAGCCTCACATACAGCTTTAATACGTCTAGGAATGGAATCATACAGCTTCCTGACTTCATCCAGAGGAATTTTCAGCCATTCTTCCATTTACACCTGCTCCAGCTCTTTAAGACACGACGGTGGAGGATAGCGGCTCCTAACTTGTCGCTCCAAAATAAACCACAAATGTTTAATAATATTGATATCTGGAGATTGGGGAGGCCACTCCATATGTTCTAGCTCACTTTCATGCTCTTCATACCAATTCTTAACCACTCAAGCGGTATGTATTGGAGCATTATCGTTTTGGAAGATGCAGTCACCATCAGGGAATAAAGTCTGGGCCATTTGATGAACATGATCTCCCAAAATGTTCAGTAATCTTTGCTGTTGATTCTACCATACAGGGCAACTATTGGACCGAGGCATTTCCATGATATGGCGGCCCAAACTATCACTGATCCACCTCCATGCTTCACTGTTGGAAGAAGGCAATCAGGGTTGTAAACTTCTTTGGGCTGTCTCTACACATAATCTCGCCCTGAAGTTGAGAAAAGAGAAAAACTGAACTCGTCTGAGAATTTGACTTGCTTCCATTGGTCTGCAGACCAGGCATTGTGATCTCTGCACCACTTCAACCTCTTCTGAATGTTCCGAGTGGAGAGAAGAGGTTTCCTTACGGCGGCTCTTCCATGATATCCAGCCTTATGGAGCTCACAACGAACAGTTTTAGTAGAAACTGGACTATTCAGATGATTATTCAACTCAGCAGTCACTTTGGCCGCAGTCGTTCAATGATTTTTTGTCACATTGCATTTCAATTCACGTCGGTCCCTGTCAGTAAGTTTGTAAGTCCGGTCCGAATTGCTACGGTTGCTTGAGGTTTTGCCCGGTTTCTCGATTTGCGACATAGTTCTTGATATGGTAGCTCTTGAAAAGCCAAACAGTTCAGCAACCTTAGGATCGAGGCTCCTGTCATGCGAGTTCCAACAATTTGTCCTTTTTCGAACTCGGAGAGGTCACGCATTTAGCTTAAATTTTACTAAATTCTAAAAATAAATAAGACAAAGACAGTAAATTAGATAAATAAACGTATTTACAATAGATATAACCTGCAATTACGAAGTTTTAGTTAAAGTTCTTAATATAATAAGTCTTTGAAACATAAGAGTGGATTTTGCACCTGTTCCAATTATTTTGTCCAACACCTGTCTATCTCTAAACAAAGACCATCTATGGTACTAACTATATTATTAATATTAGTAGTGGCTCTAGACAGTTGAACCATTTGTTAGAATGACAAACGCAAGTATTGAGATTCTGGCATTTTTGAGTTGCAGAATTAGGGAGATGGAGGAGGAACGGAAGGAACATCTGACGATACTACCCAAAATTGGTTGAATCAATTCTAAGGAGGGGGATTTGTCACTTGAAATAAATTTTAGAAATGGGCGGTCATAAATTGTCTATGGTTCATATATTTTAAAAGTTAGGCGAATGCAGAAAGCGATTGCAACCATGGAAAGTTTTACGGAAGATCTCGGATCATAGAAAGATTCCATATCTAGATGATCCGATAAGCCAAAAGAAAACCATTCGGCCTGAAGATGGCGTTTAATCATGAAACAAACTGTCGTAACTCTGTGTTAACAGCAATGTCCACCCTTTTTAAAAACTATATTTTATCCTTATATATATATATATATATATATATATATATATATATATATATATATATATATATGCGCGCGAGTGTGTGTGTGTCTGTGTGTGTGTTTGTGTGTGTGTGTGTATGGATAGATAGATATATATAGATGTAGATATAAGATTTGTCATATAGCTGATAGATGTTATCTACCTATCTCTCTCTCATTGTGCGTATATATATATATATATATATATATTTATATATATATATATATATATATATATATATATATATATATATATATATATATATATATATCTATATATATATTTATATATAATTATTTATTCGAAAATTATAACATAAATATGTTATAAAATCACTACAAAAATAGCTATTTTGTTTAAACACCTTGGGTGTCTTATCAAGTGATCACTTGATAAGACACCAGAGGTGTTGAAACAAAATGGCTATTTTTGTAGTGATTTTTTAACATATTTATGTTATAATTTTCGAATAAATAATTATATTTGCTCTACTCTGTATTGAGCACTCTTTTAAGAATAGTAATTGTTGGTTATTGGAATTTATTCCGTATACACCAATCCTATACTTGTATGTATATATATATAGGGTAACCCCCAAAAAACGGGAATTTTTGAAGTGCGTATTGCCAGACATGAGCAAGTGGCAGCACTGCGAGACAGTGATCTTGAGCAAGTAAACATTTCGCCATTTTAGCAACGAGAATGAAATTCACAGTATCCCAGCTGAGATGTTGCAGCAGTCAATGAGGAATCTCAACAGCAGATTTCAAGAATGCATTCGTACAGGAGGACGCCATCTACAGGACGTAATTTAAATAAAATGAAAATTCCATCATTGTTTCTTAAATGGCATGTTTTAAGGTTTCAATTACTATGAATTAAATATCTTTCTTCCATCGCTCTTGGTTTTATTCGATTGTTAAAATGTTCCCGTTTTTTGGGTCACCCTATATATATATATATATATATATATATATATATATATATATATATATATATATTTGCGCGCGTGTGTGTGTGTATTTAGACAGCATATTTTCATTTAAACAGGTTTGGTAAAATAATTTAGACGAATTAAAAACAAAAAATACAAAAGTTACCTCCCTTGCATAATTGAAAAAAATTGAATTTGAAACGCTCTAGACGAACAGTGAAAAATATTTTGAAGATATGAAGCTACTGTATACACATCCACAGATATTTATATATATATATGTATGTATGATGAAAATGTGGAAAAGACAAAGCAAAATCCGAATATGTGAGTTTACTGTTTTTATTTATTTTGTTTTTGTTTTTTTTTGTTTTGTTTTTGTTTTTTTCTGTTAACGTCAGACGTTTCGGTCTAATAGACCATCTTCAGGACATGGTTAATGGAGACATATTTATATTAAATTTAAGTTAAATGAAGAGACGATATATACAGGACTAGTCAGAAACAGAAAAACTGAAATTGATTTTATAACATATTTATGTTATAATATTTAAATAAATGATTATATATATATATATATATATATATATATATATATATATATATATATATATATATATATATATATATATTATTTTTAATATATTACCGGTTAGCAAAATACACACATAATCGCCGATCTTTCACGATATATCATTTCTCCTCCGAAACTTAACCTAAAGTAAACAATGACAACATATTTGCTAACCGGAAGTTCTCTGTGGCTGAATGGTTAACAGGAAGTCAGCACTTTTTTTTCCTTTTTTTCGAGACACATTTTATTTATCTCACGACCCACTGAAGGGCCGGGCCCCACAGTTTGAAAAACCCTGGTCTATCGGATATCAGAAAGAAATCCACAGAACACAACAAAAATATTTTAATTACGCATTTATAAAGTCGTTAATAATGTATTATTGAAGTAACGCATCATTTTCAATCTCCGCTTTCTGGATAAGACCAGTATCAATAATCAATCGATATATGCAGGAATCAATACTCAAAAGCGTGTTTATAATTATATATCATTGGCAGAGGTTCAATCGATATTTTTTATATCTCTAAATGGTTTCATTTGATACAAGAGCAATGTCATTTGCGAGGGCTGCCTTGTTTATAGTTGGAGAAAAAAAGACAAGAATCAAAGATCATTTAATGGTTGAACTGACAGTCATACTGTCGGCATCTCATATCTTTTGTTTGCGCAAGTTTTGTATACGTGCGTTTTTCGCTTATTTATCGGAGGAAAGTAGCCAGAAGGGAAACAGAAGAAAGGAAGAGCCCATATATGAAACGTATCAATTATTGACTAAAACGTTTTTTTATAATTTCATTCTTTTTTTTTCTAACTTTGGTAATCTAATATGGCCGTTTTGTATTTGGACGTGTGAAAAGATAATGTCAAGGTCGGCATAAATACATTCTTTCCGGGAATACCTACCTTTAAGAATGGAAAATTAACTGAATTGACTTAACTAGCATAACTAATGCGGTATACGAGCTAGTACTAAAAAAAAGACCAGAGATCTACTCGGAGTGGGGGTGATTTCAATCCAAGAAACACCAACGGCTTTAATATATATATATATATATATATATATATATATGCAGAAATATAGTCTAGACTACCCATAATGCACCACTGACCCTTATATAAATAGCCGAGAAAAATAACAGCACTAGTCGCCTGACGATTGCACTAGCATGAAACAGACTGTCGCCTCTAAGTGCTGACTTCCATGTCCACTTTTATATTTATATATATATATATATATATATATATATATATATATATATATATTTGTCATCCACAGACAGACTGTTTCGCTGTTTCACAGCTCATCAGTGTGTATAGACGTCCGGTTGCCTCTACCTAGGATCGAAACCCGACTGAATTTGCTTCTCCCACTAAGCCGTCGGCGCACCGGCAGGGATGAAGGTGAATTTTAGCGTGTTTTTTTTTTAGATTCGGATAAACACACAGTGACTGACAGTGACTCAATTCTGCCGAAGAGTCGTGCAATATTAGCTTAAATAGTCACTGTTTACAAATTCACACCTCAAACCAGAGAGCTCAACCGAAATTAATTTTTCAGAATATATATATATATATATTTCTCGGACATTCAGGCCGGTAAATAACGTTAATACTGTTTATTATAAGCAGAGTATTTAAATATTTGTATCTATAAAAAGAACGTATAAACATAAAAAAAATGTCTTCACACACACACACACACACACACACACACACACACACACACACACACACACACACATATATATATATATATATATATATATATATATATATATATATATCCAGGTACGATGAGAACGAATAGAGTACAATTCAACGTTTGTAACATTAAATTTAAAAGAGGGCTCAATACAGAGTAGAGCGATATTATTTATTTTAGGATATTCCGCCGAAAACGTGTAGAAATCGCTACATAAGATGAGTCACAAGGCACTGTGATTAAGCATTTTATTTAATTTTTCTTGTGTTCGTCCAATTGTTTTGTTTTCCCGATATAAATATATATTGAGATTAGTAGAAGCAGTATTATGTACTTAGTATTGAGATTTGTAAGAAAGCATCTTATTTGTTCATCAACTATATAGTTTGGAAAGCTATTATTAATAAGTGTTTGCTTTATATTCTTTAGTTCACTGTAAAAAACTGTTTTGTGGATGAATTAGTTTCTGCACGATGTATTAGATTTTTTATAATTGCTATTTTGTAGTAATATGGGCGTTCGCTCTTGTAGTTAAGTGTACCTAATTTATGCTGGTAATCTCAAACATATTAATCTCCTATATCGTAATCAAATGCATACTAATTATAAACAAGATGAAAATATACTAAAAAAATTAGTAAATACTAATATATCTACAACATGAAAACAATAAACAAAAACTAAAAATTCTTGAAGCTATATACATAAAACAGTTGAAACCTAACCTGAACAAAATAAACTATGAAATCTCCACAAATATTCTTAAATACCTATAATTGGTAACAGAAGCCATCGGTTTATGCCAACGACTTCCCATACTTAATACTTCTTGAATTCACTCTCGCGTGGTCATGTGTGACGTCATGAGCTATGGTGCGATTTTCGCTTCCAGCGTCTTATATGCATGAGTTTATCGTTTCTTGGAAATTTTCCATGTAAACAGACTATCATCACTTTCTTGTCCATGTATTGCTTAATATATTGTACTGTAATTGTCATCTTTGATAATGGCTTATGTAAGCCGAAAGCTTAGATTGGATTAAAAAATATGTATCAATATTGTGATTTTCTTTCTTCGTTTAATGGTAATGTTATTAAGCTTATCAGACGATATGAAAAGAATTTACATAAAATAAATAGACAACACTTGTCTATATTATTTAATGAAAGATGTATGAATGAAAAAATGCTGCCTAAATACACACATAAGATATATATATATATATATATATATATATATATATATATATATATATATATATATATATCAGCAAAGTGACAAATTTTAAATATGTATCAATCCTATATACACTAGCAAATGAACAAACTCTTTCCGGTTTCTGCCTGTCAAATCTCATTAGGTATTTTAATTTATTGGGCCTCGTATCATTAAAATGCCAACCAATTGTTCTGACTCACAGTTTTGTATTTCATCCTGAACTGAAGAAGCCGGGACCAACAGACCAGACGTCGGCGAAATGCGCCGTTTATAAACTTTTCCATTTTGTCTCGTCATCTCTTTTGTTTTAGACAATATTATACATACAACAAAGAAACACACATACACACACGCGCACGTACACTCACACACATACACACGCATATATATATGTAAATAATATATATATATTTCAGTTACGCATATCCATATATATATATATATATATATATATATATATATATATGAATGCTTAAATATGCATGGTAAGTGAACAGGGCAATTATTTTTTTTAATGTGTTTATTTATTGTATCTATTCTTCTGTTCTAAATAATGTTTATTACATTAATGTTCTGGGATATTATTTAGTTGTTTGAATTGTGAGATGTTTGTAGGTAGCGTAGTAGGAATGCGTTTTCATCTTTGCATTTAGGAAGAAACTTTAATCTTTTATTTAAGAGTTTATCATAGTCGAGAAAGATTTTTTCTCTCTCCTCAACGGTTACATTGTTTTGAGATGTTGTAAACTAGAACTGTTTTTCTTATTTGCCAAACACTATGCATTGATGATTTCTACGTTTACACATTACACCCCAAAACACTCTGTCGCCACTACTGAGCACTCTTCCCCAATAAATATAGAACATTTCGAAGAGTACATGTGTGTGTGTGTGTGTGTGTGTATCGCGCGTCGTAAATTTTCATGTTATCAAATTTGAAGATATTGATATTTTTATTCATTTCAAAGATTTCCTTCTTTTCAATTGATAATTAGAGATAGAGGATAATAATTACACTTCCTTTCTTTTTTTCTTTCTTTCTTTTTTCTTTCTTTTTCTTTCTTTCTTTCTTTCTTTCTTTCTTTCTTTCTTATCCTTACATTCCATTGCTTAAATCTTCTTTCTTTCTATTTATTGAGGTCCGCTTGTTTTCTTTCTTTCTCATTTTTGGTGTTTGCTCTCTTTTTTCCTTTCTTTCTTTGTTTCTTTTATCTTTTTTGTGGGGGGTGCGCTCCCTTTCTTTCTATTTATTGAGTTTTGCTCGTTTTCTTTCTTTCTCTCTTTCTTTCTTTTTCCTTTCTCGGTTTGCTCTCTTTCTTTCTTTCTTTCTTTCTTTCTTTCTTTGGGTTTGCTCGCTTTTTTATTTCTATTTATTGGGGTTCACTCTTTACTTTTTCTTCATTTTTTTCTTTCTTTCTTTCTTTCTTTCTTTCTATGACCATTACTTTTTCAAATTCTTTTGTCACTTTGACCCTTTTTAGTCATTCTTTTATTTACTATGATTGGCCCACTTTCTCATTTTCTAAAAGGCCCACTATCTTTACTTCTTCCTTTACCCCTCTGACAATCGTTCTTTCTTTCTTTCTTTCTTTTTTACCTGTCAAGCAGTGCGCCAATCTGTCTACCAATCAGATTGTCTGTAAACAAAATTAAGTACATCTCTGTTTGAACACAGATAACGCACAAGTTCCAGATTTGAAGGTAAATGCGATAACGCACACTCTTTTAGTGGACACACATCTTAATATTTTGCCTTTTTTGCAGGTCAAATCCGAACATCCGTATGAGGTTAGAATGCCTAAAGTTAAACATTCCTTATTAACCATAACCAACCTTGCGGTACTTAAGTTTCAGTGCCGATTACCCCTCACCCCAAAAAAAAAACAAACAAACAAAAAGGTCTAAGGTTTTTTGCATCAGTAATATTTTACACGCTCAGAAAGATATTGATTTTCAGCACCCGCAAATGAAATTTATAATTCCCAAATATATAGACACAAGCATTTCTTTTACGCAACAAATATGTATTTTTCAAAATTATCTCTTACCTTGTCAATGCACTTAATTCCCTGTTAAATATGAATGACATAGATCAAAAGTTAGGCTTTTATTGACTCTCACAGATACGTCCTATCATATATATATATATATATATATATATATATATATATATATATATATATATATATATATATATATATATACATACATACATACTATCACTTGTATATACTTGCTTCAACCGGCTTCTAATTCTCTGGAGGGAGCGACTTGGGGAAAGAAGACGTGGCTCCTGGGTGCAAAATCCGTTAAGTATACTTGGATGAGTTATACCACGGAATTTAGTTTGAGTGTCGTTATATCGAGTCTCGTTAGTTACCTCTTCGTCACCGTTAGTCCAGTGGGTATGACGCTTGCGTCGTAATCTAAAGGTCTGGCTTCATTTCTCGGTAGTGGATGCACACTGCTTATGAGTCCCAAAATAGGACGAAACGCCCATCCAGTGCTTTCTGCATTCCGTTGAGGATTCTTCTAAACTCGTAATTATTATGGAAATTAATAATTATTAACTCCCATAACAATTACATTTTAAGTAAATTCCATGAGGAAAAAAACTAAATCTAACATGCAAACCCCGTGTAATTGTAGAATTAAGGAAAACTTCCCAGTAGAAGGCAAATGCAGATCCACTAGGGTAGTATACCAAGCAACCATTACCACTAAAGAAAATCCAACAAATCATAATATTTATATCTCTGCAGGAGAATTTAAAAAGAGAATCAATACACATAGACATTCATTCACCAATCCAAAATTAAAACACCAAACAGCCCTTTCGAAAAAATTTTGGGAATTGAAGGAAAAGGGTCTGAATCCTCAAATAAATTGGAAAATTCTACGTTTCGCGAACACCCCCAATAGTTTTATGGATAGGTGCAAGCTATGTTTAGAAGAAAAAATCAGGATAATAAAATATAAAGATCAATGCCAACTATTAAATCAACGGAGAGAACTAATCACGAAATATAGACATAGAAAAAAATTCCGAATGACATAAGAATACATGTGCATATATGTGGGTGTGCATGTGTACATATAGTGGCATATACGTATGGACATGTAAATGTTCACATATATGTATGTATGAAGATATGTATGCATATAAGTGAGTTAGACAGCATGAGTTATTCCATTGGGTGCTCTGGTATTACCAACAATCTATAAATCTATAACTCAACTAATTTACATTAATCTTAACGGACTTAAATTTAAATCCCCCATCGTTTAGAAGTACAGAAACTATGTACTGTGAATCCCAGAAAAACACACACCCGGGCCTTTATAAAAAAAAAACACATAGTAGTAACTGATATTAAGCTACAAACAAAAATCCTGGCCATAAATAAACTCGAAAACCAGACCGCTTCCCCCGGGATGCACCCATCAATCGCTAACACAAACCCACTCTCATTAAAAAGGAGTCTACTAGAGGACTGACTTTGAAAATAAATTTAGGACAATGCTCGGAGAAAGCACTTGGAGGCTGATAGTATCCGTGTAAAGAACGGTTTGAAATAGAATATACCTATGTTGAGGTAATTTTTTTTTTTTTGCTGTAAAAATACATATGTTCTGTTAACGTAAAAACATCGAGCTCTCTGTGGATTAGGTTTAATTAATATTACTAGGATCCACCCGGATTATATACCAACGGATCGATTACCTGTACTATATATATATATATATATATATATATATATATATATATATATCATTCAAACACATATTGTTAAATATAAAGGCAAAAATTGTGCAATATTTGGATATTTGTTATTAAGCTGTTCCTTGATCTAAGCTTTCGTTATCGTTGAATAGCAAACTTCTATGTCACTATAACAGAACAGCATAACCTTTGTTTAAATGTCCGTAAACCCCTCTCAAGATGGGACATTCGAGCCGAAAGCTTAGATCAAGGAATAAAAAAATATCCAAATGTTGGAGAACTTTTTTAAAATTTTCCCCCGAAATTAAAGCAACCATATGAAGTTTGGAACGGCTCATGATCAAACATAATTGTTGTGGAGGATCCACCTAATCTGCATAGGTGACTACCAACTATATAAATAATGGTTGGTACCGGAAGACGAGAGGGGTGGAATCACGAGATCCAACTAGAGACTCTGATCGACTGCGACTAGTCAACACATTCTCCAGGAACGTCTTCCCAGAAATATACAGAAATACTATATGTACTTATTGTGTACACTTTCTTGTTATAATACATTCTTATTCTAAGTACATTTTGTGTTGCATTATTATTCCATGCAATAGGCGAGATTCAACAATGAGTCAAGACTCAACAATAATAGACATTCATTGTCGTTTATATATATATATATATATATATATATATATATATATATATATACCAAGAACAGTATTGGGGGAATTTTATGACAAAGTGGCAAAAGTTTACTTGTGACGCGTTTTGTCCTTCAGGACTTCATCGGACTAAATTTGTTATGTTGGCAGGACTACACATGCGCACGACAGAGAGATGCTGGGAACTTTTTTTTTCGACAAATTCATTTAGAGTTTTTTTCTTTTTTTTCCCATCACTTTTGTAAATATTCCTCACTGTGATATTAGAAGATCTGCCAGGAATGGTGAAATGTTTCAAGAGTCCGGGCGCGAATTTACTATAGATGACCTTGCGATTAAGGCACTCTCTAGACATTTACGTCATAGTGAATTATTTTCTTCTTTGATCAGAGTAGCATTTTGTATAACAAAATTGTGGTCAGTCTCGTTTTGGTGGGCAACCAACGCATTTGATGTATTATTTTGTAAAATGTCCCTTTCGTGTTCATATAATTTTTTATTTAGATTCATTGAGGTTTCTCCTACGTATTTTTTGTGACAGTCATTACAGGCAATGGAGTAAATTCCACCTCCAGGTTTTAGCTTATTGTTTTCTTTAGTGTTGACAAAGTCGTTTATTGTTTTGAATGTAGTAGTAAAAACTTTTATGGTAAGTTTAAACAGATTCTTTTCAATTGAAGATGTGATAGAATTAGTAGGCAAGATAATATATTTTGTTGATTCATTGGGTTTCTCAGGAGGGACCGTGTTTTTGTTTTGGAATATTTTATGGGCCTTTTGTTTCGAATTGAATATAAAATAATTAGGATGCTGGAGAAGTTTGAAAGTGTTTTCAAAGCATTTCTTCTTCTGTTCTTGTAAATAATCCGAGCTGCATACTCTAGGTAGAAATCTAGGAAGCACTTAGGCCTTAATTGCATGGCCATCTAGTTAGATTCTTTAAGAATAGATTCAAAGAAGTTAAAAAATAACGTTATTCTCAACTATAAAGACACGCCTAAAACGTCGCCATCTTTTTTGAATCCAATCTAACTTATAGAAAGTATACATATTTAAAGATGTAAACTCGCCGCTGCGTGGTCAAATCGCACAACGGTGAAGACTTCAAAACTTCCACAAGACAGATATATTACTACCCGATGCCCACTTAAACATACAAGAATCTTCACAAACCTACATACACATAGAATTATCTACGGATTCAAGACACGTGACACGTGTCTGACCAATGAAAACTGACCTAAACAAAATTGAAAATATCAGCGTTTCTGTCTTTTGGTCTGTTTTCTCTTAAACTGCGACGAAGCTTTAATAGAAGGGAAATATGTTGGATTGAAATATGTTTCTATTTGTTCATTATTTTATCATCCTGTGGAATTCCGATCTGAATTTGATCTTTAATTCTCTCTCTCTCTCTCTCTCTCTCTCTCTCTCTCACTAACACACTTACATACTCAAAGACACACACACACACACAGACATATATATATATATATATATATATATATATATATATATATATATATATATATATATATATAAGTGAACATTGAAGTCAACATTTAGAGGCGACAGGCTCTAGACGCAATCGTCAGGCCACGAGTGTTGCTTTTTTTTCCTCGACTACTTATATATACGGGTCAGTGGTGCATTTTGGGTAGTCTATTTTGGCGGTTATTTTGGCGGTTATTTTGCCGGAAGTCGTTTATTTGGTTATTTATTTATTTGGGTTAAATTATTTCGTTTGTTTTTATCTTTTTTATTTTTTTTTTATTTTTATTCCTTATCTCATTTATTTATTTATTTTAATTTTAATATCGCTTATTTAATAGTTTTGTTTTGGTTTGGGAAGATAATTTAAGCTATTTATTCAATTTTGGGGTAGATTGTTGTAGTTTATTCTAACTATTATTTTGACGGGAGCAGTTTTTAATTTGTTTATTACTTCATTTATTTATTTGAATTGATTTTCTTTACTTTTTTTTCTAACAGTTAATTTATTGGGATGGCAGTTGAGAATTAGTGATCTAGATTATTACCTGAGATTTGCTTTGTTTTGTAAATTTAATTTCTTTTACCATTTTAAAAATATTTTCTTGTTCTTTTTATTTCTTTTAATTCACAATATTTATTTTTTTAAATTTAAATTTATCATTTTTTTTACCATGGTTTCTGATTTCTCCCTGCATGTGATTTAATTTAAATCTTAGCTTCATGCCATAAACTAATATCCATTTGAACCCCAAATAGAATACATGCTTAAAGCGATCCGTCAAAGATCATGACACCTCGCTGCATCGTGTGACCGCACAAAGATGAAGACATTAGAACTCCCATTAGACAGACACATACACAATCACAAATACACATTACTATTCTTTGCCCACTTAGGCATACAAGAATTTTTACACACCTACATTCATATAGAATTATCCACGGTTTTAATACACGTGACATGTGTCTGACCAATGAGAAGTGAGCCAAACAAAATTGAAAATACCAGAGTTTCTGTCTCTTTGTCTCTTTTCTCTCAATCTCTGACAAAGATTTAATAAAAGGGAAAAAACATGTAAGATTGACATTCGTTTCCTATTTGTTCATTATTTTATCATCCTGTCGAATTCCGATACATATTTGATCTGCACATTTAACTAAGATATATATATATATATATATATATATATATATATATATATATATCTTCGTGGAGCGTCCCATATTTTTTAGTACGAAGTCAAAAGTCATCGTGACCGAGGGTTTGAGCGTGCTGGTGTTGTTCAGATTGTTGATCATTCTAGATAACACGCTCTCTCCCAGAAATTGTTACGAAGGTCTACTCAGCATAGTTGCAGTATAAACTACAGGTTGACTCTGTGGGTGTTG
>OZ038482.1:4867442-4952442 GCA_964036315.1 Acanthosepion esculentum
GATAAATAAATATGAACAAAATAAGACATATATATATATATATATATATATATATATATATATATATATATATATATAGATTGATATGAACAAACTAAGATATATATAGGTAGCTAGGATGGTAGGTAGATATCTATGAACAAAATGAGATAGAGAGATAAATATGAACAAAATAAAATAGATATGAACAAAATGAGATAGATAGATAGATATGAACAAAATGTGATAGCTAGATATGAATAAAATCAGATAGAGATAGAGAGATATGTATGAAGGTATTGTTATAGGTAGATAGATATGACTGAAATAAATATGAATAGAATAGGAAAGATAGGTAGACAGATGTAAATACTGTAGGACAGAAATATGTTGATATATTTCAACAAACTGATTAGACCGTCTATCGTCATAGAAACCCATTTTGATAGTTGCGCACTAAGCAAGACAAATTTCGAAAGCGACTGAAATTGGATCAAAGAAAAGTGGGAAGTAAGTCTTCATCGTGTGATTTAAGCGAATGAAACACCCATGGTCTTTAATAAAAGTGAATACTTAATTCGGAAATATATCCGGCTTCAGTCAGCCAGAGGCGACAGGTAAGAGAGAAAATAGAAAACACAGAGGGAGCTATGATCATAAAATGATGACCGATAGATTCACATCATGTTCGATTGGACTGTCAAAAAGATTTGCATAAACATATTTTTTTGAACTTGAGACATTAAAATGACGAGATTTGTATGAAAAATGCAAAGTTCAATGTTAAGAGGTCACCATTAGTCATTTGATATCTAAATTGATTTCTATTCGCGCTTTCATACTTAATGGGCTATTCTCGCAGAATATTGTAAGTTTAGCGATTTCGATCCGTAATTATATAAAGAAAATTGCGGGAATATAGATCACGAAATTTTCAAACGAGAGATATGCCTCTCTTAATTAGTGTATTTCCAATTCAAACATGTGTATCAACTAAATATAACTACTATTTTGCTGTAATGACTTCTTGTAGCCTAATGGTAAAGCATGTCTGGCTTAAAGATTATTTCTAATATATATATATATATATATATATATATATATATATATATATATATATATTATATATATATATATATATATAATTCAAAATAATTATTTAAACAAGAAATAAATAATACTGGAATATACCTTATTTACCAAACTTAAGAAAACGCCAGAACATTCCAGAAAACGAATTATCCTAAATAACCAGAAGATTATGTCTGTGACACCGGAAATGGTATTGTTATATTATCCTTGACACTCAGGGCTGAAAGAGAGAAAAAAAAGAAGGAAAAGAAATAAGGAGAAATGGAAATGATCAACAATAAGCATGACATCCAATACATACGCACATACATTCAACACACACACGCACATACATTCAACACATACATCCAACACATACGCACATGCATAAACAACACGCGTAAACAAATACATACACACCCACAAAAAAGAGAAGAAAACAATCTAACACCACTAAATATCGCATATATTACTTTTTAAGTTAGTATAAAAATAATGAAAAAAGTGTGTGAAGGTAAAGTGCAGTGATAGATAGTGGATCGAAGTGAGGAACCGGAGATCCGAGTTCGAATTGCAGTCGAGTCCATTACTTTCACTTTGAAAAAGTATCAGTCTATCTCTTCTCCCCCAGCTAAGAGTAAATAGCAGGAGGGACTGGGTCTTATAGTCTTGGATGGTAACCGGAAGGACAACTCTGAATTCCAAACCTGAGGAGGGTCGTTTGAGGACCTTGTGGCACGGTGTGCACCAATTCTCTGTATCGATTCTTCCAAAAAGTGTGATCGATTCTGAATAAGTCTTCATCACTATAACGAAATCAGATGCGTGGATAGTTTATCTATTTGATTATAAATAAAATTCCATGAATTCCTTAGAAATTAATTTATTTACTTTTCGGATACGAAAATAAAGTTAGCTTTGAATGCTTCCTACGCGTTTGTCTAATTGTGTGTCTTCTTTTCTCTGCAATGTCTGTCGTGACTCAGCGTTTTAAAGCCCAACAGGAGGTTAACCTCATATAAGATGGATGCAGATTTTAACCCTGGCGAATGGTCGATTATCCTAATTCAAACTCTCGAATGACTATGCAGAAGCCATTTACACTGTTTAAGAATGAGAGAAAGAGAGAGAGAGAGAGAGAGAAAGAGAAAGAGAGAGAGAGAGAGAGAGAGAAAAAGAGAGAAAGAGAGAGAGAAAGAAAAAAGAGAGAGAGAGTTCTTTTAAAATACCACTAAATATAACATTTATAGTAAGTAATAAGTAATGTCCAAATGAGTTTTATCAAATTCAGTCGAAAAGGTTTGTATATTTAATTTTAATTGCATTTTCCTAATTTTCGGATAACGTTGTATATGAGGATCGGAATTATGGATAACCTGTCTTATGTTCATCTTTGTTCAGTTGTTTTTCTTCATGTACTTTGAATGATCTCAGTCATTATCAAGAACCATTTGTTGTCAATGTGATAGACAAGATTATGTTGGCTGCATCTTGGTATTTTTAAAGAGCTGACACTTGAAAAAGTCATGCCATTTGTAACGAGCAAAAGGAATGTATCGAATATTATGCGTTTTTTACTCATTATAACTATTTTTATACACCCTTCAAGGTGCCCGTTTTCTGTGGTCCTGTGCTGACATATATTTTATATAATGTGGATTGTTTGTTTTCTATAATATTAACTCCTAGGAATTTGAAGTTCTTTCCTTTGGGCATTGGATGCTGTAAAGTATTTTGCTATTATCCACTAATATTTGTCGTGTGCTGACAGAGTTGCATTTTGGTCGTTCGTCATGTGTTGATCAATATGTGAACGAATTGAATTAAATGTCGGCGAGTGATATGACAATTTACCGGAGAGCGTCGCACATGTGTGGCTGATGTAGGAATTTATGTTATTTTTTTTAATGTTTGCTGTTGGAGATAAGGGCATGAGAATTTCTAAACAATGTATTTCTTTTATATAAGTGGACATTTGGGGTCTCGTCTTATTGGTAATAATGAGGTTAGATGTTTTTGAGCTTTTCTTTATCGTGGATTTGATTAAATCTAACGTGTCTGTTGGAATCGTTAAGCAAATTATCTTTAGAATGGCGTTTTCATCCTAATGAATTAAGGTGCGTCTGATTACGACAGAATACGTAAAGTAGGCATTTATTTTTGGTTATATTGGGTGATAAAATACAAACAATGAAATACAAACCCCTGAATATAGGTAACTCCTTGAATATAGGTAACCCCCTGTTATGGGACCTTACCTATAACGACAGAGTGAACTCTTCTTGACATTATGTATACTACGCCTCTCAATAGAGAGGGAGGAGACGGAATCGAGTCGAGCCAATAGTAGTTCACACCAGATCAGACTGACAGTAATACTAACACCTTCCATATCTTGTATTATTATTTCGTGTAATATATCTTCGTTATTTCTACTCTTGTGTTCGTGTTGTTCTTCCTTGGTCCTAACCTTGGACTATAACACCCCCACAAAAAATCGATGCCTAAAGTTTAAAATGAATTTTAAAAATGAATATTTTCCTTGAAGCTTTTACTTTACTTTTAATCTCAATAGATTAAAAGATTAAAGATAATCTACCCAATTAGCAAAAGTATTTTACTGTATTTCAAATCGAATTTAAATTGATTGGAATGATTTTTCTACTTACCAATAAAATTTATGAAGTTGCCCACATTGACAGAACATAATTCTCTTTATTAAAAAAATCTTTAAAAAAAATAAAGTATACTTTTCTGAAACGTTATTCTGAAAAATTAGGTGATTTAAAGTTTAATTAATCTGAATTTAAACAAATATTACTCACTTATAGTTTAAAATATCGTAGAAAAGCATCTTTTTAAAAACGCAGTTGGTGTTTTTCAACTTGCACTATTTAAATTATACGGATTGTTATCCTCATCTTCATTGCTATATTCACAACGTTTCGGTCGTTGTACACTCTGGCCTTCTTCAGGGGATTAGAATTTCGAACCGAACCTTTTATTTCGTCCACTGGGGTATATTGTTCTAGTTCCAGGTGTCATGCCTCTTCCGGATGTCTCAGTTATTTCCATTTAATTCAACTCTCCAAGTTTTTGGTTCACCATTACTGTGGCCTGGTATTGAACTCACAACTTTTTAGGTCTAATCACTAGATCAAACCAACGTCTTTATCCAAGTGCAAGTAATCATAATACCTCATCTCAGAGATATAGACAGAGTTTTTTAACATATTGAATGATTTATACACAGCCTAATGTTTGGAAAACTTAACTAAAAGGAACAATAATTGGAATATTATATGGCGAATACAACTTAAATGACTATATAATGTTTTATTTTTCAACTAATCAATAAACTTAAAAATACAAAATATTTTAAGAATTCTACAATTTTATTGAATTTTAGGTAGTTTGGCTTTGAGAAAATGGTTGAAAATTACCAGTAAATTTTAAATTTAAATTTACTATTGTTACTTCTCTTATTTTCTGATAATGTCGTGTATGGATGACTCTATTTGCGAAAATCGACATTATCAGTCTTTATCTCTGAGATGAGGTATTATGATTATTTACATTATTTACATTATTCGGACTGTTATCCTCATCTTCATTGCCATATTCACAACGATTCCAATCACCTGATGAAGGCCGGAGCGTACAACGGCCAAAACGTTTGTGGGTATTGCAATAAAGATGAGGATAGCAGTCCGATAATGTAAATAATGTAAATAAAAATCGATACTTTTATACACATATTTTTTTAAAATTCTTTTAAAATAAGTATAGACAACTTTCTATTTATGTTTAGTAAATACACTCTTAATTTAAAAACAATTTAATTTAATAACAATATTACTTGACAGTTTCATCCTGGGTATGAAGATAAACTACGTCCAGCAGCAAGGCCTCTGATCAGGAAATTTTGAGGAGCATGGAACCACCTCTTAATTGCTGGTGTTCCCAGGTCCACCCTGACCTAGGGTGGTAGCACCTGTTAGGGTCAAAGCTATAGGCAAATACTTAACATCCAAACTGGGGTAAAAATAGAATTTAATACCAGAAATACTTTTAATAAAAAAATTATTACCAGTAATAATTTTTGACGGAAAAATTATTATCAGCAATACTTTAAAAAAATACCAGCAAAACAAACAGTTATACATTTTTTGAAAAAAATATGACCAGCTATGGATTTCTTCAAGAAAAAATATTCCCAGAAATAGATTTTTGAAGAAAAACATATTACCAGCAATAAAAATGTTGTCGGCATTAAATAACCCATTGAGGTTGATATGCCGTAAACCAAACCAAACCAAACCAAACCAAACCAAACCAAACTTGACAGGTACAAATTAATACAGAATTTTAAAAGATTTAAAACTTTATTCATTATCCTAATTAAAATTTATAAAAATGAAAACAGTTATTCAATGAAAATATTTTTGTAAAGAAAATAGTGTCTATAATATATTTTATTCATGAAAGCAATTAAAAGCTTTTTTAATTAAATAATGTTTTAGTTTTATTGAATTTTTTATTTTATGATTCAGGGCAGGTTTCTGTAATTAAGTATGATGTTTGACCAAAGACACTTCATTTTAAATTCTTCGAGGAATTGTTTTTAAAGCAAATATAAACATTAAGCGAAAAGAAGAATTTCTCGAAATTTCATCAAATTAAACAAGTGATGGTTTAAGGAAGTAAAAAAAAAATATTTTTATCAAATTTTTTTAAAGCGAAAGATTTTAAAAATAGGTTAATTCATTTTTGAATAAGACTTGAAAGTTTAATTAAAATCGACAATTACCTGATTTTTTCAAGAATTTCCGAACCAATGTGTTTTTCACCGAAAAAGACGCTAAATACAATTTTAACCCTGACCACCGCTATACCAGTGATAGAGAAAAGTGACGTAATGCCCAACCTCCGGTTGAAAAGTGGTAGAGAAAAATGACTTAATGCCCATTCACCGGTTGAACGGTGGGTAAACACTTGTGTCGTGTTTTGCTATTCGTTGTCATATTTTGAAGAGCCAATCAGAAAAGCCGTAATATTCTGATGTCATCGAACGATATACCAAGATGTCCGCGCCTTTTCATTGTGTTTTGTGCATGTGTTTTGGATAAAAAAAAAAATCGTTTTTATCATGAAGCGTGTAGAGTCTCAACCTGACCGTCACGGAAGCAATCAAGAAATTATATTTTTTGTAACTATTTTTATATCTACCGTGAAATATTACATACCAATTATTTGCGAATTTTGACTCAGGATCTGGGGCAGAAGGGTTAAAATTGTTCAGGAATGCAGGGCTCAAAGGGTTAAGATCCAGAGTTGACTCAAGAAAAAGAAGATTTTGTAACTAAAATTTATAAAGTCCTAAAAGAAATAAAGAATTACTTAATACTTTTGATCTTTTATTTGAATAAGATCAAGATTTTGACGATAACATTTCGTCTTCATTATGTTTTGCCCATGTATTTCGTCATGTAGCCTCCATTTTTAGCGAACTTTTGGAGTTACTTAATTAAATATAAACAATTAATACTTGATTTTTAATCTTAATTTTGTTTGTGCATTGTTTTTGAAGAATCTATTTTTTTTCTTTTTTCATTTAAGGCCTTCAATATCAAATTTATACTGCGATTTCTTTTGTGCCTACGATAGTTAATTTCAAACGAACGCTTCAGTTAAAATGAAGCCTCGTGACCAGTGTGATGTCCCTTAGTCTTTTTTCGGCTGAGCTTAACCTTTAACCCCAGCCAGAAGATGCACGATGTTAAAGGTTGATGGTTAAGCCAACAAACATATGCATAATTAAAAATTCCATTGAACTGTAACATCTAACGTTGTTTTGCTTGTCTGATCTTAAGGCTATTGCATTGTTAATTTCAGAATTGTCTATTTTAGCGTCTCGTATTTATAAAGAGCATTTGAGCGTTTAGATACAGCTTTCTTCCCTTCTTTCTTTCTTCTCACCGAAATCAAACAGCGTCTCTGATATGTCTTTTTCGTCTTTCCTCGCCTTCAAAAAAGAATGATCTATTATTTATAAGGTAAGGGAAGGACGTAACGAACGCACTCTCTAACGAAGGAAGGTAGAAACACGCGGATGTATAATATGATGATAATCCGAGACTGCATCGTCCTGGCTCGGGATGGTAGCACCTATTATGGTATAGTCCTGGGTATGACGATAAACTATATTCTATATCAAGTCCTCTGATCGGGAGATTGGAGGTTTTGAGGAGCATATAACTGCCTCTTAATTGATGATGTTCCGAGGTCTGGCCTGACCCAGAGTGGTAGCACCTGTTAGAATCACTGCTATGGGCACACTGAATCCCCTAAACCAAAATCAACAGTACTTTTTTATAATAAAATGACCAATAATTCATTTTGATAACAAAATGACAATCAGTGCAACACTAAAATATAAAAATACATTTTTATAGTAAAATTACCAGCAATACATTTTATCATCTACAAAATATTCAACTAAAAACATTTACTCTGAAGTATAAAATTATGTACAAAATATTTAGATTTCGGCATTAAATAACCCATAGAGGTGTTTCTATGCCGCCAAACAAAATCAACCAAGCAAACGACCAATATGAAAGAACATATAATATTCTACAATTTCTCAAAGGAATCAAATTGTATTCAAAAATATAACTCCCACACAACTACAACATAAAACACACATATCACCGCATTCTATAATTATGTCCACACAAACATGTATATGCACAAATGCTGAGTATCATTTACCATGTATTCAATTGTGAAAGCAGAATAACGTATATCATATTTCTATTACTTCAAATCTCCCAAGAAAATTAAATTTCGTTCTTAAATGACCCATAAGTAGGTGATGTGCTATTAAAAAATACGCCAATCAAAATAAACCAAACAAACAACCAACATGAAAGAACTCTTTCATGACATTAGTTCATATAATATCTTACAATTTCTTTAAAAAATCCAACTATATTCTAAAATAAAATTTCAACAAAACTGCATGATAAAACACACATATTTTGGGATATGAACATCGCGAAGGTGTTGCAGGCGTAAGATGTGCCAATTCCTTGTAGGAGAAATCAGAGAAATGTGCCAAGAAGTAGCTCAAGTTGTGGTTGCCACAATCGAGAGGATTTCCAGAAATCGTTTGTCTTGAAAGACGTCTTAGGCATACTTGACACCATTGGCAGAGCGCAGGTGGTAATTCTGCATGAAATAGATTATCTCATGTGAAAATTGTTGTATCTCAAAACTGCAGAGTAGAAGCTGAGATAACATCATCATCACCCGGTCAAAATATTTAGGATGCAGAGAGGATATGAAACAATAACAATATATTGGAATCACGGATTTATTTACTGCAAAATACGATTGGTAGAAGCTGTTATCTATATATAAAGGCCAAAGGTTTGTGTGTGTATGAGTCAGCATCTTGATAACGGAATACAATTGATAATCGATAAACTGATGTGGTGTGACGTGGGACGGTTGGTTAAGCGGATTGAAAAGTTTTGCGTTTGATAACAGCTTGCTGCCCTCTCTGTAGAATTACAAAGACTGCGAGTAAAAGGTGGTCCATGTCTATGAATCCATGACAAGTCATTGGTTTACCAGAGGAACGTCATCTCCGTGCAATGACTGCCAGTGTGCATCAGTTGTGTGCTGATGCAAAACGACTCGAAGCAAAGGGGCGGAATGAATTAAAACTGATTTGTACGAAAATATTTTAAATGCTGTTGACAAATTTGGTTTTCTGGCAATGAGTCCAGGATTTGAAGAAAATTATTTCCCGAAATTCCTTTCTGCTTCCGTGTTGTTTTTTAGGTACATTTCTACGTTTTTGTAAGATTTACATTTTGTTAGCATTTGATATTAAAGACAGATATGTAGACGTTGAAATCGAAAGGGGACAGTAAGAAAACAGTGTCATCTGTTCAGTTATAAAATATAATTTGGTGTTGTTAGCCTGAATTTAAGGCCGTTAAGTTATTCATTTCAGAACATTCCATTTTATATCTCTGTATTTATAAAGTGTATTTGAGGAATTAATTATGGCTCCTGGAGTGAGTGAATGAGTGATAGATAGATAGATAGATAGATAGATAGATAGATAGATAGACCGAGATAGAAAGAGAGATAGTGACATAGAAATATACTGAGATAGATAGATAGATAGATATATAGATAGATAGGGAGAGAGAGAAAGAGGAACATACTTAGATAGACATATATATATATATATATATATATATATATATATAGAGAGAGAGAGAGAGAGAGAGGAACATACTAAAATAGATAGATAGATAGATATGAACAGATTGAGAAAGACAGACATGAACAGACTGAAATAGATAGATTGATATAAACATAATGAGATCTATAGATGAATAGACTGTGATAAGATAGATAGATAATGAACAGAGTGAGATAGATAGATAGATAATGAACAGAATGAGATAGATAGATAGATAGATAAATGATGAATAGACTGAGATAGATAGATAGATAGATTGATAATGAACAGAGATAGATAGATAGATAGATAGATAGATAGATATGAATAGAATGATATACACAGACATAAACAGATTCAGATAGATAGATAGATAGATAGATAGATAGATAGATAGATAGATAGATAGATAGATAGATAGATAGATAGATGTGAACAGAATGAGATAGATAGATAGATAGATAACAGATAGATAGATAGATAGATAGAAATGTATATTCTGGAATAGATACATAGATATGAACAGAATGAAATAGATAGATATGAAGAAAAAAAAGAAACATTATTAAGGCGCGAGAACAGTAGATAACGATTGGCATTGCATTTAAATTTTCGAAGCTCAAAGTTGGCTGGAAAGCATGGAACCGGATGAGTGTTCCACAAGCAATAAACGCGGGAAAAGGAACTGTTAACATAGAACTTACAGTTACATCTAGCCAATTCAATTGAGATTTTATTGCTATTCTCGTACTGCGCTTAAATTCAAAAAGTCTAGGTTCCATAGCAGAGAGTTCATCCAAACAATTACCATGAAATATATTTATAGAAAAGGCACAGAGATGCTATATTACGGCGGTGGAAAAGTGACTGAAACGGAGACGCCAGATTATGACCAATAATATTGCTGATTTTTTTCTGGATTTTATTAAGAATTTTAAAACATATAGCAGAAGCACCAGGCCATAAGTGGTAGGAATATTCAATGCATGGCCGAATGGTAGACTTATAAATATGTAAAATATATTCAGGAGAGAAAAAAATTGTCTAGAACGGCACGAGGATTAAAATTTCTTAGCAGCAGACCTAGCAATCGATTCAATATAATCTTTACACTTCATGTTAGCCAAGAAGGGAAAGACGTTTCGTTTTGGAGGCGTTGAAATTAACATGTCATTCCTTGTCCCAGTTAATAGCAGATTGTAGGTCATTTTTTAAAATCAGCTGTCAATTTGACCATAACGAACTGATAAAACTTAGTATCGAGACAAGAGTAAATGCTTTTATCTTCAGCATATACATCAAGTTGAGAACTGATGTCATCAGGGAAGTCATTGATGAAAAGTAAGAACAAGGATAGAGCCCTGGTGGACACCTGCATTGGTACAAAAAAGATCTCGAAGAGTGGCCATTCAGGACACCTTTCATTTTACTATTTAATAAGAAAGACTGAATCAGTTAAAAAAATTCACCCGGAGACATCATAACCTTTCAACTTGTGAAGAAGACCAGTATGCCAAACCCTGTCGAACGCTTTCGAGATATGCAAAAAAACAGCCATTCTTATCTCAAGCTTGAGAGACTCTCTCAGCAATAATCATTAAAACTGTTAAAGTTGAACTAGAGAAACAAAGGTCATATTGCTTATCTGAAAGAAAACCCCGTAATGTGAGATGCTTAATGACATCAGAGTTGATTATATATTTATATAAGTTGTTTTCGTTTTTCTTCACAAACGCCAAGCATCTGTTCCTGACGGATATGTAAGTGGAATTCTCTCGGTTTAAAAACCTTTATTTGGGTTGTGGGTATCACTTCATTTGTTGGTAACTATATTACTTAGTTTATGAATTATAGACATTATTTCAATGGTTTTTGGAAACTTGCAAACTGTCAAATGTCTTTGATTTATCCAAAGCAACAGCCCGAGCATCACTATTCTTATCTAAAGACTGGTAGAATCTTTCAGTAATAAGTGTTAATACATCAGCAGTTGACGCAGAGAAGCGAAATTGCCTAGATTTTCGTAAAAAATGTCATTTTCAGGAAGGTAAGCAACACGTGAAATAGTTTTTTTCTCGCACTTCTCGCCTGTAGAAATCCCTTCCAGTTCTATACTTACCAGCCAACTTTAATCTCCAAAAAATGAAATGCAATGTCAATCGCTATTAACTTGTTTACTCTTTTCTCTTCCGCTCATTATTATTGTTTCTGTTCTTAATTTTTCTGCACCAGAGTAACCCCTCGTACACGGTAAGACGTTAAACTACCCCCCGGGTAAGACGAAAAACTACATCCATTAGCAAGGCCTCTGATCAGGAGGTTTTGAGGAGCGTGGAACCACCTCTTAATTGCTGGTGTTCCCAGCTCCACCCTGAACCGCGGTGGTAGCACCTGTTAGGGTCCCAGTTATGGGCAAATAGTTAACTATTACCAGCAATACGTTTTTGGAAAAAATTATTACCAGCAATACAATTTTGAAGGAAAAATATTACCAGAAACAGATTTTTGACAAAACAAAATATTACCATCAATAAAAAATGTTGTCGGCATTAAATAACGCACTGAGGTTGATATGCCGTAAAACAAAATAAACCAAACCAATCTGAACCAAAGAATACATATTCTATTCATACGAATCTATCCTAAAAATATTGTCGGCATTAAATAACCCATTGAGGTTGATATGCCGTAAAACAAAATAAACCAAACCAATCTGAACCAAAGAATACATATTCTATTCATACGAATCTATCCTAAAAATGTTGTCGGCATTAAATAACCTATTGAGGTTGATATGCCGTAAAACAAAATAAACCAAACCCATCTAAACCAAAGAATACATATTCTATTCATATGAATCTATCCTAAAAATGTTGTCGGCATTAAATAACACATTGAGGTTGATATGCCGAAAAACAAAATAAACCAAACCAATCTAAACCAAAGAATACATATTCTATTCATACGAATCTATCCTAAAAATGTTGTCGGCATTAAATAACCCATTGAGGTTGATATGCCGTAAAACAAAATAAACCAAACCAATCTAAACCAAAGAATACATATTCTATTCATACGAATCTATCCTAAAAATGTTGTCGGCATTAAATAACCCATTGTGGTTGATATGCCGTAAAACAAAATAAACCAAACCAATCTGAACCAAAGAATACATATTCTATTCATACGAATCTATCCTAAAAATGTTGTCGGCATTAAATAACCCATTGTGGTTGATATGCCGTAAAACAAAATAAACCAAACCAATCTGAACCAAAGAATACATATTCTATTCATACGAATCTATCCTAAAAATGTTGTCGGCATTAAATAACACATTGAGGTTGATATGCCGTAAAACAAAATAAACCAAACCAATCTAAACCAAAGAATACATATTCTATTCATACGAATCTATCCTAAAAATGTTGTCGGCATTAAATAACCCATTGTGGTTGATATGCCGTAAAACAAAATAAACCAAACCAATCTGAACCAAAGAATACATATTCTATTCATACGAATCTATCCTAAAAATGTTGTCGGCATTAAATAACACATTGAGGTTGATATGCCGTAAAACAAAATAAACCAAACCAATCTAAACCAAAGAATACATATTCTATTCATACGAATCTATCCTAAAAATGTTGTCGGCATTAAATAACCCATTGTGGTTGATATGCCGTAAAACAAAATAAACCAAACCAATCTGAACCAAAGAATACATATTCTATTCATACGAATCTATCCTAAAAATGTTGTCGGCATTAAATAACCCATTGTGGTTGATATGCCGTAAAACAAAATAAACCAAACCAATCTGAACCAAAGAATACATATTCTATTCATACGAATCTATCCTAAAAATGTTGTCGGCATTAAATAACCCATTGTGGTTGATATGCCGTAAAACAAAATAAACCAAACCAATCTGAACCAAAGAATACATATTCTATTCATACGAATCTATCCTAAAAATGTTGTCGGCATTAAATAACACATTGAGGTTGATATGCCGTAAAACAAAATAAACCAAACCAATCTGAACCAAAGAATACATATTCTATTCATACGAATCTATCCTAAAAATGTTGTCGGCATTAAATAACCCATTGTGGTTGATATGCCGTAAAACAAAATAAACCAAACCAATCTGAACCAAAGAATACATATTCTATTCATACGAATCTATCCTAAAAATGTTGTCGGCATTAAATAACCCATTGTGGTTGATATGCCGTAAAACAAAATAAACCAAACCAATCTGAACCAAAGAATACATATTCTATTCATACGAATCTATCCTAAAAATGTTGTCGGCATTAAATAACCCATTGTGGTTGATATGCCGTAAAACAAAATAAACCAAACCAATCTGAACCAAAGAATACATATTCTATTCATACGAATCTATCCTAAAAATGTTGTCGGCATTAAATAACACATTGAGGTTGATATGCCGTAAAACAAAATAAACCAAACCAATCTAAACCAAAGAATACATATTCTATTCATACGAATCTATCCTAAAAATGTTGTCGGCATTAAATAACCCATTGTGGTTGATATGCCGTAAAACAAAATAAACCAAACCAATCTGAACCAAAGAATACATATTCTATTCATACGAATCTATCCTAAAAATGTTGTCGGCATTAAATAACCCATTGTGGTTGATATGCCGGAAAAGAAAATAAACCAAACCAATCTAAACCAAAGAATACATATTCTATTCATACGAATCTATCCTAAAAATGTTGTCGGCATTAAATAACCCATTGAGGTTGATATGCCGAAAAACAAAATAAACCAAACCAATCTAAACCAAAGAATACATATTCTATTCATACGAATCTATCCTAAAAATGTTGTCGGCATTAAATAACCCATTGTGGTTGATATGCCGTAAAACAAAATAAACCAAACCAATCTAAACCAAAGAATACATATTCTATTCATACGAATCTATCCTAAAAATGTTGTCGGCATTAAATAACCCATTGTGGTTGATATGCCGTAAAACAAAATAAACCAAACCAATCTAAACCAAAGAATACATATTCTATTCATACGAATCTATCCTAAAAATGTTGTCGGCATTAAATAACCCATTGTGGTTGATATGCCGTAAAACAAAATAAACCAAACCAATCTAAACCAAAGAATCCATATTCTATTCATACGAATCTATCCTAAAAATGTTGTCGGCATTAAATAACCCATTGAGGTTGATATGCCGAAAAACAAAATAAACCAAAGCAAACCAAACCAAACCAGAGTAACCCCTTGTGTCTTATTGGCTTTACTACCTTGCTTGGGGTGAAATCGGTTAAAAGAAAAAAGTGGACCCCGAAAGTTTTGCTCCCATTTCACGCTTGATTTTCGACAATATGCAACTTCCAAAAAATAAGCGCCCAGCGCGTCTTTACCTGGCCTAAGAGATTCGCGGCCAAAAACCTGTTCCTGTTTCGCACTACTTTTATTTCTTACATTTTCGTAATTAATGTTCCAACTTGTAATTGTTTCTACGTCTTTAGACTACATCCAATCTAATATAATTGTGAATTTAGTATGGTGACTTAATTTCATTAAGACTTGGATAATAGAGATAGATTTATTTATTTATTTTTTGCTCTGGGTTATCAGAGACACGCGTACGTAAGTTTAGGGGAGGTCGGTAAAATATTCAAGCGTGTGACATAACATGTAATTTCAAAGTAACTGTTGGGCTTTTTTAGATTGGAACAGGAGTCTAATGTTGTAAACATCAATTTCTTTTTTCTTCAGATTTGGAATCAATTTTCAATTTGAGAAAAAAAGAAAAAAAAATCAGCGCTGCCGGAAGAATGAATTGTGACGCGACATTTTCATTTTCTATTGGAATGGTAATTTCCTGATTAAATGATTCTGCTTGCTAAACTCTCAACGCTACAGACAAATTTGTCCAGTCAAACGGTTTTCCACTTTCTTTATTTCTCACTTGTTTGGATAAATATGAACAGACAGAAAGATAAATACATAGAAAAAACAAACTGAGACAGACAGATTGAAATGGCAATGGCAATAGTAACTGTTTCTTTGTATGGAAGCATTCAGCATTTATAGATCGAATATCCAGTGTTACTGCTATCTGTTTATATCTCTGAAGTGAGGTATTATGAGTACATGCATTATTTACATTATTCGGACTGTTTTCCTCATCTTCATTGCCATATTCACAACGTTTCGGCCGTTGTACGCTCCGGCCTTCGTCAGGTGATTGGAATTTCACTTCAGTATCTGTCTCTATCTCTGAGATGAGGTATTATGATTATTTGCATTATTTACATTATTCGGACTTCTATCCTCATCTTCATTGCCATATTCACGACGTTTCGGCTGTTTTACGCTCCGGCCTTCTTCAGGTGATTGGAATTTCTCTTCAATATCTGTCTCTATCTCTGAGATGAGGTATTGTTATTATTTGCATTATTTACATTATTTGGCCTGTTATCCTCATCTTCATTGCCATATTCACAACGTATCGGCCGTTATACGTCCCGTCATTCTTCAGGTAATTGGAAAGAGATATTGGAGAAAAATTCTAATCGCCTGAAGAAGCGTACAACGGCCGAAACGTTGCGAGTATGGCATTAACGATGAGGATAACAGTCGGAATAATGTAAATAATGCAAGTGTCATTGTTAGTTGAAATTCTTAAAATCTTTCTACTGAAACAATTTTTCAGAAAAATAGATTTTTCAAGTTCGTTGTCATCATTCCTTTATTGATGGATGCTTCTTTCAAGTTGTTTTACTTTTTTTTAAGTATTATTGAAAGTCAACATTTTGATTATACCATTATTTTCTCTTTGGGGTGCATGTACTATCCATTTTCGCTGTTTCTGCTGTTGAAAGTCTTCATGAGATGTTGTTCTGTTAGTGATTCTATAGAGGTTCGTAGAAGGATGGTCCCGACTAAGACCTACAAGCTTCATTTATTCGAAGCCACTTTTAGTCATCGATCTGAAAAATGTAGATATTTCTGAACGGGTTTGGGTACCAGGTATGACATCCATATGAGAGTCTAGATCTGACGAAGCTATTTAAGGTCGGAATTAGTAAAGAGAGATAGATATGAACGGACTTAAACAAGTAGATACTTACAAAAATTATGAATATATATACCGTATTTTCCGGCTTACAAGACGCTGCGGCTTGGAAGACGCACCCTAATATTTATTAATTAAAGAATAACAAACACTTAAAATCCCATAGGTAAGTGTTTAAGGGTTTGATATGCTTTAATTAATAATAATTTTGCTCTGTCTTTTGACATAGAGATCTCCCTGGATGCCTATCCCTCTGGAAATTCTCGCAACCTTCATCAGGCAAAGCATGGAGATTTCCACATATTATTAAAAATAATAATTTTTTTTCTTATGTTTTTCGATGTTAAATATTCTCGATATGAGACATTCTCTTTTCTGTGTGTTAGTGACCCAAATGTCCTCCTGAATATTTAACATCGAAAAACATAAGAAAAAAAATTTTTTTTTAATAATATGTGGAAATCTCCACGCTTTGCCTGACGAAGGTCGCGAGACCGGAAACTCGTGTAGCAAAATTATGGCAAATAAAGCATAATATTTAAAAAAAAATTCATATTACAACCAAAAACGTTTACGGTTTCTCTCTTCTTTTTAATATATATATATATAAGTAAAAATCAATGGAGCCAACGGACAACTTGCCAAAAGACTTAAATATCTTTAAACAAAATAAAAGTAATAAAGAAAAGAAAAAGACCTAGAGGCAAAAACCTACCTACTCGGTAAAGTGCTCGACGCCTAGATTACCCGGACAGAACACAAACGCTTGACGATGCTAATTTGTGAAAGGATGGCCCTAATCGTAACCCGAGTTTCACGCTTCAGACATCTTGAACGCAAATGAATGAAGTGGGGATGACTTTTACATAAACTCATGACGGGAAATTTCATAACTTAATATAGGGTGACCCCCTCCCCCAAAAAACGGGAATTTTTGAAGTGCGTATTGCCAGACATGAGCAAGTGGCAACACTGCGAGACAGTGACCTTGAGCAAGTAAACATTTCGCCATTTTAGTAACGAGAATGAAATTCACAGTATCCCAGCTGAGATGTTGCAGCAGTCAATGAGGAATCTCAACAGCAGATTTCAAGAATGCATTCGTACAGGAGGACGCCATCCACAGGACGTCATTTAAAAAAAATGAAAATTCCATCATTGTTTCTTAAATGGCATGTTTTAAGGTTTCAATGTTGGATAGAGTTTCTTTATTGATTGTACTAAGGTAGAGCACCCAAATTTTGCAGACCTCACAAAGAATTAGAGATAGCTTCATCACCTTCTTCGTCAATTCCTACCACCCCATCTTTCATACATGTCACCCACACCATTTATAATTATTTTAATAGTAACCCTCTACTTTAATGGCAATCGGGCTTTGTATTGGGTGATCTTTATTATTATAAAAGAATGGCTTAGTTCAGTTTGTTTATCCAACACTGCTCTACATTTGAAAAAAAGACCTTTCTCGTGTGCTTATGCAGACATACACGCACACACTCACACGCGCGCGCGCACACACACACACACACACACTATATATATATATATATATATATATATATATAAATATATATATATATATGTGTGTGTGTGTGTGTGTGTATTATAGTGGGTTATCAGTTATAGTGAACTGTATGAGTGTTGAAAAAGATTAGTTTAATTTGGTCTTGTTAGTTAGATAGTCCACCATAAGAGGGGTATAAAACAAGAAAATCAAAATATAAAGTGAAACAACAAATTTATATATATATATAAATCAATTAAAGTCTCTACAAATAAAATTAATGTATTTTGGTTGATACAAGGTCGTCAAAATGTTCGTAGTAGTCCTTGCAAGAATGAATTTATGTGTACGTAGGCAGGAACATATGTGTGTATGTATGTATGTATGTATGAGCATTATCGGAAGGTAGGAATGTCTTTGAAGTAATCGCTCAGTCTTAAAATGTTCCGTTCGTTTATCAAGTATAAAAGAGGTGAGGGAGAATGGTAGAGATAATAATAACGATCGCTTGACGTTTGTCAAGGGACATGTTAATACGCTCGTCTCCTCTCTGGTGACAGGCGAACTTGCCCGTTTTTATTTTTTTTTTGTGGGGCTTGAAAAGGTCATTTGGGAATTAACTCCCGGATATGATTCGGGCCTTTCCATTGGACGATGAACAAACTTCGCGTCGGCTCGCGAAAAGGTTCGTAAAAGAATTTGTTTCTGAGAATTGAAGATTATTTGAATTTTGTTTTTAAATGTTTCCTAGTTTTCTATTGGCCGAAAACATTTCGCATCAAGGTGTGAAATTTTACGAGTTTTGTTTTGGATTCGCTTTTGCGTTTGTGTTAAGCAAAGTTTGTAAATTCGAGTTTTTTAATTTCTAACAAAATCAATGAGTCAGTGCTTAGCATTTGAATTTTAAGTTTAGATCTTGTTTTGTTCACTACCTTAAGTGGCAGTCGGGCTTTGTATTGGGTGATCTTTATTATTATAAAACAATGGCTTAGTTCAGACTGTCTAGACAACAGTGCTCTACATTTGAAAAAAGACCTTTCTCGTGTGCTTACGCAGACATGCACACACACACACACACACACACACACACACACACACACACACACTATATATATATATATATATATATATATATATATATATATATAAGTTTTGAACAATAAAAATATTAAAAAATTAAAATCTTCAGACACACTGGGTTGTATATTAATATTATTTCGTTTTTATTATTTCATTTAGATTCCTCGACTAGTTTTGGCCAACATGGCCATCATCAGGAGAAAAAATTCTTCTTGCTAGTAGCAGTGAACCACAGAAATGAATGTCTTGATTGAGAAAATTAACTTTTGTCTGTAGTTTTCACATATATATATATATATATATATATATATATATATATATATATATATATATATATATATATATATATCTTAGAAAACGTTTAATGTATCGTAAGAAACAAAGACCTGACCGCAATAAATTTTATTTACCCTTCATTTTATTTGTTTTCTTGAAATGAGAAACAAAAAAAGCAATCGAAAAATAAACAAGAAAATGAAGCCCAGTGTAGCGTCGGCTTTTCTGATTGGTTGAGTGGAGTTTAAGTTGAGAGAGGGAGTGGGGGAGAGAGAGATAAGGAGGGGAAGAGAATTTACCTTTTTTTTTTTTGGTCAATTTTCACCTTCGCTCTTAAACAACGTCCATCACATCGTAAGGAAATGGAAGTCGAACTAACAAGTCACATGATTTCGAAAACAGACAGTTGGGTTGATCAAAATATAGGGAGAAATTAAAATAAAATAAAGAAAAAAACAACTATTTTGCACGGTTGCTTTCCGCTTAGCAACAGCTAATCAACTTCCGGCCGATAGATTTTGAGGAAGAATTGCTTTTGTTGGAAATAGCATCTAGTCTGTCTTCATATATATATATATATATATATATATATATATATATATATATATATATATATATATATATATATATATATGTGTGTGTGTATGTATACACACACACACACACACATATATATATATATATATATATATATATATATATATATATATATATTGTTTCAAATGTTATTTTTAGTCGATATCCTGATTTGAGTAGAAAGTCCAGTTTTTTAGACAGTGTTTATTCCGTTTGCCGGTCTGTGCGTTCGAGAAAACTCGAGGGTATATAAGTTTTCTTGAATGTGTGAAGGCCGGCAGACGAAATAAACACTGTTTGAAAAACGGAAATTTTTTTCTGTTGATTCACCACAAATAAGGTAAAGTTACTTATCGCAAATATTAATCCATCCCAAGAAATTATGAATTTGTTTTTTCATTAAGTTTTGGCACTCTTTTGAAATTATAAATTTGTTTAGCCTGCCTCGTAATAAGAGCAACCCGCAGGATGAAAAGTTACCAAAAATCCGGGAGTTATTCACATTTCGTAAGTGTGGATGATATTTGAGATACAAGGGATTTTTTGCAATTTAAAAAAGAAAAAATCTGTTTTTGACTTGTTTATCGGGGTGAGCATGAACGAGACCCCACATTTTGAAATAGCTCACCCGAGTCGGCCACAACTGGGACGATCACAAAGGTCAACCCTACCGAAGTGCAAAATACGAACTCACTGGATTCATTAAACTTTGTCTGCGAGTCCTAAGAGAACTAGAAATTCTACGAGGATTTAGTATCTGTAAGCGCAATCTTAACAATATAAGAAATACGTATTTGAAAACCAAAATCCAAAAGCGTAGATTAAATAAAGGGTTCAGTTCAAAATTCCCTAAAGGTAACCTGGATTGACAAGTACCCGACTCGGGCTGGAATACACAACGGTCGGACTTTGGTGATAACAGCAACAAATATGAGGTCTATAGTCCGTGTGGTAATAATGTTAATAATAATAACTCGTTCTTCTTGAAATAAAGACAGGGGACCCGCGGTCGACTGTTAAACAAAGAAGAATGAAGTCCAGGTGAATGACAGTCAAAATATCGCCATTCTCTATATGCATCATATTGTGTACAATAATTGACACAATAATTGAAACAATAAATGAAACAATTTATCTATTTTACAGAAAATAGAAACAAAGCAACAACAAAACAGCAACGAGAATTCAAAGTTATTTTATTAATCACCACCATTATCTGCATAAACATCTTTTCAAATCTCTTTATTGATTTTAATTGTTATTTTAAATTAATTACCGCAAAACTCTATAAAGAAACGTTTTTGAGATTCTTTCTTGAATTTGGAATTTTTAAATTAATCAAGACAAAAATGTACAACCCATTTCTTAAATATGAGTTTTTTTTTTTATATTTGAATTTTTTAAAAAATTTGAATATTTTTTAAAATTTGAAATTCTTTATCATTACAAGCGTCTGTATTAAAAAATTGAAATCTGGATTTCTATTTTTTTAAAATTTGTTTAATTTATCAGACGAAATCTCTGTATAAAAATCATTGCGAAATTTGAAACTCTTATTTTTGCCTTTAAAATTCTTTAATTAATCACTACAAAGCGCTGTATAAGAACGTTTTTTAATTCCTGCAGATCAAAATCATCATCAATAATATCTCTGGGAAAATGGAATCTAGTCTCTCATCCGGCGACACAGTAATAGTTGGAGATGAGAAATTTACGAGGGAATTGAGGAATGTGCAAGTGATTGTTTCATTTATAGATTCCGGTAAATAATTATAAAAAATACCTGGGTAGGAATGATAATTCATTGTTAACTGTGCAAATGATTCGAAATTGACTATAAAAACAAATGTAATAAACACAGTGCACACGCTATTTTATAGTTTATATAAACACCCATGAATATAATTTATAAAGAGATCATCCAACCTAACCTAACCCAGGCCATATATATATAAGGTTTTAATGTCAATATAAGATCAGTTGTGGTTGTTGTGAACAAAGAAAAAAGAAGTTTGAGGGTCGTAGGTGTGGCTGTCCCAACAGATGATAGGATAAAAACGGAAATAACTGAAGGTAAAAATACAATAACCTGTCACGGGAGCTATCGAAACTGTTGTATGTGATAGGCTTTTGGTAGTGCTTGTAATAACTGACACACTTAGAATCTTTTCAGATACATCAGAGGCGAAATTGGAGGAATAAGAAATTCGGAAAAAGATGGAAACTGTTCATGGTGTTACTGTGATTTGTGAAACTACTGAGGAAGGTTCTGGAAATTATCTGTCTCTCAGTTGCCAGTAGTAGTAGTAGTAGTAGGAGTAGGAGTAAGAAGAAGACTGCAAGAAAAAAGATAAAGAGATAATGTAAGATGGCGACGACGACGAAGAAGAAGAAGAAAAAGAAGAAGAAGAAGAAAAAGAAGAAGAAAAAGAAGAAGAAAAAGAAGAAGAAGAAAAAGAAGAAGAAGAAGAAGAAATTGCAAGAAATAAAATGAAATATTGTGAGGCGAAGAATAAAAAGACTGCCATAAGAAATAATATGAGAAGAAGAAGAGACTGCAAGGAAAAAGAAAAACAGAAGAAGAAGAAGCTGAAGCAGAAGAAGAAGAAGAAGAAGAAGAAGAAGAAGAAGAAAAAGAGGCTACACAAAAAGGAAAAGCAGATAATGTGAAGGGAAGAAGAATTAGAGCAAGAGGAAAAGGGGAGAAAAAGAAAAAAAAGCAGGAAATAAATAATCAGATGTAGATAGAGGAATAAAAAACAAACTTGTGAGTTTGTCGGTGGTAAAGAAGTTAAAATGGAAAATGACAAGAATGAAGACAAACGATCCCCAGAGAGGAAAGATGACATAAAAATAAACCTAGAGAGGTTTAATAGGTAAAAGGGATGGAGAGAGATAGAAAGACTCATGGGAAGAGGGAAGAAGAGAGAGAGAGAGAGGGGAGAGAGATAGGGTAGAGAGGGAACGAGAGGAGAGAGAGAGAGAGAGAGTTGGAAAAGAAGAGCAGGAGCGGTCTAAAGTTTTGGTGAAGAATTTGAGCTAATCGTCCGCCCAAACTTAAAACTCTTCGCAATCGCCCCCGCCCCGCCCCCGCCGCCGCTGCCGCCGGTGTGCACTCTTCATGGTTCACTTGTGTCAGGAATTGGTCGGCTTTTCTTAATTTCTTTTGACGTCCCTCTGCCTTTTGGCACCGCTCTGTCCAGACTCGAACGGTGTGGAAGCCGTCGGAAAAAGAGACATGCCTTACCACGAAAAGTGGTTTATCGAAATTGAAATAACAATCCTCCATTTTTTGTTTCGTTTGGCGGGAGCGTAAGGATTACAGGTTTTGATTTCTGAAGAGTTTGAATAAACATTAAATGATTTTGAGGGGAAAAAGAAATAGCTGAAAAGGGAATATGGCGAAAGAGAGATAGCTGGAAAGAAAGACATAAAGTGGGGAAGGTCGGCATTGTTGTGAGAAAGAAAAAGGGATAGAGAGGTGTGGGGAAAGAGGAAAAGAGAAAGAGGAGATAAAAAGAAGGAATGAAATTGGGTTGCTATTGTTAAGAGAAGAAGAGAAGGAGAAAAGAAAGAAACAAAGACAGAGAGCGGTGAGCGACATAGGGGATTGAAGGGGAGATATTAAGGAAGAGGAAAGGGAAGGGAGAAAGAAAGAGGTAAAAAGAACAAAGGAGAATTAAGAGAGGGTTGGTATTGTTATGAAGAAAGTGAGAAAGTGAGAGAGAGGGAACGTGGAACGGAGAGAGGAAGATAGAAAGGAAGACACAATGAGAGAGAAGGTTGGTTTTGTTAAAAAGTTGTGTGAGGAAGTGAGAGGGGCAGAATTAAATGCAGAGAGAAAGGTGAAAATGTAGACATAGTGAGAGAGGGTTGGTTTTGTTATGCAGCAAAGTCAGAGAGGGGGAATGGTATTCTTGATAATGAAAGAGGAAGACGAGAAAGATGAAAGAAAAGTGGGGTCGTTATTTTTGTTAACGAAAGGCGAGATGAGGATAACAGAAAGTAAAACAGAGGGAGTGGGGGCGATGAGGAAGCGATAGAAAAAAGAGAAACTGTATTGAAGAGAGGTATTTAAAACCATTTTCGCTCGGTTACAGGATACGGTTCAACATTTTCTTTTACTGCCACCACCGCCCGCTACGATGACGGAAGACGAGTGAGGGTGCATAGAAATATATAAGTAAAAGAAATAGAAAAAGTGAGGGAAGAGAAGACAGAAGAAGAGTGAAAAAGAGGGGGAGAAGAGGAGAGAGAAAAGGAGCGGTGAAAAGAGAATGATGGGAAGAGAGAAAGAAAAAATGAGGAGAGAGAATGGAAGAAAGAGAAAAAGAGAGAGTAGAAAAGAGAGATAAAACGAGAGAGAAGGGAAGAGAGAGAGAGAGAGAGAGAGAAAAGGTGAGAGAATGCCAGATACTGAAAAAGAGGACATAGCCCAGTGGAGAAAGACGTTGCTTAGATACTGTGACTAGGCCTAAAGTGTTGTGAGTTCAATACCAAGTTACAGCAGTGGTGAACCAAAACTTGCAGAATTTAGTTAAAGGGAAATAACTGAGATATCCGGAAGAGGCATGGCACGTGAAACTAGAATAATCTACCCTGGTGAACAAAATAATGTGTTCGGTTCGAAATTCCAATCACCTGAAGAAGGCCAGAGCGTACAACGGCTGAAACGTTGTGAATATGGCAATGAAGATCAGGATAACTGTCCGAATAATGTAAATAATGCAAGAAAAAGAGAGATGGGAGAGAGTGGAAAGGGGAGAGAGAGAGAAAGGGTGAGAGTAGGGGCAGAAGAGAAGAGAGATGTTGTTGATGATTTGGTTTAAACAGATGATAAAAGGGAAGGGCTTCTGCTTTGTGGCCGAGAAAGTTCAAAACATTTTGTAAAAATAAAAGCACCTAAATAAATAAAGTTAAAAATAAATACCGAAGAAAGACAAGATTGGGAAAAGGAAGGGGGCAAAGAAAAAAAAGATGGAAAAATGAGATGGAAAAAAGAAGTTGATAAAGAGAGAGGGAAAGAGAAAACGGGAGATTAAAAATATTTGTGTAGATGAAGGAATAAGAAAGAGAGAGAGAGAGAGAGAGAGAGAGAGAGGTATTAATATAGAGAGAAGGGAACAGAATGAGAGTATAGAAAGAAATTTGTATAAAGAGAGGAGAAAAGCGAGAGAATGATAGTAATATTGAGAGAGGAAGAGAAAGAGAGCGCAAGAGGAGAATGATATTTATATAGAGAGTAGGGAAGAGAAAGTGAAGAAAGATATAGTATAGAAAATAGAGAGAGAGAGAGAGAAGAATGATAGTAGTGTTGAGAGAGGGGGAGGGAAAACAGAAAAGAAAGTTATTAATATGGGGGTAAGAAAAGGAAAGAAAAGAAAGATATTAAAAGAGAAAAAAAGTAAGAGAAGAATGATATTAGTATAGAGAGGGGGAGGAAAAGAGAGTGAGAAAAGAAAGATGTTAGTATTGAGAAGGGAAGAAAAGTGAACGAGAGAAAAAAAGATGCTAGTATAGAGAGGGGAAGAAAAGAGGGTGAGAGAAGAAATATATTAATATAAAGAGAGGGGAAGTGAACGAGAATAAAGGAAGCTAAATATGTAAAAGCACAGATGATTAGAATTATTTTGTAACCAACCTTACCCCCTCCCCTAAAATTATAGAGCATAAGAAATATTCCCTATGTCCCTTCAAGACGTAAGCAATCCTGGTTCTCTACAACATTCTATCATTTATTTCCCTGTGCCCTCTTATTTCTCCTCCCTGTGAAACCAATTCGCGCAAGCTCATTAGATAGGTTAACCGCTGCGTTCCTGTGAGTGTTAAGCTTTTCAATCCCCCTTTCTTCATAATGTATTCCAGAAATTTCAGGTTTCTTTTTTTAAGCGAGAAAAAAGGACTATAAAACTGCAAGAGGACAAAAAGTTTGGTCACAAGAAAAAAAACCTGAGATGCGAGTTACGAATTGGAGATGTCAACATCAAGCAAGAAAAACAGTTAAAATATCTGGGAAGACGAAAAATTCAACAGCGAAATCCGAATAGGCGTTGAATTAGCGAAAGATGCCTTCCAAAAGCAAAGCAAGGTGCTGAGAAACAGGAAAGTTTCGTTAGAAATATAGAAAAAAGCATTGGATTTCTATGTGATATTCATCCTCTTTTATGGCAGTGAATGCTGGACAATCTCTCCACAGTTGAAGAGTAAACAAGAAGTAGCAGAAATATAGTTCTACAGAAGGATAATGAGAATTCCATGAATGGCGTGAGTTAGAAACGAGGAAATCTTAAAGAAAATGCCAACGAAAAGAACACTGATAACCAGATTCAGGAAAAGTCAGCTGAAATTCCTTGAACACATGATGAGGAAGGAGGGTTTGGAAAACTTAGCCTTGACAGGGTATATTGAGGGCAAGAGAGATAGAAGACAGTGGGCCATCCACGTAACGAGCTTGTGCGAATGAATAGCGAAAATGATGGAGGAGACTTAGCAAAGAGAGAAAGTCCACAAGTGATAGGAAGTTGTGGAATGCCATGATCGCACATGTCCTGAAGTGACGTGGTACCAAGAAGAAAAAGATTCTTTTAGTTACCATATTCTTTCGAACTTCCTCATTGCTCATGTATTTTGTCTCTTGCATTCTCATCATCCTACTGTCGTTTCTTCTCCATCTGCGAGGAGAGTGACCAGAATTTACATCTATACTCGAGGATAGGTATGGGCTTACGGTCACATCACGTTGAAACAGCTATTCACGTAGAATCATCGAAGTTAAGTAACGTCGAGTCAGGTCATTACCTATATGGGTGACTGCTTGGAAATACCAGCTATTGTAAGCTTAGATGCGCGGATGGTGTAATGTGTAACGGTTCGGAATTGTTAATCGGGGAGCCGAGTTCCAATTCTAGTTGGGCTCGTTACATCCACTCACGCGCAAATACTTTGGGGAAGGTATGAATCCACCTCTTTTCCCTCCAGCTATGGGTTAATTAGTTAGGCTTGTATCACTAAATCATTATTATCTAAAAAATAAAATTCTTACTATCGAAATATATTTTCTGGCTTTAAATGATCTGCAAAGGGTTGATAAGCCGTAAAAAATCGAATCAATTAACCAATCGAAGATAGATATGACATATGACATTATTATTTTTTTTGTGTGTTTCTAACGAAATATTCCGATGTCTTAGTGTTACGGTAATTTACCTACGCACGCATTGACTCTCCCAGCAATTAGGAGCAGGTACTGCCTTTTAGAGAGGAAAGTTTCCAGCAGTCATCTCTGACAGTCAGACTGAACATTCTTGCTGTAACACTCTCGTTTGCATATGTTCGTATTACCGTTTTCTGTTAATATATTTGTTTAACTCAATTCGTCTCTGTGTCTTTATTTCTGGCCCTAACAAGCCACAACATATATATATATATATATATATATATATATATATATATATATATATATATATAGATAGATAGTCAAACCTAATGAGCCAGACACACCTACCAAGGTTTCACTTAGGCAGATCGTCAGGGTCGGCTGGTTTGACTAGGTTTGCTCTACGCTTGTATTGAGCTCTTTAGTTAGTTGTTTACTCGTATCGGGGTTTTTTCTTTGGGCCTTGAACCTGTATCTGTGCGATTATTTTCGACAGACTTTCATGTTCCTGGCTCTTTCTTTTTTTAAAACCTTCTTTTCCTTCGTGATTGATTTGGCTGTTGTTAAATCAAGAGTCCGAAGGTTTTTCGACACGAGTATAGTTACCTATATTTATATATATAGATAGATAGATAGAGTTATGGTAATTTAGCCACACACGCATGGACTCTCCCAGCTATAGATAGGAGCAGGTACTGCCTTTTGGGGAGGGAAGTTTCCAGCAGTCAGCTCTGACAGTCGGACCGAACATTCTTGCTGTAACACTCTCGTTTGTATATGTTTCTATTACTGCTTCTGTTAATATATTTGTTTAACTCAATTCCTCACTTTGTGTTTTTATTTCTGGCCCCTAACAAGGCCACAACACTTAGTCCTTTGTTTAATTTCTGAAAGTCAGTTTTTTGCTGTTCCGATCCTCCTTCGGATCTCTGTGCCACATTTTCCCTTGCCTGTTACTACACTATCCAGATAGTTAAATTTCTCTCCCCAGATGATTCTGATGTCTCACGTCAAAGATCGATCCGACTGACAACCAGAAATTCTGTCTTATAGTAAATAGTTACTCTTTTATTTTCGCTTTCCTTACCCACAGTCCTGAACCCACAACATTCACTGGGAACAAACCGCCTGCTTGCAGACAGGAAACCAATTAAGCACGTACAAAAACATGGAAAGGGGAGTATACCGTTTTCTGTATTTTCTCACCGGATTTATTTAACCCTAGACAACGCGTAACTGACGGTTCTGGTTATAAAATATTGAAATTAATTTCATCATTCAATTAAAATGAAAGTTAATTTTATTATGATTCAGTTAAATATTTTAATTTGTTTGTGTCATCATTGGTCTGGTTTAAAGTTTATATTTAACTTTTCACTGATATGCCAAAAAATATTTAAAATTTAAAAAAAATACTGCTTGAAATATAAATAATTACTCTACAAACAACTAGACAAAACAGCAAAGCGGCATCTCTTTGTGTCTGTCTTTAACTTTAAAATATTTTAATTAAAAAATTGTCTGTTTGAGGAAAGTTAAAATAAAAATACTTCCTGTATAGAAAAAACTCGTAATTTTAAATTTTATTCACTGAAATCAGATTAACTTAAATCATTATGGGCTGGACGGACGGAAGTACCACAAAAGCAGACAAACAGACACACACTCACAGACTTTTAGTATTATATAGATATAGATCGAGAGAATACTAAGAAAGGACGATGACCTACCAGGATTTATTATCGGCGGCCATAATCTTAACAATATAAGATACGCGGATGTCACAGATATGTTGATGGCATCCTCAGAAAGAAAGCTTCAAAATCTCCAAGACAAGATAGCAAAGGGATGCGAGAATAAATATAAATTCTTCTATGTGCCTTCCCGACGTAGATAATCATGGCTCTCCACAATTTCTTTATAGTTCTAGCAATTTGTCTTTTTGCTACCTCTCTCAATCCCTGTTCCGCCATCCACTTACAGAAATTCATTAAGTAGGTGGTGCGGTGTTTTTGTGGATAGGGCAATGGGAAACAACTCCACTATATTTCCCAAGAAAGCATGTCAAGTCAGAGATGATAAATCAGGTATAAGTCAGAGATAATAAGTCAGGAATAAGTAAGAGATGAGAAGTCAGACTTAATAAGTCAGGAATAAGTAAGAGATAAGAAGTCAGACCTAATAAGTCAGAAATAAGTAAGAGATAAGAAGTCAGACCTAATAAGTTAGAAATAAGTAAGAGATAAGAAGTCAGACCTAATAAGTTAGAAATAAGTAAGAGATAAGAAGTCAGACCTAATAAGTCAGAAATAAGTAAGAGATAAGAAGTCAGACCTAATAAGTCAGAAATAAGTAAGAGATAAGAAGTCAGACCTAATAAGTTAGAAATAAGTAAGAGATAAGAAGTCAGACCTAATAAGTCAGAAATAAGTAAGAGATAAGAAGTCAGACCTAATAAGTCAGAAATAAGTAAGAGATAAGAAGTCAGACCTAATAAGTTAGAAATAAGTAAGAGATAAGAAGTCAGACCTAATAAGTCAGAAATAAGTAAGAGATAAGAAGTCAGACCTAATAAGTCAGAAATAAGTAAGAGATAAGAAGTCAGACCTAATAAGTCAGAAATAAGTAAGAGATAAGAAGTCAGACCTAATAAGTCAGAAATAAGTAAGAGATAAGAAGTCAGACCTAATAAGTCAGAAATAAGTAAGAGATAAGAAGTCAGACCTAATAAGTCAGAAATAAGTAAGAGATAAGAAATCAGGCCTAATAAGTCAGATTTAGTAAGCATAACGAATCAATGGGATTTATGATCATCTACATCCAGAAAGGAAATATCTTAAAAAGACAATAATAAATTTTACTAGTGTGCGTAGACTGCGTTCTCTAGTCCTGAGTGGCAACCAACCCAGGAGATGTAAAACTTTGAATTCTAACCTGTAGCGAAGGCTACGCGGAAATACTCAAATTCTTTCCCAAGTATGTTTGTCAATTTAAAGATAAAAGAAATCTGTTGAGTTTCATGAACAGGCCTTGGCATTTTCAAAAGCCTAATCTAGCCACTCTTTCCCGATGGTTAGGGCTGGTGTTGGGTAATCTTCTGCGTCGACGCTAGGGCACTAGACTAACGTCCAAGTACTTCCGTTCGACACTCTAGTACCATGATGAGCCCAGAATTAAATGTGTATGTGATTATAAATGATTAAATTATAATTACTAATCAAAATAATGTTAAAATTAAATTTAAAACAATATACATAGATTAATGGTCAGTTAAGGATTTAGATTTTTTCGTAATATTCCTTAGTACATTATGGGTGTGTATTATACGCTGAGACCTGTTATATGGCGGGAAATATAATATATAGATAGACTTAAATTGAATGAATGATCTACAGACATCATATAATGCAACAATCTTCCACTCTAGGTGAAATGGGGATATGCTACTTGTGAAACGGATACGAGACGGTTTCTTTGTCCACTAGTCCCCCACGGTGCGAAACGAAGATCTGAAGACATACTCTACATTATCTGGTCACAATTATCGAGATTGGCTTAGAAAATTGAATTAATATCACGTGATTTGCAGCATTTGCTTTTCCTGTGTTATTCTAGCTTCGATTCTATCATTTAATATAACAATCCCCAACATCTTTGTCAGTGAAAACCAGTTTCAGTATTTAATGCCGGTTTTACGAAGTCCTATGTTGAAAATCTTGAACTATCTTGTTGAGATACCCCACTAATTTATTATGTTTAATAATCTCTACACGCAAAATATTTTATTACAAACTCGAAAACACAAAACAAACATTAATTAAGAATAATTTCCGTAACTATGCACATTATAAACAAATTAAACTAACTTTACAAAAATAAAAATGAATAATAATACAGAAAAAGTACTAACACAACACACTATTCTATAGAAATCAAATACTCAGTAACCGCCAGGAAAAATATTTATAAAAACCCTTATATATGGATACATATTACTTAATGACAAAACAAACAATTTAAGCTCATCACTAATTAAAAAATAAACAATTATAACCCTCCAACATGATCACCATTAACACGACAACAACAACAAAAAAAGAATGAAAACTTTAGTAAACAAATCTTGTTCATGAACTCACTCGGGGAATGCCTCTCGAATAATAACTCATAGAACACATACATTGGTTACTCAACTACTACATTATCACGCTGATTAATGTGCCTTTTATCTGATAATAGTTCAGCTAAATTTCATATCACCAACCAATACAACAATAAAACACAATACGAAATCTGAATAATCCTTTACCAATATCGCAAAAATGTAATATCTCATAAACTGTAAAAAATAATGACAAATATTAGAAGCGTTAACCATAAAATACAAACTATCCAACATCAATAAAAATTTTATCACATTAAGGAACAAACATACTAAATATTTTTAATACATAGAAAAAAAAACTGTCATGTGAAGATGCAATACTTTAAAAAACAAACATCATATAATAATTATTTATTAAATATTATTTAAATTTTTAATACATGTTACTGGTAATAAGGAAACATTTGGCATTCATTGACCGAGCAGCGAGTCTGTTAAAATTTATCAAATCTTTCTCTTAAAACAATTTCTCATGAAAATAGGTTTTTCAACTCCAGTAACTGACTATTGCTGTTTCCAGTATTGATAGAGGTTTCTTTCCCAGCTTTTTGTTTCAAGTAGTGTGGAACGTCAATTTCTTTGTTCTGTCATTATTTTCTTTTCGCGTTGATGTGCTTTCTGTTAGAACACAACTAATATTCTCTTCACACACATTTTATGATGAACTCGAAAACAGAAAAAACATTGATTAATATTAATATCCTTAAACACAAAATCGATAGATAAAATTAAACTAACGTTAGAAAAATAAAAACGTTTTATAATACAAATAATAATAACGTAAAAAGATCATTAAACAGAAACCAATTACACTGTAGCGGACCGGGGAGGGGGGTGAAGATGAAAAGAAAACACGTACGTTCATATTTCCTGCTAGAAGAAGGTCCAACTACAAGAAAATTGCGGGATTTGAATTAAGTCCAACTAAAGGTAAAGAAGACAAACAAGCAAGACATATATATATATATATATATATATATATATATATATATATATATATGTATATATATATATATATGTCAACAAATATATGTATTAACAACAAATTACAAAGCACACAGACATTAACATGTGTGTGTGTGTGTGTGTGTGTGTGTGAACATTTGTGTTTGTTCTTTGCTGAATGTCCGTATTTTGCTGAATGTCCGTACGTACGTATGCTTGTAATGTTCATAGTGTTTTCCCAGCAATGGGAAACGCTGGTCTTCTAAGAGCTTACATCTTGTCGCTGAAATGAAGAAGAAAGAGAGATTTACCTCACCTCCACGCAAGGTGGGATTAGGCACGAGGCCTGAAGGAAAAAAGAGAAAGAAGCAAGAAGTTTCCCAGTATTTATAGAATAGGGAGAGAGAGAGACCCCCCGTGAAGAATTAGGGAACTAAGGAGGAGGTAACTCCGACAACACCGTATCTACAAAGACGAAAATTGATCAGAAACGTCACACATAGATTCCTAACGAAAAGACAAATTCCCTAGCGAAAAGACAAATGAATTAATGACTGATTGAAAGCGGAAGTGCTTAAACTTCGGTAAATTTATATTCAAATTTCAATCGGGGACTAGGAAAATGGTTTAAAATATGGGGAAATAAGCAAACCTACAGACACACACACATACACACAAAAAGAAACCCCTTAAGAATCAACATAGCACGATGAGAAAAAAAAATTAAAACATGGAATTCACATTTTAAATGTAAGGAAGACGTTCCACTCAGACATTTTTTTGGCGCCAATATCCGCTCATTTGTAGAGGCTCCATTGTGGATGCTTTCTTGAACGTTACAATCTTAATCTCTTCAATTCAAGGGACAATCGATATCTATCCTCCTTATCCTCATATTTTTCACTTCCTACTTCATACATACATATCGCACACCAATCCTCCACAGGTGAGGCTACAAGATTTACGCGCACAGATTTTTTAGTAGCAACAGGTGGTTGAATTATTAGTCCTATTTTTTATTTTCTTAAACGGTGAAATTAATAAAAACAGGCCTAGATCGAAAAGTCCGACTAAAAAATATTGGTTCCCCGCTATTCAAAGCTGTATCTTATTTTTCCAACGGAGAAAACTTCCCTATTCCTTATATACTTAAATTGAACTTCGCAGTATCAATATGGTCGCCTGTTGTCAAATTGGTAACGATGGCAAAGAAGATACAGGTTCGATTCTTGGTTGTGGGTTGGGGTGTTGGAGGAAATGTCTCTTTAGTAGGACTTCATGTTCTAGGCCGGTTGTTATTAATTTTAATCTTTAAGAAAATAAAAAAGCAGAGACAACAATCCAAACACGTATACCTATTAAAATAGCGTTTATGGTAATAAAGAAATTAAATATATATTAATATAGTTTCTGTTTATACTTTGTCAATAGACACAAATATTTAAGTAAATGCTCGATTTATAATAAACAGTATTAACGGGCCTGAATGTCCGAGAAATGTCCATAGAAAATGTGTCTTCTGACAAGAATCGAACCTGTATCCTACACGGAACCGTCATATAGCCTGACGTGCTATACAATTTAGCAACGGAGAAAGAGTCTGGTCAGCAAAGGTCAAATTGCAGTTTTTAAGCGCTACACATTTCACATGATTTGCTTCGAACGCTCATATCTGCTCGAAGCGTATCTTAACGTAAAGAAATGACATCATATATTATGAAATGGACTAAGTATAAATAATTAAAATAATTCGGGATTTAGTTCATTTCCCAATATATATATATATATATATATATATATATATATATATATATATATATATATATATATATATATATATATACATATATATATATATATATATATATATATATATATATATATATATATATATATATATATATATTAGTTAGCAACAACATATAAAAATACAGCCGGTTTTATTAAAAAACAAATTCCATAATATTTAAATGTAAAGATTTCAGGCATAAATTTAAATAAAATATATATTAACCGCGTTTGAATATCATTCAACTATATATATATATATATATATGTGTGTGTGTGTGTGTGTGAGTGCGTGCGTGCGTGTGTGTGTGTGCGACCGTGCGTGTGTGTGATATAGTACCTGTGATGATTGGAAGTACTTATGAGAGAGAGAGAGAAAGAGAGAGTGGTTAGATATTCGTTTCCCTCGATTATTGTGACATACCAGGAACAAGTTTTTTTAAGGGTATCCGTCGACTGAATAGAATGCAGCAATGTAGATTCATGTTTTTTCTCAGGAGAGTTACACCGAAACACAAGTGACTTCAGGCAAAATGCGAACACATATCTCGCCGGTTCGGTTTTTGATGTCGTTATCCATAACAAGACGCTCGGTTTCTTTCTTTCTTTCTTTCTTTCTTTCTTTCTTTCTTTCTTTCTTTCTTTCTTTCTTTCTTTTTTACTTTCTTACTTCTACATCACCATTTCCTTCTTTTACATCGTTATTTCTTTCTTTCTTTCTTTCTTTCTTTCTTTCTTTTTTACTTTCTTACTTCTACATCACCATTTCCTTCTTTTACATCGTTATTTCTTTCTTTCTTTCTTTCTTTCTTTCTTTCTATCTTTTACATTATCCTTTCTTTTGTATCTTTCTTTCATTATATACTTTTTCTCACTTCATTTCTTCATTATCTCTCATCTACATTAGTCCTTTTTTGTCCTATTTCTGCTTTTGTGTTTCCTTGTAATAATAATAATAATAACAATAATAATAAGAATTCGTTTTTTATTCTCTTTTTCTGCCGATTCTGCCATGCGAAAAAAGACGCGCCCCCCAAAACTGTGTCATTTTCGGCGAGACAACATTAACAAAAACTGACGCCATATTTACATCACTAGCAGTAGCAAAGAATAAAACTCACCTTTGGTGAACTTGCCCCGATTTCCATAGAGACCTCCCCCCCCCTTTCAGGTATTCGCATAGCAAAACGTTCAGAAAGGCAAGCCGCTTTCTCACCGCTGTACTCAAATACCGCACGTTTCATTCGTCAGCATCAATTTTTGCTTTTCCCTTCCTCTTTGCCGTAAACCTCACGAAGAACTGACATCTTCAAAGGACTTACTTTTCTCTGTCCATCCGGCGTATGCGTTTATTAGTGCATAGCTTTGAAATCACCGCTGTGATTTTTTTCGAAACAATTCTTTTATATTACAAGATCTGCCTCATCTGCACCATACGTCACCTTCAGCATACTGACACAAGACTACAAAACGCTCGCATATATATATATATATATATATATATATATATATATATATATATATATATATATATATATATATGTGTGTGTGTGTGTGTGTGTGTGTGTGTGTGTGTGTGTGTATAAATTTCATTTGAAGTTAGGTATACTCGATATCTCACGTGTACTAGTATGCATTGGCAGCTTGTTACACAGCTGTGCAAAAGATAAATTCGGCGACCCGAGTTCTAATTTCGGCTGCGACCACTAATGCTCGCTTTACAAAGGTAATGGTGGGATAACTCGATTCCATACAGGAAACATTCGGCATTCATTGACCGAGCAGTTTGGCTTGCGGTATATCCCGTTGAAATAACGGTTCCTGTAAGATCACCGAAGTTAAGCAATAGCGAGCCGGGTTGGTACCTAAATGGGTGACCGCTATGGTATACCCGGTGCTGTAAGCTTGGACGCGCGGTTGGCATAATGGCTAGAAATTGTTAATCCGGGAGCCGAGTTCCAATTCCATTTGGGTTCGCGATATTCTTTGGGAAAGGTATGAATTCATCACTTTTCTCCCCAAATATGGGTTAATTAGTTAGATTTGTATCATAAAACCATTATTATCATTAAAATACGTAAAATTGAAAACTTTTTCAACCTTGAAATAACCTGCAAACGATTGATGAGCCGTAGAAAACTAATGAATAAATGAACTAATCAAAAATTAGCATTACAGTGGCTTGAAATTTATAATCTCTTTCTCATAAAACAGTTTTCCACAAAAATATCTTTCTCACGGGTACTTCTAATTATTATTTATTCAAACTTGATGCTGAGTGGTTATCGCTGGAAATCAAGTGACACCAACTTTCCTTATACCTCTAGCACCTTCACTATTGTCTTGAGGTATTGAGGAGCGTGGGACTACATCTTAACTACTGTTGTTCTCAGATCCATCCTGATCCAAGGTGGTAGCACCTTTTAGAGTTCCAGCTATGGGCAAATAGGGTACCCCGAAACAAAAAGAAAAAATACAAAAATACATTTACAGAAAAATTCCGAGTAATACATTTTATAGCAAAATGACCAACAATAGATTTTATAGCAAAATGACCAACAATATATTCTATAGCAAAATGACCAACAATACATTTTATAGTAAAATGAACAATAATACATTTTATAGCAAAATGACCAACAATAGATTTTATAGCAAAATGACCAACAATATATTTTATAGTAAAATGACCAACAATACATTAATAGCAAGTTGACCAATAATACATTTTATAGAAAATGACCAACAATACATTTTATAGCAGAATGACCAACAATATATTTTATAGCAAAACAACTTCCAATGCATTTTATCTGTAGTTGAACGCATATAATTACGTTTAAAAGCTGTGAAAATATTTAGATTTCGGCATTAAATAGCGGATAGAGGTGTTGATATGTCGTAAACAAGATCAACCAACCAAGCAACCAACCAAAGAAACAAACAAAAATGAAAACTATACGCTATTTGCAAAACCAAACAATAGAAAAAGAAAAGGTGCAATTACCAAAATGAGGAAGCTTGTTATCCAAACTAATCAAAGAACTTGAGATAAATTTAGTTACTTTCAAAATCGAAACTATTCATGAACGAGAAATATCGTGAACATTTCACGTTTTTCCCATTTGAATTTTCTGATGAATCTTAATTCTTAAGTTAATGATTCAATAACCTCCTTGCTAGTTCGACATCAATAAAATACACGTGGAAATTCCCCTATCGCATTGTTAAATATTTGAGCCTAACAATTTTAACAAAATATTGCATTAGCAATCTTAAATATGAATTCTAGTTGTTATTTAAAGGAAGTAAGGGGGTACAAATGAAAAGATTTGAAATTGACAACTTTTGCCATTTCACTGAAGTAGACGTTAAACGCATGAAAATGTTATTGCCTTTTCTATCTTTCCTTCTTTTTCTTATTGAAACCCAGTAGAGTCTCTGATATGTCTTTTCCGTTTTTCTACACAATGAAATCGGAATAATCCATTATTTATGAGGTACTGACTGCGCGGAACGTACGTATGTGCTAAGGAGGAACAAGTTGAATTACAATAAGTTATTTAAAAACTATTAAAAATGTTATAAAAAAAGAATTGAAGATAATGCCGTTTTACTAAGCTAACTATTGTTATTATTATCATCATATTTTGAAAATCCCTTCAACCCATGCAAGTCGATAATGTCTTTTGAACGCAGAGGATTGAAAGAGAATGGGGAGACTTTTGTGAGGAGAATCGAGGAGAAGGACAATAAAGGAACGGGATTAAGAAAGACAGAAGATAGCGATTGACGTTGTATCGAAATTGTTGAAGATTGTGGTTGGCAGGGAAACAAAAAATCTAAAGTGTGAGAAAAGAGGCTATTAGAAAAGAACTGAGGGAAATACTTTGGGGAGAAAGTGACTGAAATCAAGATTCATTACAGACCCTTCTTTGAATTTTGTCAAGAATATCAAGATATATAGCAGGAACACCTGATATAGCAGCAGTAGTCAATGCACGGACAAATGGTAGATTTATAAATGTGCAAGATAGATTCTGAGTAGAGTTTGCTTTTGGCACGACACAGTGAACCAACTTTCCTAGTAGCAAACCTAGAAATTAGGCGCTCAACTTCATGTCAGGGGAAAACGTGAGCCCGGGAAGGGGTAGTCTGTTGCTCTCCTGCAGTTTACCATCAGCCATTTTGATGGCAGAAGGAAAGGTTTTGTTGTGCTGATTAAATGTAAACTTTTTTTGTTTTGGATGAGTTAAAATTTACAAGCCATTTCTTGCCCTAATTAACCACTGATTAGCGGTCCTCTTCGAGAGCTGTTGCCAGGTTTACTTTGCCGTATCTAATACTAGACAGAAATAAATAGTTCTGTCATCTGCATAATTGCCTAGTTGGGAACTGGTGACATGAGGAACTATTTATTAGGAACGATTGGATAACACCAAATATTCGTCCAAAGACATCATACCCATTGAACTTGTTAAGAACGCCAGCATACCAAATCCTACCGAACCCTTTTGAGATACCTTGAGCCACAGACCGAGCTTCAACGTTCTTATCTAAAGCTTGATAGACACATTCAATGACGGCCGTTAACATCGGCGGTAGACCTGGAGAAACGGAAGACATATTGTTTATCCGAAAGGAAGTCGTGTGAAGTAAGATGCTTAACCAATTCGGCACTTGATTAGAGCTTCTAGTCTTCTTTTTATATGCCGTGTCCCTTCAGGACGTAGGTGATCATGGCCCTCCACTTCCCCTATCCCTTGTAGCTCTCAATAAGTTTTGTCACTTTGCTACTTCCCTTAGGCCATGTTATGTCATCCATTTGATTAATCCCTCTAGGTATATCCTGCGTTGCTTTCCCTTGTCTCTCCTTCTCTCTATTCGACCTGAGTGTATCAGATTCTCCAAGCACTCCTTTCTTATTCCGTGACTCAGAAATTTCAGCTGCTTCTTCCTGATATTAAGTATAAGCTTCCTCGTTGTTTGCATTCTCTACAAAATCATCGTTGCTCACACACTCGGTCCATGATATCCTCAGCATCCTTCTGTACCACCATACCTCCGTTACCTCGAGTTTCTTCTTCATCTTTGATGTGAAGTATGAACTTCCCTCTTGTTTGCATCCTCTTCAAAACCTCTTGTACTTTGCCAAAAAGAGATAAGAGTCTAATAGGGCGATAATCCGAAGGGTCAGATGGTTCCCCAGGGTTCTTAAAGACAGGAACTACAGAGAAGGAATTCCAACAAGCTGGAAAGCAAGAAATAGAGAGACATTTGTTGTAAAGTTGGGAGAGAACAGGAGCACATTTCTTTAGGACAATTACAGGAAAAACTGCCGAACCCGTATACTTTGTGGGGAACTAGTTTAGAAATGATAGCAGAAAGCATGGATGGAGTTATGTGTTTATCAATCAGTAGACTCGGTTCTAGGACGAAATATCAGGTAGAGATACTCCAGGTGAGTTAAGAGTGGAATTGGAGAAGAACTTCCAGACAAAGCTCTCTGCTTTATCTACAGTCAATGATAATACTTTAAAATGAATGAAGAGAGTGGGGGTCGGGGTTTACTCTTGTTCAGTGCGCTCTTGCAGAGGCCGCCAGTAATTTCTAAAACCAAACTTGTGACAGGCTATACGGTTGTCTCATTCTAGCAGCGAATAGTGACATTACCTTTTTGAGGACACGCTTACATTCATAACGAGCGGTGACAAAGAGATGTCTGAACGAAAAATAGAACATTCTGCAAACTAATAATGTCTGTTAACAAACCGGGCTTGTGTAAGTGTTGGTCGGGGTCTGTATGTGCATGTATCAATGTCAACATGTGGGTGAGTATGTGTTTGGGTGTGGATGTGCGTTGGGGACCAGCAAACAGCATGTGGGAGTATACACTTGGGGAGGTGCTGAGTACGTGTATGCGTAAGGGTATAGGTATGTGGGTCTGTGTATGTGTGATTGAGTATGCCCGGTGAGAGAGTACGAGTACCTGTGAAAGTGTATGTATATATATATATATATATATATATATATATATATGTGTGTGTGTGTGTGTGTGTGTGTGTGTGTGTGTGTGCGTGCGTGCGTGCGTGCGTGCGTGCGTGTGCGTGTGTGGAAATGCGTTTGAAGTCTTTGATTAAGCGCTGATCCGGTGCATCTCCGTTTGCTTCTTTTATTAAGCAACCGATAACTATTTAGATTTGGTTTCGTTTGGTTTGCTTTACGGTATATCAACCTTAATGGTTTATTTCATGCCGACAAGATTTTTATTGCTGGTAATTATTTTTTCAAAAATGTATTGTTGGTAATAATTTTTTCTCCAAAAGTTTATTGCTGGCAATAATTTCTTACAAAGTATTTCTGCTACTGAAACCTATGTTTACACTTTCATATTCTTTTGACCCCAGTTTGGGGGTTAACTATTTACCCATAGTTGGGATCCTAACAGGTGCTACCACCTCAGTTAAGGATGAACCTGGGAACACCAGTAATTAAGAGGTGGTTCCATGCTGCTCAAAACCTCCTGATCAGAGGCCTTGCTGATGGGCGTACTTTATCGTCTTACCCAGGACGCGGATGTAGTTTATCGTCTTACCCAGGACGCGGATGTAGTTTATCATCATACCCAAGACGTGGGAAATTATTTAGTTTGCGATAGATAAACAGAAGCCGAGAAAAGATTAAAGGGCCATTTTTATAAGAGTGACTTCCATCTTCTTTCTTCATCTCCTTTCTTTATTTCTCTTCTTATCACATACTATAACTTTTCTCTTTCGTTTCTTGCTTCCTTTATTCTCATCCCAAGTCATTCATTCCTTCATTCATTGTCATTCATGTTTTTTTGCTTCGTTCATTACACATTCCTTCTTTTTATCACTTTTGTCTTTTTGTCGCCTCCTTCTTTTTCAAATCTTTTCTTGTCTTCGTTTCTATCACATTTTATTTATTTTTTGTTCATTTTTTCCTTTTAACTTTCTACCTTCTTCGTGTATGCTTTTTTTTTTATTTGATACTTTTTACATTTCGTATCTTTTCTTCTTTTTATTGAACAAATGTACAATTTCTTTTATGAAATTGTACATTTGTGGGGTATGGGGAAAATTGAATTATTGAAACGGCAGAAAGAAAAGCAAATAAAAGAGAAAGAAAGAAATAATCTTAAGAAATAAAAAAAGAGAAGAAAGTTATATTTAGAAAGAAAGAAGAAATTTAAACACGAATGAGAGAGAAAGAAAGAAGAAAGAAAACCTTAAGAAAGAAAGAATGAAAGAAAGAAAGGAAAGATAATCTTAGAAAGAAAGAAAGAAAAAAGAAAACCTTCCAAATAAAGAGAGAAAGAAAAGATAATCTTAGAAAGAAATAAAGAAAACCTTTTTAAGAAAGTAAGAAAGAAAAGATAATCTTAGAAAGAAAGAAAGAAAAAAGAAAACCTTCCAAATAAAGAGAGAAAGAAAAGATAATCTTAGAAAGAAATAAAGAAATCCTTCTAAAGAAAGAAAGAAAGAAAGAAAGGAAGAAAAGATAATTTTAGAAAGAAATAAAGTAAATCTTCTAAAGAGAGAAAGAAAGAAAGAAAAGACACATTTAGAAAGAAAGAAAGAAAGAAAGATATAAAGAAAGAAAGAAATAATCTTAGGAAGAAAAAAGGAAAAGGGAAGAAAGAAAAGATAATCTAAGAAAGAAATAAAGAAAACCTTCTTAAGAAAGAAAGAAAGAAAGAAAGAAAGAAAGAAAGAAAGAAAAGATAATCTTAGAAAGAAAGAATCTTAGGAAGAAAGGAAGGAAAAGGTAAGAAAGAAAAGATAATCTTAGAAAGAAATAAAGAAAACAGAAAGAAAGAAAGAAAACAGAAAGAAAGAAAGAAAGAAAAGATAATCTTAGAAAGAAAGAAAGAAAAGATAATCTTAGAAAGAAAGAAAGAAAGAAAGAAAGAAAAGGTAATCTTAGAATGAAAGAAAAGGAAAGAAATCGTAGATTACAAACGATATTTTATGCACAGCTTAGTCCACATTTTGTAGTTATTGTTTGCTATCAGGTTTAATATTTCCTGTTTGAAGTAGCTTTTAATTTTTCGAATACTGGTAGGCAGACTTTGTCCACTTAGCGGATGGATGTCATATAGTCATCTCATTACTGAACTGAAGACTGGTTAATATCAAGGAGACGGGCCGGGGGAGTAAAACACAAACACATACTGAACAGTTATTGCTGTTGTTGTTGGAGCTGAAAGGAATTTTGCTGTCATTTGATTTTTTGATTTAGTTTGCCTAAACTTTTAAATTTGAAAAATGAATGATTAATTATGACAAGCAGAGATTGCAGAAGAACAGACAATATATGGAAGATCAGAACCTGGAAAATGATAAACGGAAAAATGCCAAAAGAACATCAGTTACTCTGACTTTTCAAGAGAATTGGAAATGAGATGATAAAGCCATAATTGCGAAGAGGACATTTAAAGAGAGAAAACTATTCCCATTACTGACAGCCGAGAACATTTTTATTATTAACCAAAAGTTTTTTAAGGCGTCGGGTTGTTTTTTAGATTAATAATTATCCTTATTCTATATCTTACGATTTGCAACATTATTGTGCATTTCGGCCGATGTTTCCCACTGGCTTCTTCAGTTCTCTATCATCGTACTCCCTAACCTTTAGTTGTGGGTTCAATTCCTGGCTTAGGTAGTACTGAAAAGTTACGTACTCTGGTTGAGGGGGAGAATCGAACAAGCGACACAAAAGTCAGTATTAACTAATATGAAATCTCGATTAAGTATAAAAAGCAGAATAACCATAGTCTACACCCGTCGATTGAATAAATGGTTCTGGTCAGGATTCCGTGAGTGTTACCGAGACCAACAACAGACACCTGACGAAGGTCGCAAGGCCCAACGGCCGAAACTTCGTAAATCTAACGACCATTATTAGCCTGTTGGTCTGAATAATAGTGTATGTAATAATTCCATGAAGACATTTTAGACAGAATACTCTTCGAGTTAAATGCGCTATCCATTTTCATTGTTGCTGCTGTTGATAGTCCTCAAGTGATGTGGTCCCTGTTATTTTATACAGTTCTGTGTTTGTGATTCTGTAGCAGCAGTTCACAAGCTTCAAAGAAGGGTGATTTCCCCCCCACCCTCATGTTTACCACATAAAGGGAAGTTGCGAAATCGGTTTGATAACATAAATGAGTTCTGAATTGCTATTTATGAACAATCCTTTTATATCACAGTGAATGTTGGACTAATTTACTCAGAGAAGAGAAGGAAAAAGGGATGTGGCTCTGCAGAAGGATGCTGAGAATATTATGGACGGGGCAACAAGGAAGTTTTAAGCAAAATGAAAGCAATAAAACATCTAAAATTTCCAGAACACATAACGAGGAGAGTGGGCGTGGAGAATTTGACACTCACAGGACATATTGAAGGCAGGTGAAACAGAGAGAAACATTGAGTAAGTTGCCTAACGAGCTTCTGTAAATGGATCTCAGAACAAAGACTAGGATGGAGAGATAAGGGACAAGGGTTGTTAAGTTTTAGAAAGGGTTGCAAACCATTCCTTTTTGGGAGGTCGATGAAGTAATCAACAGATTAATTTGGGTCTGTTGAGTATAAATCTAAAGTATACTTCTCCCAAAGGATTGGTTCAATGAGACCTACATAATAAACACATTGACTGATTTAAGTTGACCTGTCAAGAATACATTAGAATTTAAACGACAGAGACTGGGGGTACCTTGAGGCGTTGTAATGGTTAGCAAGCTTATCTCGCTAGAACAATTATGATTGAGTTCGATCCTCATTGGGTACCCCCTATTTTTAGCCTTGTGTTACATCTAAGCTACGCTAGGAAAATCAGTAAATGACAGAGACTGGAAAAATACTTGGAAGAAGAATTAAAAGAGTAAGTTGGAAAGATCGCTAGAATCAGAAAATTAGACATGTTTTTTTTCTAAACAAACATAAAACCCCAGGAGAGTTTACCAATATTTGCAGTTAAAGTTGATAAAATTTTAAGGTGAACAAAAACCGACTCCCCAAAAGTTGTAAAATATTAATTGACAAATGCTTTATGACTTTTGTTTGTATTCTCAATAAAAAGCAAAGTGCTGATAATGTTGTTGCGATTCGAGTTCTCGTCTGCCTTTGATGCTCGAGGGTGTCAAACGAGAACAGGCTCCATTTGAACTTGCATTCTACCTGCAACAATATGGAATAGATTCATCTGTTTAGGACTACAGAGGAAAAAAGTCGCGCTGTTTTATGAAAATGCAAGTAAATTACACTCTATCTGTTAGGCAAAGAAATCTAGAAGAAAAGGCAAAAAAATCTAGAAGAAAAGATAAAAATTTAGAAGAAAAGGCAAAAAATTGATAAGAGTAGGCAAGAAATGTAGAATGTAATTTTATTGGAAAGAAGCTAGGAAAATTGAAAGAAAAGAAAGTAGACTGACGAAAAGAGAAGACATAATTGAGAAAATAGTAAAATCTGTTAAGCCTACAAGTGAGAGAAATAAAAAAAAGGGGGAAATTAAATGTGAAACACGGGGACCCTCAAAATGATTAGGGCTTAAGACTTTTCATCAAATAAAACTTTCTAGCTTTAACAAATTTCGTGGTAAACGCCATCATTTTTTAATATCTTTTTTTATACTCTGAATCAGAAAAATGTGTTTGAGGCATTAAATAAAAAGAAAAATGAAAGAAAAAGAAAAAAAGAAAAAGAAAAGAAAAGAAAAGAAAAAAAGAAAAAGAAAATGAAAGTAAAAGATAAAAGAAAAAGAAAAGAAAAGAAAAAAGAAAAAGAAAAGGAAAGAAAAAGAAAAAAGAAAAAAGAAAAAGAAAAGGAAAGAAAAAGAAAAAATAAAAAGAAAAGAAAAAGAAAAAAGAAAACGAAAAGAAAAGAAAAAAGGAAAGAAAAAGAAAAAAGAAAAAGAAAAGAAAAGAAAAAGAAAACGAAAAGAAAAGAAAAAAGAAAAAGAAAATGAAAGTAAAAGATAAAAGAAAAAGAAAAATAAAAGAAAAGAAAAAAGAAAAAGAAAATGAAAGTAAAAGATAAAAGAAAAAGAAAAAAGAAAAAGAAAAGAAAAGAAAAAGAAAAACGAAAAGAAAAGAAAAAGAAAAAAGAAAACGAAAAGAAAAGAAAAAGGAAAAAGAAAAGGAAAGAAAAAGAAAAAAGAAAAAGAAAAGAAAACGAAAAGAAAAGAAAAAAGAAAAAGAAAATGAAAGTAAAAGATAAAAGAAAATGAAAGTAAAAGGTAAAAGAAAAAGAAAACGAAAAGAAAAAAGAAAAAGAAAAGGAAAGAAAGAAGAAAAAGAAAAGAAAAGAAAAAGAAAAAAGAAAAAGAAAAGGAAAGAAAAAGAAAAAAGAAAAAGAAAAGAAAAGAAAAAAGGAAATGAAAGTAAAAGATAAAAGAAAAAGAAAAAAGAAAATGAAAACGAAAAGAAAAAGAAAAAAAGAAAGAAAAGGAAAAGTAGTTGACTTTTTTAACCGATATTAAACTGATTTTCTTTCCACGACGTTTTGGTTGATTGAATGATTGTTTAATGGGTCATTTAATGCCAGAATTTAATTTTCTTGGGAGCTTTGAAGTAATACATAATGATATATGTTATTCTGCTTTCACAGTTGAATCCATGGTAGATGATACTCAGCTTTTGTGCATATACATGTTTGTGTGGACATAATTACTACAGACGGTGATATGAGTGTTTTATATTGTAGTTCTGTTGAAATTATATTTTGGAATACAGTTTGATTTAAGAAATTGTAGGATATTCTATGGATTGATGTCATGAAAGTTATCTTTCATGTTGGTTGTTTCCTTTTGTTCAGCAGCGTATCAACCTCTACGGGTCATTTAATGCCAAAATTTAGATATTTTGAATAGAATTTTATGGCTTCAACTACAGATAAAATATATTGTTGGTCATTTTACTATAAAATTTATTGCTGGTAATTCTGCCTTACAAATGTATCGTCAGTAATTTTATTACAGATATCTATCGTCTGTAATTTTTTTATATAAAAATTTATTGCTGGTATTTTTACTATAAAAATACATTTTTATACCTTCCTAGTGTTTTCTTTTTGTTTAGGGGTTCAATTTTGGGCCATAGCTGGGACCCTAATAGGTGCTACCACTCCGGGCTAAGGGCGCACCCGAGAACTGCAACAATTAAAAGATGGTTCTACGCTACCCAAAACCACCAATCTCTCGCCTGGAGGCCTTGCTGCCGGATGTAGTTTATCGTCATACCAAGAACTAGCGATGTCTTGGATTCGACTTTAATCATCTTCAGCACGGGAAAGTTTCCAATACAATCATCACCATTATATTAGTTTCCTACCAAGATCATCATTTCCACAGACGATAAGACTTAGAAACAACGAATCCTAGTGACACACAAGAACCCCCCTCCCCCACACACACCCATCTTTCGACTTCACATTTTCTTTTTCTGTTCGATCAGTGTTTTATCAGGAATATGTTTATCTAAGACGAGGGAACAAGTGACAACATGTCCCGAACAATAAGTGACAACAAGTTCCCATGACTGAATTAACGACGTTATTGGCGAAGATTAGAATACGCCGACTACATCATTTGCAGAGGCTCACTCCAAGAGACGCGTCCTTCTAGATTGCATGTTTCAAACCCGATAAATGTTTACCATTAGACCCAATTAAAAACCTGACCAATGTTTATGAATACTACTACTACTACTACTACTACTACTACTACTACTAATAATAATAATAATAATAATAATAATAATATCAAGTTTCGATTAAGTTTAAAGAAAGTCTACCGTAGATGACGCTGTGTTGTAATGCAGACTAGGTTACATTTGTCCTTCATGTACATTTGTGGCTAGTCTGTCTTCAACGTTTAACGTGTGTAGTAGTGATATTAACTGAGAAGTGTCCTATTTAACAATGGCAGGATATTCATATCGCGATCAGGTTTTTACATACGGTCGCGCGAATGGTAATCGACGCAACGCTGCACAGCTGTATCAGACTGCGTTTCCAGACCGAAGGTAGCCGAGTCATCCAACCATTGCTGCTTTTTATCGTCGCGTTTCTGAGACAGGATCCGTGGCACCACAAATTATGGATCGAGGAAGACCGAGATCCACTCGTACGCCTGACCATGAAGAACACATTCTACAGGCTATAGGAGATGATCCAGGTATCAGTAAACATCAAGTAATTCTAGCATGTCGTATAGCATGGAGGTTAATACAAGAGTAGCTCATGTATCCGTATCATTTGCAACATATGCAGAGTCTTTCGCCCTCCGACCCTTCACGACGGAGAACCTTTGCCGATTGTTTATTGCACAAACTGCCGATCCTTTTCTCTCTCTTCAATTTTGTTTGGAAGAGATGGAATAACAAATTTCCACAACCAACATTTGTGGGCGTATCGGAATCTCCATGGTACAATACAGACTAGACACCAACATCTGTTTGCGATTAATGTGTAGAAGGGAAATGTAGGTGACTGTCTGGTAGGTCTATATCTTCTCTCAGCTCGTCTTACAGGACTTTATTTCGAACACACTTCCAGACCTGCTAGAGGATGCACTCCTGCTAATATGAAGTCGCATATAGTTCATGCATGATTGAGCTCACATTGTTTGCGATGCACTGGCTGCCATCTACCATGAAAGATGGATTGGTAGGGGAGGACTGGTTCCATAGCCTCCCCGTTTCCCCGACCTCAATCCTTTGGAATTTTATCTGTAGGGCCACCTAAAACAATTGGTTTATGCAGCAGACAATAATGCAGAAACACTTCATGCCATGGGGCAAAACCATATATATATATATACAGGGTGAATAAAAGTGTTTTACAAGCTTGGGTTGGGTTCCTTACATCAAAACAAGGACAAAGTCAATATAAAGTCCATGAAAGGTGGATCGGTAGGGGAGGACCGGTTCCATGGCCTGCACATTCCCACGTCCTCCAAACATTTGATTTTTATCTGTAGGGCCACCTAAAACAAGTGGTTTAAGCAGCAGTCATTGATAATACAGAGACGCTTTACCAATGTGTCATGGGGGCTTGCGAAACCATTCGACACCTTGTGGGAATATTTGAAAGGGTCCGACATTCAATGATCCAACGATTGATTATAAGCGCAACAATGTTTACTAACAGACTCTAGTATACATTCAACCAATGTTTACCTATAAAATCAAGTATAAACTCTGTTAATATTTTCTTATGGCCTCAAGGATAAACCCGTTCAACCTATAAAAGCATGTACAAGCCCGGCCAGTATTTACTAAGAGGCGTAAGTAGAAACCCGACCAATTTTTACGCATATACCGATGTCTTTCTATAAAATCAATAATAATAATAATAATAATAATAACAATAATAATAATAATAATAATAATAACAATTGAAACGCATTACGACATTGAATGAACAAACAAGTGTTATCACAAAATCTACCAAGTCAACTGAGTCTATTAGATGACATTAGACAAGTTATTTCATTCTACATTTCCTAGTCTTTGTTTCTTTAAACAAAAGCATTGCATCCGTTTTGTTGCAGGCTCTATTAATTATTCCGTCAGTTGCAAAGGCGATTAACTTCCTGTTCGTTATTATATTTAATATCCGTTGAAACTGGTCCAATGGAAATGACGCCCCTCCCTTAGAAAATGGCATTGAACCTTGCAGTAGTCACAAACAAACCAACCGAACGCTAAGCCTCGCGTGGCTTGTTCTGTTGATCATTCGGTGATAAGAGGAGTGTGAAATATTTACGGGTTTGTCCTAAGCAAATACTTAAAATAATGTAGTGAGTTGATTTCCTCAGTCATTTTAATCAGCTCGCCAGTACAGCGGGATTTGGCGTGTTTAAATACAAGGGCTTAACTAAGACTGACCTGTTATAATTAATTGATTTGGTGTGTTTAAATACAAGGGCTTAACTAAGACTGACCTGTTATAATTAATTGATTTGGTGTGTTTGAATACAAGGGGTTAAGTAAGACTGGCCAGTTAATAATTAATATTCGTCTCAGGTCAATCAGAAATGCAATGCTCGAAACCCAAAATCTCACAAAATGCTGAAAGTGTATAGAGTTAACAAGAACGGGTTTTACTTATTGTTTTTTTTTTTAAATCGATTTCACTCCAAGCAAGGCAGTAAAGGGTTACAGGATGTGGAATAACTAGAAACAGAATCATTAGTAATGAGTGGGAAGAGCAAATAATGACCAGGAGTACAGTAGATAGTGATTGACATTGTATTTAAGTTTTTAGAGATTAAAGTAGGATGGAAAGCATGGAGCTGGATGGGAGTTCCACACGAGAGAAGTGCGAGAGAAGAAACTGTTAGCATAGAATTTACTGCTACATCTCGCCAGCACAACTGTCAATTAATGAGATCTCAACGCTAGGCTAATGTTGCGCTTAAATTTAAAAAAACTCTCGGTGCCATAGCGAAGAGCTCATCCGAACAATTAAATGAAATATATTTATAGAAAAGACACAGGGAGGCAACCTTACGACGGTGGGAGAGTGTGTGAAGCCGAGATGCTAGATCAGGAACGATAATATTACTATTTCTCTTTGGATTTCATCAAGAAGCTCAAAGTGAATAGCAAGGGCGCCGGACCATATGTGGCAACAATATTCTAAGCATTTTTACATAGTGGGTTACGTTTGGAAGCCATTCGTATGTATAGGAGCGGAACATAACGGTTAACCCTAGCCTTGAACAGGCTAAGATCGTAATGATCATGGAAACATCCAGTTGGGAGGTGGTTCCACAGAGCAGTGGTTCGCGGGAAAAGCAACAGCTCCAGTGGAACGTACTTCTCACCGATGGAATACGGAGGGAATGTGGGTGGTTTGCTACAATGTAAATGACATGGAGTGCCCTTGACGTGAAGATTTTAAATGGCAAGGGGATGTAGCTTGTCCGAGCAATGTCCGGTGAAGTAACGACAGAGCATCGAGAGGCTTGTCACATCCCGCCAGTGGGAGAGAGGTTGAAGGATGGAGAATAATTCTTCGCCCACAATGGCTCGAAGACGCTTTTGAACTCTATCAAGAATGGAGAGCGAGATCTGAGCAGCTCCCACCCAAATATGGGAACAGTACTCCATTTTTTTTCTTGTAAACGTAGAGGATAGCAGGTGGAGTCAGGTACTTGCTGGAGCGGTACAGGGAGCCGACCATTTTACCTGCATCCTTAGCAATGGGTCGTATATATGAGTTTTATATGAGGGTGTGTGTGAGTTTTAGCCCCATTGGCTAGTTTGTGCAAGATAAGAAGAGAGTTCAGACACCTAATCTCTGACCATCGAGTTTTAGAGGTGCGCCCCTATATATTCGTATCATCGGCGGCACATATGCTTACAAATGATCTGAGTATATTCTCCGCAGACCATTTATGTAGATCAAATAGCGGGTTAGTCCGAGGAGTGACAACTAGCGGACGCTTGCATTGACCGCTAGAGCTCCGGGGGACTGGCCATTGATAACAACCTGATAGGAAGAATTTTATGATCGAGAAGACCCTTCCAGCGATTCCATAACTGAAGAGCTTTTGTAGTAAGGCTTTGTGCCATATCTTGTCGAAGGCCTTTTATATATGTTTAGTGCTACGGTCTTCGAGGTTTGTTTGTTGTCAAGAGCCTCACTGATTCTGTGAGTGATGGTAGGACGTTGGCATCTATTTTCTTTCTTTTTTTCTTTCTTTTTTTCTTTCTTTCTTACTTTCTTTATCTGTCTTTCTGTTTCTTTAAATATTTTCGTTATTTTTTCGTCTTTCCTGTCTTCTTTCTTTCTTTCTTTCTTTCTTTCTTTCTTTTGAACTGTCTTTCTGTTTCTTTAAATATTTTCGTTATTTTTTCGTCTTTCTTTCTTTCTTTTCTTTCTTTCTTTTCTTTCTTTCTTTTCTTTCTTTCTTTTCTTTCTATCGGTTGATCTGTCCTTCTGCTTCTTTAATATTTTCCTTATTTTTTCGTCTCTCTTCTCTTTTTTATTTCTTCTTTTCTTCTTTTATTTCTTCTTTTACTTCTTTCTTTTTTTCTTTCTTTTTCTTCTCCCCTTTCTACCGTTCTTTAATTTCTTCTTTCTTTTCTTCTTGCCTTTTAAGTACTTTTCCAGTTGTGTATATGCAACATCCGATAAATTCAAACAATTTAAGTAAGTTCATTTTCTTTTTTATTTGAAAACAAACATCGAAATACTTTAGAAAAAATACTTTCATTTCAGCGAGACACCAACCCCAACTCCGTTCAACTGCCTTTCTTAAATCTTGTATGTTATTTATTTTAGTTCGCTAAAAACATTTCCCTAATTTGGAGAAAAAAAGTCCCGTACAAAACAAGTGAAATGAAAACGAGGCTAGCATTAAAAATTTAAAAACAAAATACGGAATGCCAAAGGGGAAATAAATTAGATATCCGAGGTGGAAAATAAAAATAAAATAAAAGGTCAGCAAATAGTTAAAGTAAGCAAAACGAAAAAAAAAAATTTTTTTTTTTAATCTTCTTTCTTAGAAGCAACAATTCATCTTATTTTTATATTGTGTCGATCAATTTGTGCTTTGAGTCGAACGTTCAAGAAGAAAAGACAAAAATGAGAAAAAGATTGAAGGAGAAGAGAGAATTAAGAAAAAACTTCGATATAAAAAGAAATTGTAAAATGAAATAAAAAAGGAAACGTTTTAAAATCTAGAAAGAAAGAAATGAAGACGAGGAAAAAAGAGAAGAGAAAAACAAAAAGAAGACCAGAAAAAAAACAGAAGAAAAAGAAACAAAGAAAAGACAATGAGAAATAAATAAACAAAGGAAGAAAGAAACAAAGATGAGGAAGGAATGAAGTCGTGAAAAATAAGATGAATAAATAGAAAAATTGAGAAATAAATAAATATGATATAACTGGGCATGTATCGGCTGAAGCAATGAATTCATATTATACGACAGACTTCTGTTAATACTATTTTCTTTCCTTTTTCCTCTCTCTTTCTTTCTTTTTTTCTTCTCTTCCACCTTGTTATTATTCTTTCTTTCTATTGAAAAAAATAGGATAGAAAAAGAGGAATAGTCAGAAAAATAATCGCGGAAGCAAAGAAAGAAAGAAAGAAAGAAAGAAAGAGAAAAAGAAAGAAGAATAATGAGAAAGGAAGTATTAAAGAGAATTTGAAAGAGACAAAAAGAAATAAGAAAGAAAGCAACCAGAAATAAGGAAAAGAATGTAAAAAAAAAAGAAAATATCAAATAAAGAATAAAGAAAGAAAGAAAGAAAGAAAAGGGAAGGAAAAATGGAAAAGTAGTGGAAATTTAAAAGAAAGAAAATAAAAAAAGAAAGAAAAATAAAAAAATAAAAAACAAAACAAAAGGAGAGAATGAGAAAAAAGAAAGATAAAAATATTTGAGAACGGAAGAAATAGTAAAAAAATGAAATAAAAACAGCAAAAAAGAATAAAAAAGAGACAGTTATTAAAATACAGTTTTAAAAAGGAAAAAAGAAAGAAAAAAGAAAGAAAAAAGAAAGAAAAAAGAAAGAAAAAAGACAAAAACAAATAAGAAAGTAGTAATAAGAGAATGAGAAAAAAAGAAGAGAATTTTGAGAAGGAAAGAAAAAAAAAACAAAGAAATAAATGGAAGAAAGAAAGAACAGGTTTAGTCAAACAAAGATGGCGAATCGAAGAAGGCAAGTAGAAAAGAAAACGTGAAACGTTTGTATTTTTCTTCACTTTAAGTCTTACAACTTTCTCGGGCAAATAACCAACATTTTTCAGTTTAAAACATTTTTTCTTTTTTGTTATTTCGATCAACCGTCCTGCAGTTTTTTCTTTCTTTACCTATTAGCCTCACAAATACCCCCTGCTCCGCCCGAACCTTGTTCTCCCATCTACATCTGCGCCCTCCTTCACTACTACTCAGCCACATCTTCAACTTGAACCTCCTCCTCCTTATAAACCTCCTCATTCTTTCTACAACATTCTTCAGAACTATCCTTAACATTAATGAGGTCCTAGCTGCGTGTTTTTGCATCAACGACCGAGAAACGTGCCTCGAAAAGCGGCACTATTTCTTTTAACGCCTTCACACCTACCCCAGACAGCACTCACGACGCTATACCGGTTGTTATGCGATCGGTCGATGGAATTACTCCGCGAAAACATCGACTAATTGGAATTCGGCTCTATTTGTGAAATTTGTAGACATTTCATTCATTTCTTTTTTTTCTTATCCCCCCCACCTTGATTTATTTATTTATTTATCTACGTTACTTATCTTCTGTATGCCTTTTTTTTTTTTACTTCTTTGATTCATTTTTTTCTCCTTGTCATTTCAGTTTTTCGTTGTCATAGTGGAATGTTGCCTTCCCACTGGGGTTTTGTTGCAGAGAGACACGGACATTTCTGGGTGAAATTTGATCGAAAAAAGCAAATACAATGAAAGGAAAGACAAAAGAAAGAGTGTGAGAAAGAGGGAAGGAAAAAGACGAAGAAAGAGTGGGTGTGAGAAAGAGAATGGCGGAAGATAAAACAGAGAAAGAAAGGGAAAGCAACATGCAGTGAGAGAGAGCGAAAACACATGTGAAAGAAAGAAAGAAAGAAAGAATGGCTATGAGTAAGCCAAATAGAAAAGGGAAAAGCAAAGAAACGGAAGAGAATGAGTGCAAAAGGAAGAGGCAGAAATAACGAGAAAAGTAAAAAAAGATTCATCCGCGGATCCAGATCGATAGCCATAAGATAAATAAAGTAAATATACAGACAGGTTGATTGAGAGAGAGAGAGACAGATAGAAAGAGAGGGGGGATGAAGAGAAAGAAAGAAAAGGCGAATGAGATACATGGAAAGATTGATAGAAATAGAATCAGAGAAGGAAAGAGAAGGAAAGAGAAGGAAAGAGAGAGAAAAAAAGAAGAAAAACATGATAGACAATGAGAAAGATAAATAGACATAGAAAGAGAATCAGTTATATAGATAGAGAGAGTGTGTGTGTGTGAGAGAGAGAGAGTATGAACTAGATAGAGTATGAAATAGAATGAGATAGATAAGGATATATATATAGAGAGATAGATAGATAGATAGATAGATAGATAGATAGACTGAGATAAAAAATAGATATCAACAAATATAGGGACAGTTAGAAATAAAAAGGGAAAGAGAATAAAATAGATAGAAAATGAGAGAGAAAGAGAAAGAACGTGAATGAGATAGATGGAAAGAAAGAAAGTAGAATGATATTGTGAGAGCATGGGAAAATGAGAGAGAGAGAGAGAGAGAGAGAACTTGAAGGAAAATTAGATAGAGAATGAGAAATGTGGGGGGGGGTAAGAGATAGATAGATTGACAGAACGACAACAGATAGATATCAACAGATTGAAGCTGATATATATATATATATATATATATATATATATATATATATATATATATATATATATGAACAAATGAGAATGAAATAGGTCTTTTAAAGCCCAAAGAGGATAGACGGTCTACTATTAAGGGGTTTCTGTACTTTTGATAAACTTTTTTCTTTTTAACTTGGGCATGTATTGATCTGTATGTTCGATTATTTGCTGGTATCCATCTGTTTAAATATATATATATATATATATATATATATATATATATATATATATATATATATTAGATCGCACACGGAGTGTTGGTATTAATAAAATAGTGCTCAAGGTAGAATAACGTAGCTATAATTTATATATTAATAATAAATATACATTTTTTCGTAAACCGGTAACACAACTTTGAATTTCATACACAATCTTCGTGTGTTGAATATATATATATATATATATATATATATATATATATATATATATATATATATATATATAGATAGATAGATAGATAGATAGATAGATAGATAGATAGATAGATAGAAAGAACGTTCGCTTTTTGACGATGTGGATCTGGTTCGAAACTCACCACGGTTGATTTACCAGGAAAAACCATAGCACCTGTTGATCCAAGCACAGCTAGTGCAATTGAGTAGACGGAATTGTTCGTCGTTGGTTGTGTTAGTACGAAGTCACAAGTCATCGTGACCGAGGGTTTTAACGTAATGGCTTTATCCGAACTGTTAATCACGCCAGATGTTGAGCACTTTCCTAGAAACTGTAACTAATGTCTGGCTAGTATATTTTTACTATGAACAACAAAATGTCTTAGTGGGTGTTAAACAAATGTGCCTGTCCAGGCGTCTGCAATAACGGTTGGCTAGCTGCCCATGCAGACAGGTATACGCAGAAACGTGCGACCTGCCATATATATATATATATATATATATATATATATATATATATATATATATATATATATATATATATATATATATATATATAGTGTATTGGGGCAGCAGATCATTATTCAAACCTGTATTATTAAATATAACAGACAAGGAATGTCTCTTACGTTTGATCATGAACCGTTCTAAGCTTCGTATAGTGAATAGGAAGTTTAGAACGGCTCATGATCAAACATAATAGACATTCGCTGGCTGTTATACTTAACAATATATGTTTGAATATATATATATATGTGTGTGTAAAGAAGTGGTATTTACTTTTTATTTATTAATCCGTCTGATTTTTAAGACTTAAACGTTATTTTTACTGGATACTCGTATTTGAGTAGAAGCTCCGTTTATTTATTAAACAATACTTTTATTTTTGTCTACAGGCCTAAATGTTCGAGAATTTTTTTAGAGAATAATGTACGCTCTTCGGCAGGAATCGAACCTGCGTTCCTCTTGGGAAGACCGTCATTACATCTGATGTTCTTTGACCTCTTGGCTTCAGTTTGTCGATGACGAAGCAGCTTTGAAAAGTGCCTTTAAACATTCAGGTCTAAAAGCAGATATATTTTAGGTTTTCTTATGTCTTGTTATCTTAAAACACTTAAGGATGCTTTAAGAATCGTCAAACCATGTCCATATGACGACCTAACTTCGCAGTGACATGAAGAGAGGTGCCTTCAGCACTTTTCTTGATGATGACAGACTTTCCTTCATCGTTGAGGCCTTTACCACGTCCTATTGTTCTTAGAGAGGAGTGACACTAATAACTTGGTTCACCCAAAAAACTATCGAATCTGCGATAAAATGATGTTAAGCAGAATAATGAAAACTTAACAATGTTGTTGCCAAACAAGCTGAGGAAAGTTTTTGGCAAAATCAATTCAAAGAAAACCAAGAAATCCTAATATTCACTACCAAGCGATTAGCGACGTTCGGGGTCTATACAAATCTCGTTTAATTTAAATGCCAAATATAATTTTTTAAGTTAATAAACTGTAGTCTTAGTATAATTTATAACAACGACAACTTTGCGATAACAAGATATTTTTTATTCAAATTTAAATTACCGTATTTGACGGCATATGAGGCGCAATTTTTTAAAAACTAAAAGTATCTTTTTAAATTCCCCTGCGTTTTATATGCCATATGTAGGTTTAAAATTCGCGATAGTCGGCCAAAATTAGCCATCTAACAACTCCTATTAGCTTAGACTTTAGAGTAACTTTCATATACCTATTGTCATTATTTAGAAGGCTATTATGCAGATTAAAAGTGTTATTGATAATATTCATTATATTAATATCATTACGTTTAATATTAGTACTTTGTTTCACTAAAATTATATGCAATAAATTCAAATTATTTATTTGTAAAATATATTTGTTTCATTAATATTTTTCTTGCAATAACTTCCAGTTGCATTGGTATAAATAAAATCAGGATTTTTATATCCTAATTATTCCAATAAGACGTTTACAGGACGTATGTTGTACAGATCATATAAAGGATATAAAATTTTTATTGGCTCGTGTTCTTTTTTTCCTATTATTTTTCGTTTAATTGTAATCATGGCTTGTTTAACCAAAATAATACCTCATAAATATAGCCTAGGCTATACCATTTATTAATAATTTTTCTAATTTGACTAATTACTAATTTTTTTCTTGATTTATCCTGATGAAATTGATGTGCGTCTTATACAACCGCACGTCTTATATGCTGTCAAATACGGTACGTAACGGCCGGTCTATACTCAGAACCTGAAGAGTGCGTTGTGCATGAAACTCCGAGTTATGCTATCGGTGAGGGATAATAGGTTCTATTACATCGAGCACTGTTTTATTAATACTAGCACTGTCTCTCTCTCTCTCTCTCTCTCTATATATATATATATATATATACATATATATATATATATATATATATATATATATATATATATATATATATGTGTGTGTATATATATATATATATCATCATTTCGTCATTTCGATCTAGCACTATTGAGAAAAAGTTAATTCCAAAACTATAGTCATCGCCGCTATTAACGCACCATTCTTCATTAATGAATTTAGCACTTTGGCTGCTGGCGTTTTTATACATCCGTATATAATACGTTAGAATTTCCCTTTCTCTGCCGTACACCGATAGCTTAGGGGGAAAAATCTCTGACTGATATCAAATCGGTCGGGTTTCGATCTCAGCTTGAAGCAGTCTGATGTCCAGCCACACTCATCAGCTGGGATAAAGCGAAACAGGCCAGTATGTGGATGGCTATATATATATATGTTAGAATAATATATATATATATATATATATATATAGGCATGTTTGATTGAGTAAATTACAAACATTCTGTCTGCTTATTTTCATCATAATCCTTTCCTATTCACGATTAAAAAAATATTCGTGAATAGGAAAGGATTATGATAAAAATAAGCAGATATAATCTTTGTAATTGTTCAATTAGACATGCCTAAAAGAGAATTTGCTGCCCCAAAATACGCAAATTAAATACAACGCAAACCGTTAATATATAGTCGTCACCCGCTCGTGTTCGAGTATCAGGAACGCCATCCCCTCTCCTTATTTCCTTTCTCCCCATTGGTATCGGTGGCAGAGATGGCTGTTAAGGCCCAGCCTACTCCTTAAGAGTCGTATGCAGGAGTCATAGAGGAGTATGGGTTGTAGACGAGTCGGGTACTCCTGACAGCACTTTACAGATGTTTTTTTATGTTGACGGTTGGATTCGAAAATCTCGGTCCCTCCTCGGATAGTCCTGCGCCAGAAAGGCCGATATGCAGCAACAGTTTCCCAGGTCTCAGGGTCAATGTTGGATTGTGTTAGGGAGGTCTCCAACGACAACTCCTGAAACGTCGTTCTGAACATTGGCGTAGCCTCTTGATGTTGGAGAGTTCTCAAACAGGTTGATACGTGGGAGTCAATGCTGTGGGGAGAGGTCCTCCCAACTGATGCAAAGGATCATTATATATATATATATATATATATATATATATATATATATATATATATATATATATATATATATATATATATATTATATAATAGAAGTTGTAAGGAGGATTTGATAATTATAATTAAGTAATTCATTGAGTCTGAAAGAAACCTCAACAAAATGCAGAAAGCACTGGACGGCCGTTTCGTCATACATTTGGGACTCATCAGCAGTGCGCATCCACTACCGAGAATTGAAACCCTGACAGTTAGGTTGTCAAGCAAACACCATACCAACTGTTCCAGCGGGCCTCGGTGACGAAGAGATAGCAAATCAGACTCAATATAGCGCCGCTCGCTCACATATTCCGTGGTGGAACTCACCTGAAGTTCTCTGTAAACATAGGACCGTGCCCACCGGAGCCACGACTACTATCACCAAGCCGCTCAAACTGAAGCATTAGAAGCCGGATCAAGCAATGATATACATATGATAGAAATTGTAAGGAGGATTTGATAATTATAATTAAGTAATTCATTGAATCTGAAAGAAACCCCAACAGAATGCAGAAAGCACTGCATTCTGTTGATGTTTCTTTCAGACTCAATGAATTACTTAATTATATATATATATATATATATATATATATATATATATATATATATATATATATATATACACTACACACACAAAACATCTTTCACAAATAGTAAATCCGCGAACAGCACAATGCTTTCTAAATATATCTGGGAAATTAAAAACAAAAACAAATCACACCAAAAATATGGAAAATAAGGAAAAGAACATCAAACAATCAATCCCAAAATTCAAATTCTTGTTAGAGGAAAAAAATAGCTATTATTACCTTCCCAGACCGAAACAAACTATTAAATAAACGATTAGGACTCATCTCAAAATGCAGACATGAAACAAAATGTCCCTACGTTACTTAAAAACCGAAAACTGAAAAGAATAATTAAAAATTAATAAAAGAAAAATAAATAAGCAAAAACAAGTAAAATAAATTAATCCAAGTAAATAAAGTAAATAATAAACAAATTAACAAACAACTCCTGCCAAAATAACTGTTAGAATAGACTACCCACAATGCACCACTGATCCATATATATAAATAGTCAAGAAAAGCACAACGTTGCCTGATGATTGCGCTTAGCATGAAACAGTGTATCGCGTCTGAGTGTTGACTTCAATGTTCACTTTTATATTTACATACGCTCTATCTATGATATTGAGCACTTTATCTCATAAATGTAACATTAAAAACTATTTGTTCATATATATATATATATATATATATATATATATATATATATATATATATATATATGATTAATAATATATATGATTATATATGATTAATACAAATAGATGTAATTTGCCACTTAGTTGATTGATGTAATATTCAGCTTCGTCCGCACCTCAAATAAATTATGGTACTTCCACATTTTTTTTGTGTTTTTATATATTTTTATTTGTAGGGAATTACAATTTTGACAATATAATGTTACCGAATAAATATTTTTTTAATGAAAAACAAAGTTCACAAAAGGAAAATCTTCAAAAAGTTCATGCCTTCAGCTGATAGGAAAACACATTTTAAGTGTCCTTTACATTTTTTCTGTCTATATTTCTGAGATGAGGTTTTATGTACACTATTTACATTATTCGGACTATTGTCCTCATCTTTGTCGCCATATTTATTACACCGTTTCGGCCTTTGTACGCTTCCGCATTCTTCGTGTTTGGAATGTCGAACTGAACATTTTATTTCCTAGGGTAGACTGTTCTAGTTCCACGTGCCATGTTTAATGGATGTCAGTTATCAGTTATCTCCTGTTAATTTCCCTCTGAAAGTTCTCCACTGCCTTAACCAGGTATTGAACTCACACTCTTTGGGTCCTGTCACTGGATCTAACCAACGCCTTTGTCCACTGTGCCATCTGTTCTTGAGGGATGGCAAAGCGGTGATCTCCCTTTTCTCTCCATATGTGGTCAGCAACGCCTGATTTTTCCACTTCCCCTCGTGTTACAACTTTCTGGTGTTCTTAAAGCCTTACCGTCTCGTCTTTGTGTATGAATTTTTGGGTATTATAAACCTAATGTTATCAGCAACCATTTTACCAGAGCTCATATTGCAATTTTTGTTATTATCGCTTTTCTCTGGCCTCCTTATTACCGGTTCCCATATTGTATTCATTTCTATGCTTGGTCGACTCAGGAGATATGTACAGATTCCTTAAGTTTATGAATTTTCTAATGGTGCCCCTTGTCTATGATCTCAACCTGATCCCACAGAGGGCGGTGATATCTCTTTTCTCTCCATATGTGGTTAGCCACGCCTGATTTTTCCACTTCCCCCCTTGTTACAACTTTCTGGTGTTCTTGAACTCTTACCGTCTCCGCTTTATATTTCTTTCCCAGTTAGTGAAATATTGGGTTCAGTTCGACATTCCAACCCCCTGAAGAAGGCCGGAGTGTACAACGGCCGAAACGTTGTAATAAATAAAGGGACAAAGATGAGGACAATAGTCCGAATAATGTAAATAGTTTACATTTTTAATTGAGGAAAATAAAATATAATAGCATGAGGAGAAAAATATCTCCCAATACTTTATGACGTCATGTTTTAGTGTTTCAAAATTAATAAAGTACTTCCTGACAAGACGAATAATTTAATAATGTTTTAAACTCTTCTTTGAGAAATAATTTATAATGTATCTTAATTATAATGACACCACGAGATTGCGTATTTTAAAAAGTTCTTTACTAGTTTATTAGAACTGCATGAAAACAATTGGAGGCAAAGAAGCAAGGAAGTTATCGGTTAGGCTTAAAACTGCAACTGATTCGTTTTCACTGATGTAAATTTGTCAATCATGTCTTCAAAGTCAACATTTTCAGTTATTTCTTTCGGCACCCAGCAATGCCAAGTCATTAGATCTGCTTTTGTCCAATAGATGCTCTCAAATAAGTTAAAATGAACTTCAGCTTACTGAAAGATCTCTCGCGGATCGATACGGCAATTGTAATTAATAGCATAATTTGAACAGCAAAATGAAAACTGAGGCTCACACTCGCATCTCCATACTGAACAATACATTTTAGAAGCTCTTCAGGTCTTCATAGTTTGATATTGATTCGACTTGTTATCGGCGTTCTGCAATCTTAAATGTTGCCAGATGATTTAATGCTTACTGCCTAATTAATGAATATTGCAATACAAAATATTTATTCAGTGGTGTCGTGGCGTCCCCTCGTCGTAAGCAGCTCCCACGGCACGACCCTATCAGCCATACTCTAGATGCGCCACTGAATGTGTCTACGTAGAAATCAACAATGCAGTTTAATGCGATATAACTATCGCTTCAATGCGATATTTAGAGCATTCAAATGTGAATTTGACTATCACCATGCAGCGTAGATTCATCCGTCCATACTGTACACACAGACACACACAGACATATCTCTCTCTTTCTCTCTCTCTCTCTCTCTCTCTCTCTATATATATATATATATATATATATATATATATATATAAATATAAAAGTGACCATAGAAGTCAACACTTAGAGGCGACAGTGTTGACTTCTATGTTCACTTTTATATTTACACACGCTCTATCTATTGCTTTGTTTACGTTTGTATGCGAAACTAAGTAGACATGAAATTTAGAGAGTCTAGGACGAGAGGGATTTCGCTTAAAGCCATTTTTGAGCCTTCCTTGATGTGTATGTGCGTATGTGTGTATATGCGTATCTGTATGCGTATATATGTATATATAGGTACGTGTGTAGGTCTGTATGTATATATGTGTGGATGTACGATTATATATGGAGGTAGTTATTTATTTTTTCATGTAGTGTGTAGAAAACTATATGGTTAAAAATATATATTTATATATATTTATTTGTTTAAATTTTTTTTTTTTACTAATTTTATCTCTCTATATATTTGCCCAGATTAGTTATATTTCAATAAGTAGTTAGAATTCGTTTAATAACATATTAAGCCCCGAATATGTTTTGGCTATTGCGTCTGATTGTGTAGGTCAGTGTGTGTGTGGATGTATGTGCATGTGTTTATCGATGTCTATGTGTAAGGAAAGTGCATGCACGTTTGGTTGTGTGTGTGCGTGTGTTTGTGTGTGTGTGTGTGTGTTCGTTTTTTTATCAAGGGTCGTGTCTCGTCACCGTTTTTTGTGTATATATATCTAAATATGTCTGGGCGCTTATGTATTATAACCTGAGTGTGTTTGGATTGTTTTACGTGAGAGGTGGTCATCACAGTTGAAGTAAACTGTAAAATGTATACATTTTTGTCTGGAGCTATCAACATCCTTTTTAACGTAATTTCAATGAAAAAATAAATTAAATAACATATGTATTTATTATATTCTCCTCAGTAATTCTATAATTTAAAATTTAATAGAGATTAGATTTAGATTTCTAAATAGGTAATTTTTTACTTTTAATTTCAAATTTTATAAATCTTTTAATATCTATGATAACCTTGCTTCGTTATCAAATTTTTTGAATTCCCATATACTTGTATTTTGATTGGTCATTCTAGCTTATGTAACAGCGTTTACCCCTAGCGAAGTATCGTTAATTAATTTGAAACTTTTAAAACCATTTATTCTATATTCAACATCATCACTTGATAAGACACCAGAAGTGTTGAAACAAAATGGCTATTTTTGTAGTGATTTTATAACATATTTATGTTATAATATTTAAATAAATAATTATATATATATGTATGTATATTTGAAAAAATCCAAGGTGTGAGTTAACATTCGGGCAAGAAACAATAATTGCACTTTCAAGGAATTTTCATCGAAATAATTTATTTTCTATTTTAATAAGTACAGCATTTTTTAGATGGATAACTACGTTTTTGGAAATTTTTGCAAGTTTCCCCAATATACTGTAAGGAATAGTTGTTATAATGTGTTTTATATGTGCCTGCTTTCCGATTATTGTAATTATGGACATTTTTGGTTCTGATCGTATTCATAATAGTTTTGGATGTTGCCATATTTTTTTTTAATATTACGGTCTTTTGAATAGGATTAACGATTTATCTCTTGTTTCCTGTTTAGGACTGGATTTCGAGTTCTTTCTAACTGATACTTCAACTCTATATTTCTAACGTTCCCACCTAAACTCTGATATTTTTATTATTTATTTATTTATTTTAGGAGTAGATATATTCACCTGTCGTTCAGGTCATACACCACACCGGTCTTTTCAACAGGTTTTCCCTTGTGTCCTGTTCAGGTTTGGATTTTCAGTTCCTTTTAAATTCTACTTCAATTCTAATCTTCTAGCGTCTTCATTTACACTCTGAAATTTATACTATTATGTGCTTTTCGCTTCTTTCTAAAATCTTTTTCACTTCCACCTTGCGTCTTAGTGGCGTTAGCGCCTTGCTTAGTGTAAATTGATTTAAAAAAAAATTAATAATAGATATATTGTTTGAATAGTAGATGATAATGATTTGGTTGGTAATATAGGTCTATTTTTATTTATTTAACTATTATTATTATTATTATTATTATTATTATTATTATTATTATTATTATTATTATTATTATTTCCTTTGATTTCGATTGTATATTCTTTTTCTTCCGGGTCCCAAATCGAGACCAAAGGTCAGGAATGGCATCATGACATTTTCCACTGATCAGTTTTGTAAAAAAAAAAAAAAAATTCAACCTAAGATCACAGACATTTTACATAGATAAAGCTTTTTGTAAAGCGTGAGCTATAATTGGGTGTAATTACTTGTATTTCTTTAAGGTATGTGATACCACGGATCCTTTCAATGAGTCTATCGGAACCTTTTCCAATCAAACCGAGGGCTCCAACTACAACAGGAATTATTGATGTGTCACATTTTTTAGGTTTCTACTTCAAGATCCTTGTATTTTGATAGTTATTATTATTATTATTATTATTATTATTATTATTATTATTATTATTTCCTTTGATTTCTGGTGTGTACACATTTCGATCCGGGTTCCGCCCAGAGACCTAAGGTTAGAAATGGCATCATGACATTTTCCACTGATAAATAAATAAATAAATAAATAAACAACAAAAAAACAAACAAACATAGATAAAGCCCTTCGTAAAATGTGGGCTGTAATCTTGAGAACAATATTTTGTATTTCTTTAAGACATGGGCTTCCAGGAATTAGTCTATTGAAATCCCCAACTACAACAGGGATTGTTGATGTTCCGAAGTGCCCCATTTTTGAGATTTGTATTTCAAGGTCCTTGTATTTTGATAGCTTTTTGAAGATCTTCAAAGATACATTGCAGTCTGCAGGGACTGCCATATCAATAAGGAGGAACTTTTATTATTATTATTTTTTATTATTATTATTATTATTATTACACTTAAAAGAAGAGTCCGATTTAAGAAAAACAGAAAAGATGCAGTGTTTGACAATGTTCAACAATATTTTGACAGTCTGACCATTTCTTGATCCTATTTCTCTGGGTCGCCACTTATGACTTTTGCTCGATGTTGTAAGCAGCGAACGATCCCTTTCTTTACAGTGTATGGGTTGAAGTTGAGGCATTGTCCGGTGAATGTAGGCTTGCGGTATACAGATGTCTTGAACCCATACTCTGTTCGAGATATTAGTAGATTCAGGAAGGCGAGTTTGTTGTTGTTTTCTCTCTCCATTGTGAACTGTATTGATGATCTTATTGAGTTCATATGGTCCAGTAGTAGTTGAACCTCTTCCTGGTGTGGCCAGAGCATGAAGGTGTCATCTACGTATCTCAGCCATAGGGTTGACTTTAGTGATGTAGATTCTAATGCCATTTCCTTCAAAGTATTCCACATATAGTTTTCTCATTGCTGGTGATAATGGTGAGCCCATAGCTAAGCCTTCATCATGTCGATATATGTCTTATTTCATTCCAAAGTGTGTTGCTTGAGCACAGAAAGTTAGTATCTCTATCAACCTATCTATTGGTATACTGGTCCGTTGTCCTAGGGATGAGTCCAAGGCCAGTCTATCCCTGACTACCGAGAGTGCTTCCTCCGTGAGTACCTTGGTGAAAAAACTCACCACATCCAGGCTCACCATCTGGTTGGATTGGATGGGAGCATCTTTAATTATTTCCACGAAGTGGGTGGAGTTCCGGACATACGATGGTAATTTTCCTATTAATGAGTCGATTATATCTACTAGGAAGCGACTCAGAGGGTTGCACACAGAGCCTTGGCAGCTAACAATCGGCCTGAGCGGAATACCGTCTTTGTGAATTTTTGGGAGACCGTATATGTGAGGTAGCTTGGAGTAACGCCGTGACAACTGCCTCTATGTCTTAGGTGCGAAGTGGTCCTTGTTCTTGATTAGGATCTGTGACAGTTTGCGTTCTGTTTTTGTTTTTGGATCTTCCTTTACTTTACTGTAGCTAGTATTTCTTAGACCCGAGTTCGAATCTCATTATGGTCGATTTAACAGAAAGGTGATGTTATTAGCTTGGGGAGGCCATCACAGTGCGCGGCACCTTTAGAAAGTGATTGTAAACTATACCACGGATCAACCCAAGCTTTGTGAGTGAAATTTCGTAGAAGGAACTATTTGGGAGTCATCCATAGTTGTGCTAGCCCGAAGTCATAAGTCATCGTGACCGAGGGTTTGAGCGCACTGGCCTTCTTCAGACTGTCGATGATGTCAGATAATGCGCTCTCTACCAGAAACTATAACTAAGGTCCGTTCAGCATAGTTGCAGTATAAACCACAGGTGGGATCTGCGGGTGTTGAACAAAGACAAATGTGCCTGAGCAGGCGTCTGCAACAGGGATTGGCTAGACAGGCCTACTCGGATACGAGAGGCCAGCCACTACTATATATGTATATATATATATATATATATATATATATATAAGGAATATATAAAGATGAAACTAAGATGTGAAGAGAGAGACAGACAGTGACAAAGATAGATGGATAGATAGATAGATAGATAGATAGGAGGAGAGGTTGAGGTAATAAATAAGTAGAGAGAGAGAGAGAGAGAGAGAGAGAGAGAGAGAGAGAGAGAGAGACCGACCGACCGACCAGGGATAGAATAGTGAAAACAGAAGAAAATGTGAGACATTGAAATGAAAATCTTTTGGGCAGAATTATTTCATGTTTTCCGTTTTTCTATAAACAACTTTTGCGCAAACTAAACACGGATTCAAAATGGCGTCAGTACTCGAAGGCGGTCGAAAGAGTTCGCCATTTTACTTCACTCAAGTGGCGACCATGGTGGCGTCTTGAAAAGGCGTTTTAAACAATTAGAGCCCAACTTGCTGTCGTCGCCCAACCAACATAAACAAGCAGTAAGATGAAATCTACGCCATAATGTGCATACCATCAGGCGCGCTTGGACCGCCGTTCCCGGCCGCTTTTAAACGACGGCTATCATTTTCACGGCAAATCCTGTCTTGTTAAACTTGCGTCAAAACAGAAATATGTACCAAAGGCGTCTTTTATAAACATTCAGACGCGTAAGAAAAGCTGAAAAAATTGTCTGTTGAGGCGAGTCGTCTTCATGTAAAGATGAAAGGTTTTAGGAGCAATCTATAATACTTGGCAATGTGATAATGGGTTCGATGAATAACCTTGGCATGACATCCGAGTTTGGTAATTGCCAGGATGTTCCCGTATTGGTCAATGATAGAAATGTCGCATATTTTGCAGACCAGTAATTAAAGACCGTGGTATGCAACGTTGACCATAGCTTGGCTGAAAGAAAGCGTAGGATAATAATAATGGTGGTGGTAAAATCTAGCCGTCCCCACTCAAGAAACATTCAGCATTCATTAACTGAGCTGTTTTCATTACTGCCAGTTGAAAATTCTTTCTCTTAATTCTCAAAATTACATTTCTCAAGATTATCATCTACGGGTTTGGTCAAGAAATTTGTTCGCTTCTGAAGTAGAAAATTTAATTAATAAACCGAACGAACTTTTAGGGCAACTACATATTATCGTTTTATCTAATATTGACAAGACTTTTTTTTTAAGGTATTGTGAAATTTGACATTTTGATTAAATTGGTCCTGATCCGAAATCTCTGCTTCAATCACGTTCCTACGGCCGCCATGTTACATTTTTGTGTCTTTCCTATAGATGTAGTCCTTTTCCATGAGTTCATCTCGCGCACGTCTCACAGGGCTCAATTCATAGCGAAGAGCTTTTGGCGATAATAGCAGCATCTGACAAATCCCCTTTCTTCCAAAGTGCTCAACCTACGAGAGTGGGCGTAATTCATTTCATAATATATATATATATATATATATATATATATATATATATATATATATATATATATATATATATATATATATATATATATGTATTATGAAATGGATTATGTCCGACACTTATTTAATGGGCGTTAGGGGAAAAGCATCGAAGAATTGTTGTTTATAAACAGTAATTTGGACTTTTCTAACCAGATGCTTCTCTGTAGCTGGTTGGTATAGCACGTCAAATCAAATGACGATTCCGTTTAGGACACGGGTTCGATTCCCGTTGAAGAACGCATATTTTATCCAAAATTTCTTGAACATTCAGGCCGGTAAATTTAATTAATAATATTTATTTAAAAAACAAACAAAAAAAATTAATTTAAATAAATTGTATCTATTAAAATAAGGTTTAAACAAAAAATATACTAAATAATTGTTTCATAATATGTTGTCAATGTTTACGTTAAGGTACGTTTCGTGAGCAGATATTATCATTCGGGAAAGATCGTCGAAGATTTGTTGTTTATAAACAGTAATTTGTACCTTGCTAAAAAGATGCTTCTCTGTAGCTGAGTGGTATAGCACGTCAGATCAAATGACGGTTCCGTATAGGATTTGATTCCTGTTAGAGAACGCCGGTTTTTTATGACATTTCTCGAACATTCAGGCCGGTAAATGTAATTTATACTGTCTATTTAAAAAGCAGAACATTTACTTAAATAAATTTTATCTATTAAAATAACGTATAAAGAAATCATTGGAAAATTTAAGTTCTCATTTTCCCCGGGAACCAGAGAAATACACACACACACACACACACGAATACACACACACACACACAGAGATTTGGGGCCAAAACTGAAAACCTTTCATGTCTATAATATATATATATATATATATATATATATATATATATATATATATATATATATATATATATATATATAGTTAGAACAGGTAATCCATCCGTTGGTATATAATCCGGGCGGATCCTAGTAATATTAATTATTAAACTTGATCCACAGAGAGCTCGATGTTTTTATGTTAACAGGGCATATGTATTTTTACAGCAAAAAAAAAACAAAAACAAGAAACAAAACAAAAACAAAACAAAAACAAAAAAAAAAACAAAGAATTATCTCAACGTAGGTATAGTCTATTTCAAACCGTTCTTTACAAGGCTATCATCAGCCTCTAAGTTTTTGTCTCGAAGCATTGTTCTAAATTTATTTTCAAAATCAGTCCTCCTCTAGTAGACGCCTTTTCAATGTGAGTGGGTTCGTGTTAGCGATTGGTGGGGGCGTAAGGTACTTATCCCTGGGGAAGTGTTTTGGGTTTGGAGTTTATTTATGGTCAGAACTTTGTTGTTTGTAGTTTTTCATTGGACGATAGTTTACTAATCCTGGTGCAAACGATAGTCGGTATTTGTCTTAGGATTTCACTGAGGTGGTTAGAATCGATATTAATATAGTTGGGTGTTTCTTTCTCTTTATGGTAGGGTTTAAAGGTTTTATCATTAAGGTTAAGGGTGATATCTAGGTAGTCAACTATTTTAAGGTTAGAGGAAATCTCGATCTTAAACCCTAGGAATTTGAAGGCCCTGATAATTTTCTTTTGTAATTTCGCTGTTAGTGTACTATTACAATTAGGGATGAGGATGAGTCCGCCGTCCCTATACAGCCTTGTTAGTTCCGGTCTTACGATTCTACTAAGCACATCTAAAATGTAAAAACATACTAGGTCTGCAACTTGGGATGAGTCATATGTTCACATGGGGACATCGAATTCATCATTGTGGCACTTAGTCCAGGTGGAATTATTCGGTGTGAGTAGTGACATTCTCGCCATTAAGATGATATTAGTTTCATCATCCGTTATTTTTATATAGTTTTTTGCAATGTTGATAGTATTGACCAGGAGGTCCCTAGTTATAAAGGAATAGAAGTCAATTATATCAAACTTAATAAATGTCACTTTATCCTTATTCCTCATGTTAGTTAACTATTTAATAGTGCCAGACGAATCCTTCCAAAGATTAGTACTGGTTGTGGTTAGTAAATTGTTGGTTACTTTTTAAATTATATTTTGTGAGATAAGACCTAGTTCTGTTTTTGTTGGATTTATTAGTCTAGATTGTGCACTGTTGGAGAAGTTCTGTTTATGGTCCTTAAATAAAAATCCTTAGTGTGGATCTTTCCCACTATATCTGCAATATTTAACTTTTAAGCGAGTTGACAAAAGTGAGAGCACAATCAATCTTACCAAGAATGCTCCAAACGGCATCACAATTTACGGTGTCAAAAGCTTTAGTCAAATCTACGAAAACCTGGTACATGGTACTCGATTTTTAATGCCCTTCTCCAGCAAATAAACGAGAAAATCATAACCATAGTACCTCTGCCCGCTCTAAAACCACTTTGTGCTTCTAGAACTAGCGGGCATATGGTGTTTATTAGTCTGTTCAACAAGATCCACGTTGTACTGGGTATGACGATAAACTACATCCGGCAGCAAGGCCTTTGATCGGGGGGCTTAGAGGAGCGTGGAACCACCTCTTAATTGCTGTTGTTCCCAGGTCCACGCTAACCTGGGGTGGTAGCACCTGTTAGGGTCCCAGCTATGGACACATAGTTACCCCCCAAACTGGGGTTAAAACACTATGAAAGTATAAAAATACATTTTTATAGTAAAAATAACAGTAATACATTTTTGTAAAAGCAAATATTACCAGCTATAAATTTGATTCGAGAAAAACCTACTTTGCAAAAATATATTAGTGAAACCTGATCTACAAAATGATTTCTTACAAAGAATACATATTATATTCATACGGACCTAGCCTAAAATTCTTGTCGGCAATAAATAACTCATTGCGGTCGATATGAGCGGGTTTTATGTCTTAAGCCCTTATCACGTTGAAACATTAGTTCCCGTCCAATCACCGAAGTTAAGCCACGTCGAACGTGGTCAGTACCTAGATGCGTGGCCTCTTGGGAATACCGGGTGCTGTAAGCTTGGATGTGCGAGTTGTATTCCTTAGGGCCATATCACATTGAAACATATTGAATATTTTCTGGCTTTAAATAACCTGCAAATGGTTGATAAGCCGAAAATAACGAATTAATCAATAAGCTTTCTGGGTAAACCTTTTCCTTTACACATATGAAGAGAAATGTGTTTCTGATCTTGTCAGAACCCATTACTTTCATTCCACAAAATGGTTTATAGATCATGAAGATTTATGACAAGAAAAACGTTAGTTTTTTTTTCGTTTCGTGTTGTTCTCATGTCTTAATGTTTGCAGCAACATTCCAAAAAATATTTTCAACCCTCTAATGGTTTGGGAGTTGCTTTGCACTTCTCATTCCATGCTATCATTTCAGGATTTTCTTCCAAAGGCCAAACGTTTACTTGACTGCATGAAAAAACAAACAAACAGGGCATAGACAATTAGTACCAAATTGTTTTGCCTTAGAAGGATTATCGATGTTTCAATGAGATATGACCTTATGACCTACAACATTCACATCCAATCTTACAGCATCTGGTATTCCCTAGCAGTCACCCATCTAGATACTAACCAGGCTCAACGTTACTTAACTTCGCTGATCGTACGAGAACCAATAATTCAATGTCACATGGCCGTAAGACATACAACCCGCACATCCAATCTTACAGCACCTGATATTCCCAAGCGGTCACCCATCGAGGTACTAATTAGGCTCGACGTTACTTAACTTCGGTGAACCTGTGGGGACAGGTGGTTCAACGTGATATGACTCTAAGCCGTATGGAGTCAGTGCCCATTGGTAAACCAACACCTTGATGAAAAATATTCCCCACATGTAAAATGCAAATTTTCAGTTAAATGGCTCACTGTTAATACAAGAAGAATTTTGAAAAAACAGCCCTATTTCTTAGAAAAAGAAGGTAACAAATTTAACTGTTTTGTTTTCTTATCATCTCCCTTAAAACAATATCGACCGTTTTACAATGTTCTTGGATTTGTTTATCATTCTGGAAATTTGTGGAAACTGTTGAAAAATCATAGATTACAAATGAAATGGCATTTCTTTTCCGACTGATTTTCTTGAAAATCTCTGTTACTGGTTCTAAATTTTCTATTACTCAAAACTGTAGTTATCATTAAATATGGCTGAAAACACTAGAAATTGTTTGAGAAAGAGGCTTGGTTTTAACGACATTTAATGGTGACCAAAAAGCAAAAAACCGGAAGAATTCCTCTGCATTTTGAGCATTCAGTAAATGAACGAAAGTCCTCAATATTTCCTTTCAATCTACATCTCAAACAAGTTTGTGTATTCAGTGTTGTCAAACAGTAGTCCCACTTCGGAATTGTGAGACCAGATATGCGCATTGCCATCGGGAAACATGTGAATTTCGTTAAGAATTGTAAAGTTTAGCGGAAATTAAAATCGGCCTGTCACGCTTATTTCCGTGACCAAAAATAGACATTACGTTAGGCACCCACGGAGCCAATCAGAATCGCTCGCGTGAGCGTAGAAAAGAGGAGCAGCTTCCCCTATATTCTCCCTCCGGATCTTGGTCACGAGACTCGGCTCTTTGATCGTCGGTACGTCGTTGTAGATTTTCCAAAATGAGGCTCTCAAGACCAGGGTACATATCATCGCCCTAAAAGAAACAATTGTACATTTCAAGTATGGACATTTTATATAAACACGCTGTCTCTGTTGAATGTTATTTAGGGATTTACATTTAAAAGCTTTAGCTAAGAAAAGCATGTTACTTTGACATAAAAAATGATTTAATCCCATAATAGGGACATTATCTGCTGCCTTATCGACTGACACCAGCATATATTTAGTGAGGAATTCCTGTAGCCCTTATATTACATCATGTTGTTTCAGAGCAGGGTGAGATTTCTGCTGGATAATTTGGCACCAAAATCAACCTAAATCTAATAATCAAAGATCCCAACTAAAATGTAAATTAATTACATCGAACTTAGTATAAAAAATAACGAAAAATGGGGAAAAGAAAACAGCAGTCAACTGCTGAAAACCTCCTGAAGAGTGGACTGAATAATTACAAAACAGTTTATCTACGAAACTCTGGAATCAAGGTGGAATCAAGGTGCTGAATATAATATGAATCAGCTAATATCTCTCTAGATCTCTGAGTATTATGATTATTTACATTATTCGGATTGTTATCCTCATCTTCATTGCCATATTCACAACGTTTCGGCCGTTGGGTTCAGCACTGCTGTAGCCAGGTATTGAAGTCACAACTCTTTGGGTCTAGTCACTGGATCTAACTAACGTCTTTATACATCAGACGATGTGCTCTTAAGGATATCTGTGTATGAATTTTGGGACTTATAAACCTAATGTCTCAAAAATAATTTGTTTTACCAGTGTTCATACTGCAATTTTTGTTATTATTATTATTATTTATATTTTTTACCAGAGCTTATATTGCAATTTTGTGGTGTTATTCATTGCTTTTCTCTAGTACCCCATATTACTGGTTCCCATATTATATTAATTTCTATGCTTGGCCGGCTTAGGAGATTTTTGTAGTCTAGTATATGTGCTGATTCCTTGAGTTTTCGTATTTTCCAGTGATGCTCTCTGTCTATTATTTCAACTTCATCCCACAGGGGGTGGGGTGATCTTCCTTTTCCCTCCATATGTGGTCAGCTACGCCTGATTTTTCTATTTCCCCTCGTGTTACCGCTTTATAGTTGTGAGTTCAACACCAGCATACAACAGTGGTGAACCCAAAACTGGGAGAGTTGAGTCAAAGGGAAATGCCGAAGAGATCCGTAAGAGAAATGGCACGTGGAACGAGCAAAATCTAACCCGGTGGACGAAATAAAGGGTTCGGTACGAAATTCCAATTACCTGAAGAAGGCCGGAGCATACAACAGTCGAAACTTTGTGAATATGGCAAAGAACATGAGGATAAAAGTCCGAATAATGTAAATAATGAATCAGCTAAGTGATAAATATTATTTCTATTAATGCTATATATATATATATATATATATATATGTGTGTGTGTGTGTGTGTGTGTGTGTGTGTGTGTGCGTGTGTGTGTGTGTGTGTAGATAGATAAGGGGTGCATTTTTATTCATTAATCCGAGAGATTTTTATTACTTAAACATTATTTTTAGTAAATAGTCGTATTGAGTAGACGTTCCATTTATTTATTAATCATAATATTTGTTCTATCTATCTATCTATCTATCTATCTATCTATCTATCTATCTATCTATCTATATATATATATATATATATATATATATATATGAAGAAATATAGTCTTAGGGTGTGCTATATTTATGGGATAAAGTGTTCAATATCAGAGATAGAGTGTATGTAAATATAAATATAAAAGTGAACATTGAAGTTTACACTCAGAGGCGACAGGCTGTTTCATGCTGGATGCAATCGCCAGGACGGTCTGACGATTGCATCTAGCATGAAACAGCCTGTCGCCTTTGAGTGTTGACTTCAATGTTCACTTTATAAATATATATATATATATATATATATATATATATATATAGATATAGATATATATATATATAGAGAGGGAGAGAGAGAGAAATTCATCGAGTTTAGAAGAATACTTAACAGAATGGGGAAAGCACTATTTTGGACTCATCAGCGGTGAGCATCCACTATCGATAATCATTTTCATATACAGTGTAACCCGGATATAAGAGAGTTGTCGGGTCCGGAGAAGAAGTCTCTTATATCCGGGTTTGGTCTATTATATATACATTAACACAGGCTCTAATTTGGGACCAGAGAAAATCTTTCTTATATCCGGGTTTCTCTTATATCCGTGTCTCTTATATCCGGGTTACACTGTATATATATATATATATATATATATATATATATATATATATATATATATATGTAAAGGAAAACAGACCACTTTATTTCACCAGAGACTATATATATATATATATATATATATATATATATATATATATATATATGTCATGTCTATTGATGAGATCACCGGAATTTTTAATGTGCGCATAGAGGCACCCGCTTGGTGTATCTTAGGTATACTTTAAGGCTTGGTTGGGTATGGTTGGGTGGTATTTGATCAATCTCACCCATGATTTCTCTTCGTTCCAGATGCTTATGAGAAAATCAAGAACATAACATTTTTATTGAGACCCAAAATTCAATAAAACCATCGGAAAGTGAGTTAGCAACGAAGAAAAATCATGGATGAGATTGATAGAAAAGCACCTAAACATCCCAAAGCTTTACAGCCTACCTAGGAAATATATATATATATATATATATATATATATATATATATATATATATATATTATGTGTGTGTGAAAATAGATAGATATTGTGAATACCTATATATATATATATATATATATATATATATATATATATATATACATATATATATATATATATATTCTTAACTTTCATCTTCATCGAGCTTTTAGCTGAAGATAAATATTATCTATTTTTTGTTTTGCGCAAAAAGCTATTAACTTCCTCAGAAAATTGTCCTCCTACACACGATGGGTTATCCGCTTGCTACGTGAAGAAATGCTGCCATGTATCCACCCATACACATATATCTGTGCCACTTCTGTACCGTGGTGGCCGTCTTTTACCGAGTTTGCGTGCTTCGGGGGCGTGTGTAGGTGCTGAGTCGATCGTGTAAATAGAATGGAGATGAACCATACCCCAAGAAGCCTATTTGGCAATCGAGTGTCACGCAAATTGCTGATGGTTCGATCGGATGGACAGCTGAGCTAGGGGTCGGTTGGGATGGGTACAATGGTCGGTGTTTTCGCAGAAACACAAGATCAAGTTGTTCATATTGCCTTTTCTTTAAACACTTCCAACAGAAGATGAGAAAATGTTTCGCATTGGATATCATTATCAATCAGGTTTCCACACGAAAGAAAATCTCTCTCTCTCTTTCTTTCCCGCCTTCCTCTATCTCTCTTTTCACACACACACACACACACACACACACACACACACACACACACACACACACACACACATATATATGATGACGTGGGTGATAATATCCATTTGCTCTTAATTCTCTGGTCATTTCTTTGTATCTATCTACTTACCTCCGTTCATATCTCCCTATCTCAATCTGCTTACGGCCTTATCCCATTGAAACATCGGTTCCCCTACGATCACCGAAGTTAAGCTTGGTCATTACCTAGATGGGTGACCGCTTGGGAATATCAGGTGCTTTACGCTTGGATGTGCGGGTTCTATGTCTTAAGGCGATATCACATTGAAACGCCGGTCGTCGTACGATCAGCGAAGTTAAGCAACGTCGAGCCTCGTCACTACCTAGATGGGTGACCGCTTGGGAATACCGGATCCTCTTCAAAGTTACGCAACGTCGAGCCGGTGATAATGGAAGTTTTGCCAGGAATGGTGAAATGTCGTAAGAGCCAGGGCGCAAATTTACTGTAGATGACCTTGTGATTAAGGCACACTCTAGACATTTACGCGGTAGTGAATTGTTTTTTTTCCTTTGATCATGTTGCTTTCGTTACATTGGACAACCAACGCATTTGATGCATTGTTTTGTAAAATGTCACTTTTGTGTTCATATAATCTTTTATTGAGATTCTTTGACGTTTCTCTGATGTATTTTTTGCGACAATCATTACAGGCGATCGAGTAAATTCCTAATTCAAGTTTGAACTTATTTTTTTGTTGATTAAGTCTTTTATTCTTTTGGATGTAGTAGTAACGACTTTTATGTGGACTTTAGATAATTTTTTTTCAATTATAGATATGATAAAATTAGTAAGCAGGACAATATATTTTTGATTCAATGGGTTTCTCAGGAGGTGACGTTTTTCTATTTTGGAACATTTTATGAGTTTTTTGTTTCGCATTGAATATAAAATTGTTGGGTACTGAAGAAGTTTGGAAGTGTTTTCAATGTATTTCGCCTCTTCATGTAAATATTGAGGGCTGCAAATTATGAATGCTCTTAAGTACAATTCGATGATTATACTGGATTTTATTTTGCTATGATGAAAATTGAAATTTATTAGATTGTTTTTGTTGGTTGGATACCAAGTTTTAACTGTTGTTAATGCGATATAGCTTGATATCTAGGAAAGGTAAGGAATTGTATTCTTCCATTTCGTATGTAAATTCTGTTGTATGTTTGACTTTGTTTAGTTTCTCTACATAAGTCAGGCAAATCAGTATCACGAAGATATATTAATAGAGCATCTTCAATATATCGGAAGTATGGATAAAATATTTTGGAAAGGACCAGACTCGAGAAATTCTAAGGAGATGCATGTCATCACTGCACTGAGAGGCGATCCCATTGGTATTCCTAATTTATGTTTGCAAAAATCATCATTAAATATGAAGTAGCATTGATTAGTGATGAGATGGCAGATTATTATTATTTTGGCTGTTGGTAGAGAGATCTTTATCTTTGATTGCATTAGATGCTTCTTTAGGAGAGTTAGGCATTTTTCAACTGGGACTTTAGTGTCGCGAGGGATTTTATACCTCGACTGGCCATGAGTTTGTCGGTCATAGTCATTTCCCTCAAATTTTCAACTCGACTGCCTGAGTTTTTTTTAATATGAAATGGGCTGATTGTTCAAAGGAGAGAGGTTAGAATTTTTGTTATGGCTTTTGCCAGTTTGCGGGGTGCACTGTCTATTTCTGAGAGGCTGGGGCGCATTAGGATATTGTTTTTGGGGTTTTGTCTATCTATCTCTACACAACGACACAAACACACCACACACACATATATATATATATATACACACACACATTATATATATATATATATATATATATATATATATAAATATAGGTACCTACAAAGATTCGCTAAAAAATAAGAATACACGATGAAAAAATGCCTCCAAATGGTCAAAACCAATTGTTATTGTCAAAATATTTATGTTATTATTAAGAGGTAAGATTAAAGATTTTTTTATTATTAATTTACAGTTTTTGACCCTTTTTAGAACCTTCGAAGTTTTGATTAAAAATTTTGTTTTTCTTGCGTCAGAGGGGGGTCATAAACTTCTATAGGTGATTTTAGCGTGTTTTTGTAGTAAAAAATACATTAATTTGGAAATTATTGCAAAAATCAAATAATTGTCGCATTTTAATGAATTTTTACCCAAATTACGTAATTTTTTATGTTTTTTGCTGTGTATTTTATATGCTCTGTTATATATATATATATATATATATATACCGCCTTCTATAATCAACCAGATACCAAAATCGATTAACCGCAGTCTTTCCGATAATTCCTCTAATGAATCCATATTTAACAAAGCTAAGAAAGACTACGAAACAGCCCTAAAAGATAGCGGATTCCCAGCAACACACAGATACTCACCACAGAACCCAAAAAAGGCCAACAGGAAAAGAAATATCATATGGTTCAACCCACCGTACAGCAAAAACGTAAAAACAAACTTAGGAAAAATATTCTTCAAACTCTTACACAAACACTTCCCGGAATCAGACACCCTACACAAAATATTCAACAAAAACACAGTAAAAATCAGCTACAGTTGCACCGAGAACATGGTACAAATAATAAAAAAGCACAACAGGAAAATTATCAACAAACCACACGAACAAATTAAACCCACGTGCAACTGCAGAATAAAGAACGAATGTCCCTTAAACGGTAATTGTTTACAAAACAACGTAATATACCAAGCCACGATAAAATCACCAGATAATGAAGAAAAAGTATACATAGGAGTAACTGAAGGACCCTGAAAACAAAGAAATTATGCACACAAAACATATTCCACAAATAGTAAATATGCGAACAGTACAATGCTTTCTAAGTGTTATGGGTCCTTACCTATAATTACACAATGAACTCTTCCTAACACTATGTATACTACGGACGAATCGAGACGAGTCGATTGTAGTTCACTCCAAACCAGACTGAGTCATACTAACACCTTCTACATCTTGTATTATTATTCCGTATAATATATCTTAGTTATTTCTACTCTTGTGTTCGTGTTGTTCTTCCTTGGTCCTGACCTGGACTATAACACTAAGTATATCTGGGAAATTAAAAACAAAACGCACATCACACCAAAAATATCTTGGAAAATAAGGAAAAGATCATTAGTCTACAACAACCAATCAAAAACTTGCAAACTTTGCTTGGAGGAAAAAATAGCTATTATTACCTTCCCAGGCCAAAATAAATTATTAAATAAAAGATCCGAGCTCATCTCAAAATGCAGACATGAAAACAAATTTTTACTACGTTACTTAAAAATCGAAAACGGAAAAATTAAATAAACAAAATGAAAATAAAATAAGCAAAATAAATTAACCCAAACAAATCACCAAATCACACCTGTTAGAATAGACAAAATAAGAAATAAAATCAATGAACCCAAATAAATAAAGTAAATAATAAACAAATTAGCAAACCATTATGACCAACATATTACTTAGACTATCAAAATCAAACCAAAAAAACGGACGAATAAAATAGCTATAACTGTTATATAATGATAAAAGAAAGAAAATACTACTTTACTTAAAAATCGAAAACCGAAAAGAGAAAATATACAGTATAACAAATAAATAATAACAAGTAAAATAAATTGATCTAAATTCATCCAAATAAATAAATAAATAAACTAACAAACCGATCCCAAAACAAAACTATTAAATAAGCGATATAAACAAATTTTACTACGTTAATAAAAACACCGATTAAAATAAAAATAAATAAATAAGATAACAAATAAAAATAAAAAATAAAAATAAAATTAAAAAATAAAAATAAATGAAAACAAGCAAAATAATTTAACCCAAATAAATGAATAAACAAAAAAAACGACTTCCGGTAAAATAACCGCCAAAATAGACTACCCACAATGCACCACTGACCCGTATATATAAATAGCCGAGAAAAATAACAGCACTCATGGCCTGACGATTGCATCTTGCATGAAACAGACTGTTGCCTCTAAGTGTTGACTTATATATATATATATACTTTTCACTTTTTAACCAAAGCTTTTATGGACACGTTGCAGCTGGACATATAAATGTACATTTAGTGTTTCATTGCGCTAGAAAAATATCTATGAATAATCCCCTGCGTCTGTCTGTCTGTCTGTCTGTCCGCCTATCTATCTATCTATCTATCTATCTATCTATCTATCTATCTATCTATCTATCTATCTATCTTGGTGTGTTCATATCTATCACAGTCTGTTCATATTTATCTAGCTATCTGTTTATTTATTCGTTATTCGATTTTTAGGTATTTCCGCCTTAGCGGGATGGACTTTACATCCACCCCGGCGAGCTTGTTTGGTGTGTGCATAGTGTGTACACATCAACCACTCTTTCTTGTAACATCTTGAACTTGATAAGGATGTATAAAATGACACTTTTCACAAACAACAAGTGCCAGTAACCTGATGATTGTGTGAAAACGCATAAAACTATTAGATGTGATCAGTCAATGTTCACGGTGAATTCATTTAGAAACACACACACACACACATATATATATATATAATGTAGGAGTTATTATGTTTACTTAGTGTGCAAATGCAAGTGAGTTCATGAAACGCAGTGCTCCTTAATGCAACCTTTTGCCAGACTAATTAAAGTTTCATAAATAACTATTATTCTTTTCTTTTCAGTTTTTTAACTTGTTATTCATAAATTCATTTTATTTTTTAAAAGTTTTTTCTTCAACTATATTTCTATCTTTTCGCATCCTTTTTTCTCTTTTCTTTTCCTCTTTCCTGTCTCTCTATTTTTTGCAGATTTTCTTTCTCTCTCTCTCTCGTTTTATTCCTCTTCTTTTCCCTCTCATCTTCCCCCCTCATCTTCATATTTTTTCTCTTTCTCTCTTCTCCCTTTTCACGTTTTCTTATACTCTCTCTTTTCCGCTTTTATTTCTCCTTCTTCCCCTTCCCCGTTACTTCTCCCTTTCCCCTTATTCTTTCTACCATCTTCCTTTTCCCTCTTCATTCTACTTATTTTCCTTTCTTCTTTTCCCCTTCTTTTTCTCTGTTATCTTCTCTTTCACCCGCTTATCCCCCTCATTTTCATGTCTTTCTTTTTCCCATTTCCTTTCCATTTCGTCTTCCCTCTTTTTTCCATTCTCCTTTTTCTTTTCCTCTCTTCTCGCCTTCTTTCTCCCTCTTCTTTTCCCCATTGTTCTTTGCCTTTTCATTCTTTCTCTTCTACTACTTGTTTACGGCGTTTCTTCCCCCCCTCTTCTTCCTCACTCGTTTTTACACTCTTCATTCTCCGTTTTCGTTTCCTTTCTTTTTCCCCCATTTTCTCACCTCTTCTTTCTCCTCCTTTTTCTCTGTAATTTCCCTCTTTTTCTTCTTTTCCCTTATCGTTTGCCGTCTCTTCCTTTTTTTATTTTCTTCTTGTCTTCTCTGCTTCTATCACCTCTTCTTTCTCCCTCCTCTTTTCCTCACTTCTTCCTTCCATTTCCTTTTGTTTTTTTTTTCTCCAATTTTCGTTTCTTCTCTTCTTCCCCCACTTTTCACCTCTTTTTTGTCTCGCTTTTTGTCTTTCTTCTTTTTCTCTCCTTCACCACTTTCCTTTTTTTTTTCTCTCTCTCTCTCTCTTTTTCTCCCCACTTTTCTTTTCTATTTTTCCCTTCATTTTCTTTTCATGCTTTTACGAACTCTGGTTTGAGCAAATCCTCCATTTTGATGTCCGTCCTTCTCTCCGGGTTTTTCATCTGTTTTGTCTAAATTTACACAACGGTCATTTATTGCCTTGATCTGTCCATCGGAGAGATTGCAAACGGACTGCCGTTCGTTTGATGTCCGAACGAATAGGCACAAAAGCTAATGTTGGGGGAAAATGGACAAAAATCATAGAAAAAAAAATTATTTTCTGTTGGTTTATCTGCATAAAAATCGAGAATGTCGAATGTGTGTTTATTATTTTCTTCTAATCTTAGTTTCGTTCTTGAAGATCGTCGGATTTGCAAATGTTGACAATTGCGCTGAGAATACTTGATTTGGATTTAGTTATTCTCCCACTTACCAATGTAAGTATAAAAAGAACAAATAATAAGGCGTCCATTGCCACAAACACAGAAAAAATGTTATTATATATAGACTTCCGTCATCGATGAAATATATCAGCGAAGATAAACTCGCCTTAGCAAAGCGTTTAAGTCCATCCAATAGGCGGCCACAAACGTGTGTGTTGTCGCTTGTTAAAGTTAAATGGATGTTGGTAAATGGAAACATTTCGCTGGTGAGAAATGACAATAAAGGAAAGTTCATTTTCGAGCCCCGAAAAGGCCAAATAGAACTTTCTTGTTTTTCTAATACATAAGTAGTAAAAAAAAGCGTCTTTTTGATAAAATGCTTACAGATACTCTCAAGAAATGATATGGAGAAAATATAAGAAACATAGATATTTCAATAAGAAAAAGCTTAGTTTAAAGAGAATTGTAACACGCCAGTTCGTTCTCATTGGTTCTTTTTTTTAAAAAATCATTTCACATCAAGCAAGGTGATAATGCCACTATGCAATGAAAGAGAACGAGAACACTTGAATGAGGAGAAGTGAGGAAATGGACAATAAAGGAACAGGATTCGGGAGGACAGAAGATAGCGATCACAGGTGCATTTACATTTTTGAAGATTGTAGTTGACAGGGAAGCAAGAAATCGGAAGGGAGTTCCACAGGCGAGAAAAGAAGAGACGGTGGGACCTATTTGCCAATCCAGTAGCGCGTTTAAATTCGTGCAGACGAGGCACTAAAGGTAAAAAGTTCATCGAAACTGTTGCGATGAAAATACCTGTAATAAGGACGGAGGGAAGTCAGTTCACGTTTGTAGGGAAAAAAGTTGAGATGTTAAGTCAGGATTGATTACATTGTAGAACCTTTGAATTTTGGCTAGAATATATATATATATATATATATATATATATATATATATATATATATATATATATATATATATATATATATATATATATAACCGGATGCACTAGAGCAAACAAGAATGACCAAGGTAACCTAATCTGCATGGTAACACAGCGCCATCTACCATAAATTTTCTTTAAACTTAATAACTCAAAAACGAATGATTTGCGGACACAAGTTTATATGGATTTTTATCCATGTTGCGGCGTGAAGAACCCGCCCCCAAAGTTTGTAAAAGTTCTTTTGATACACCCCATATATATATATATATATATATATATATATATATATATATATATATATATATATATTATGTGTGTGTGTGTGTGTGTGCGTGTGTGTGTGTGTGTAAAGAGGTAAGAAAAGAATGTCTGTTAAGTGAATCATTTTAGAAAACAAATGAGTTGGAGAATTTACCCGACTTTCAAACAATATGGCTTCTTTCTCGATATGTAACCCTCAGTTCATTCCATTCACGCAATATTCTTTCAAATTTGTGTCATTTCCGTTTCTTTCGTTTGTGCTTTATTTCCGGTTTTTATTGTTTTGATCAAAATGTCAAGGCTGCTTTTTTTGTTTCGTCTTTTACGTTTACATCGTTTCTATGGCAACACTTCTTTCTTTCGTTCTTTCTTTCTAAAATGCTTTTTTCCATTTATCTCTTTTTATAGATCTTGGCTTTGTTTAATTCCCTTTTTTTGAGAAATCATTCCATTTTTCTTTCTTTCTAAAAATCATCTGGTTCTTTCTTTCTTTCTTTCTTTCTTTCTTTCTTTCTTTCTAGAAATCATCTGATTCTTCTAGTTTGTTTGTTTGTTTGTTTGTTTGTTTCTTTCTTTCTTTCTTTCTAGAAATCATCCGATTCTTCTAGTTTGTTTGTTTGTTTGTTTCTTTCTTTCTTTCATTCTTTCTTTCTTTCTAGTAATTATCCGATTCTTCTTTTTTTTCTAGAAATCATTTGATTCTTCTTTCATTTCTTCTTTCTTATAGAAATTTTCAATCTTTCTTTACTTTCTTTTTTTTTTGTTTAAAAACTTTCAGTCTTTCTATCTCTATAGAAATCCTTTTCTTCTTCTTATTTTTTTGCCTGTCTTTAGAAATTCTTCAGTCTTTGTTTTCTCTTTCATTTTCTCTTTCATTTCTTTATGTTTAGAAATCTTTTAGTTTTTCTTTCATTTGTTTCTTTTTTTTAAATACTTCAATCTTTATTTTTCTTTCTACACTTATTCGGTATGTCGTTCATTTCTTCTTTTTTATAAATTCTTTGTTTTTTCTTTCTTTCTTTTTAGAAATCATCTGTTTTTCTTTCCAACTTTCTATTTAAAAAGAGTTCAGAATTTTCTTTCCTTCTTTCGTTCTGTCATTCTTTTTCAATGCCCCCTCCCATTTTCATTTTTTCTTAAACTCCTTCCGATTTCCTATTTTATTTCCAAAAGTCCTTCAGGTTTTCTTTCTTTCTTCAAACACCGCGTTCTTTTTCATTTCGTCCGCTTCCACAATATCAGTTGAGTCAAACACATTGTAAAATCTTAAGCATTTACGTCTTGTCGCAATAAATTAAGGAATGTCCCTGTTGAGGAAGTGACAGCATTAGACGATACATGCGAGACAAGACGTCGCTTCAACGCACGCTGTAAATACTTCTGAACTTTCGTAACAAACAGGCTTTTATTTGTCACGATAATGGCAAACGGTGGCAAAAGGACGGTTTTGACATACTTAGGTATTTTCTGAAATATACCTTCTACAGAAAAGAAATTGTTGAAAATCTCAACTAAATTTTCATAGGCGCTTCCTATAAACACATAAAAATCCTATAAACCCATAGAAATCCTATAAATCCAGAAAATCTTCTGTTTATTTATTTTGACTCCATTCTTATTACTTATCTAAAATCTGCCATGGATTGTGGGAAGGAAGACTTCCGATATTTTACTCTGGTGTTTGCATTAAACTGTATACTTGTGTTTTGAAACCGAACACCTTCCCGTCAGTGCTATGACCTTCCCTTCTCTTATATTCGATTTCCTTTGACATATTTGTTTTCTTTTAATTTAACGTTTCATTTCGACGTCGTGTCGATTCGCTAGAATCTAAGGGCCAACCAAAGTCCAAAATTCCGTTCCAAAATTGATTTAAAATCTTTTCAGAAGACAGTTATATTTTTGCTTGTCTATTTTATCAAATCAATTCGCCTTCAAAAATAATCATCATCATCATCATCATCATCATCATCATCATCATCATCATCATCATCATCATCATCATCATCCCTTTGACGTTTGTAATCGTAGCGGTGGGGTTGAGGTTTGATCTGAATGCAGAAGCCACACTGAATCTCTCCCCACAACGGTCTATCAACGGCAGCCATCAGCAATTCTGGTACAGTCATGCCTGTCCATTGTTTGACATTGTCCAACCAGTTTTTGCGTTGGCGCCCTCTCCTACGTCCACCTTCAATGGTGCCTTGCATGATGGTTTTACACGGGCTGTTGTGCCTTGAAGTAATAGATACATAGATAGACAGATACTGAACAGACACAGATAGATAGATAGATAGATAGATAGATAGAA
>OZ038482.1:4957442-5042442 GCA_964036315.1 Acanthosepion esculentum
ATAATACGTTAAAATACGTTATATTATATATATATATATATATATATATATATATATTCTTTAATTTTGCAAAATTTGTAGGGTAAGTGTGCTGAGTATCGACGTTAGACCGTTTAAATATAGAGACAGTGTAGACATATGGATCAACACTGTTTGGTAACTAGCAATTTCACTCTTTGGTGAGATTTTGGTCCAAACTATATATATATATATATATATATATATATATATATATATATCCATGGTTGTCACTCGTAGACCGAGGAAGACGTAGCGCTGTGCATAATTTTCATCGTTTGTGGGCGCGCAGATGACTTCTCAGACCGAAGTCGGATGCGCACTTGCGGTTGCAGACAGGGCATGAAACACCGTCCATCAGGTCAGGAACCGCCGCTCCTCTGTGGCGCCGGTCTCGGGCTTCAGAGAGGCGCCGGCAGCGATCAGCCTCGAAGGTGGACGACGCTGACTTCGTTAGCGCACGCCAGCCCACTCTGTCAACAGCAGCATCCTCCAGTTACCTGGGGGGTAGGTCAGCCCATTTGAGGTTGGCTTTGAGATTGTCCTTATACCTCTTCTTTGGGCGTCCCTGGTTGCGCGTGCCACGCTCCAGCACACCGTAGAAAAGCTGCCGGGGGATCCTGGACTCATCCATGCGGATGACGTGGCCAGTCATTCGAAGCTGGGCCTGGAGGATCTTGGCTTCGATGCTTGTTGAGCTGGCTCTGGTCAGGACTTCCAAGTTGCAGATGCGATCCTGCCAGCGTATCCGCATGATGGACCTCAGGGAGCGCACGTGGAACTGCTCCAGCTGCTTTAGGTGCCTGCGGTATGGAGTCCAGGTTTCGCAGCCGTACAGGAGAGAGGACAGTACGACAGCACTGTACACCTTGAGTCTGGTGGAGAGCGAGATATCTTTATGCTGCAGCACTTTCACTCGCAAGCGGCCGAGGGCTTGACTGGCCTTCTGGGTCCTCATTGTGATCTCCTTGTCAAGTGAGCCATCATTGGCGATGGTGCTTCCCAGGTACTTGAAGCACTCCACATTGTTGAGCTGTGTGCCGTCGATGGTGATAGACGGCGGTGGTGGAGGGGGACAGCTCGGCGCAGGCTGCAGCAGTACCTCTGTCTTGCCCAGGCTGATTGTGACGCCAAACAGCCTGGACGCTTTAAAGAGAACTTGTCGACGATTGTCTGGAGGTGGTTCTCTTGGTGAGCCATGAGGGCACAATCGTCGACAAACAGTGCCTCAGTGACGAGTCTCTGCACTGTTTTTGTCTTTGCTGTCAGGCGCCTGAGGTCGAACAGGGAGCCGTCGAGGCGGTAGCGGATGCAGACCCCCAGGTCAAGGTCTCTTGTGGCATGCAGCAGCACCTGGGTGAAGAACAGGTTGAAGAGCACCGGAGCGAGTACACAGCCCTGCTTCACGCCGTTAGAGATGCTGAACTTCTCGGATAGATCTCCATCCGAGAGCACTTCTCCTGTCATGTCGTCGTGGAAGAGCCGGATAAGAGATATAGTTAAAATGAGAACAAATCCAGTATACTTTCACTGTACGTAACATTTAATTTAGGATATTAAAACAAAAAGATATATATATATATATAAATCGCTACACGATTGCAATCATATTTCAAAACCATAGATGTGTCTCCTCGGGCAATGTTAAATCACAGCCGAGCGAAAGATTAATTTAATTTCAAAAGCAGAATACTCTGAAAAAATAGGTTTGGCGTGATTAACCAATCAAATGTGACCTACGCTCTATTGAAACCCACCGGAAATTTATTTTAATACAGGTCATGACACGAAGTTGAATCAGAGGTATTTTTAAAAATTATATATGTTACTATAACCCCCCCCCCCCCGCAAAAAACAAACAGGAAAGGCATATTTAAAACAGAAGAAAAAATGCTAATCTAGCCTCGCAGTTTCCCTCACGACGACACCTCAGACGTAGACATCCTAAACAGACATATTGGGAGTAAGACGATCATGTGAATTCTTCGCCGACCCACTCTTAGTTCACCGCACGTGAGCTAGGCGAAAGGTAGCAGTATTCTGCACGGCGGCACTGCGACCGTCCTCGATCCAGGTCGGGACCATCCTGTCCCGCACCTCGATGTCAGCGATGAAATAGACGATGAGTTTAAACCTCGCGGCAACAGGTAGGGGATGATAAGATATTACCTATCGTTACTAACGACTCCAAAACCGTCACAGGCCACATGGGATCCACGTAGAGTCGGTGTGTATGGCGGCTAACATCACGAGCACGTCGAATCTTTTCATTTTCTGTATCAGACTGAAATAATGCTCTCGATACATCTGAAAAAAAGAAAATGAGACGTCTAAAATTTGGTGCATGCCCCGTAACACGGCGTTTGGTCGAACCTATTTATGGTGAAATAAAATGTGTTCTCTAATACCCGGCGCACACTGTACATATCTGTGTGTGTGTGTGTCAGTGTGCGCACGCGCGTGTGTGTGTGTGTGAAAGAGAGAGAGAAAGAGAGTGGGTAAGGGCAGACAAGTGCGTCTGTGTGGGCCAACCAATTTCACGAGCAAATCTTGTTCTGAACCATGCCGCGCTGATAACTCCTTTGACCGCATCAGCCTCGTCGCCTCTTCTCACATTCTAATCTAAGTTAGGAAAGTAAATACATATTGACAGAAGGAAACAACACAATCGACCTTCATTGGTCTCTTTTTTTTATTTTTCCACTTTTTTTATTATTATTTGAAAGAGAGATAGATAGAGAGATAGAGAGAGAGAGAGGGGGGAGAGAAGGCGAAAGAGTGAGATTGAAGTGAAGGAAAAGGGCAGGAAAGAGGGCATTAAAAAAGATATTGGCCGTAATAGGCGAGAACTCCAAACATATTTCCATTATTATTATTATTATTATTATTATTATTATTATTATTATTATTATTTTCTTTGATATTTGGCGTTTACACATTTCTTTCCGGGTCTCGCCCAGGAACCTAAGGTTAGAAATGGTATCATGACACTTTCCACTGCAAAAATAAATAAATAAATAAAAAATAATTAAATAGATAAAGCCCTTTGTAAAGTGTGGGCTGTACTTGTCAGAATAATTTTTTGTATCTCTTTGAGGCATGGACTTCTAGGGATCCATTCAATCAGCCTACTGGAATCTTTTCCAACCAGTCCAAGGGCTCCAACTACAACAGGGATTGTTGATGTTCCCATGTGCCACATTTTTGAGATTTCTATTTCAAGGTCCTTGTATTTTGACAGTTTTTCGAATATCTTCAAAGATACATTGCAGTCTGCAGGGACTGCCATATCTTATTATTATTATTATTATCATTATTATTATTATTATTATTATTATTATTATTCGTCTTCACCATCTTCGCGCTTTTTAGAAAAATGAATTTTGAGACGGCCAAGTGAATTTAAAGCGAATAAAACCAAGTAAAACGTTCAGAAATTGTCTATTCACCCAACACATTTGCTAGACACACATACGCACGAAAAACAACAAAAAAAGAATGAAATAATTCAAATAGCTTCTTTGAACTTAGATGTTTGGTTCTATTAGAAAGATGATGACCCTAAACTGTTCAGGATAAAAAACAAAACAAATTAATTTCCGTATATAAGCTTTCTTAAAAAAACTTTTTTTCGGCACTCATCAACTTATGGAACCGCCATTGTATACGAAAATCCAATATTTCTCCGAGTTTGTAACAGAGAATCGGGTTAGTCCAAGTTGTATGTGGGTCAGTTGGTTGTATCTGGTGCTATAAGCACCAGGCGTTGTGTCCCTTTCCACAATGGATTGTTTCGGAGAAGACCTTCTACTTAGCATAAGTGACGCTGTCTATTTCCATATGAACGATACTGGGCAGGTATCAGCCAATAGTCAGCGTGGGTCCGGGACTGGGAGAGCTATATAACATCACTGTTTTTCTCAGTGGAGAGGAGACGCTCGTGACATGTGGACGTGTGAAAACCAGACAAGACGAACACATAGATGTGTGTTTCGAGGTCTTTTAGTAAATTTAAGAATTAATTAACTAAATTATTTAAAAGTAATGTTTACCTTTTTCTTAAAACAGAATCAAAATGACGCTTTATCTACGAGCATTAGCCTGTGTGAAGTGACTCATTTACATATGAAATCACGGCTATAAATAGCTACGGCTATTACACACGAGGCAGTTGAGTGCTTACGAATTCCCGTGAGTCAGTAACACTACACTACAATGGCGTCGCCGGTATCCGATGAATCGCGTGATCACTTCATAATAATGAGTATGCACAGGCGTGGCGTAGGATACTGGCAGCTAAAGTCAGAACGAAAACGCTAAAGGATTTGAAATCAGTCGGAGGAGAAAAAGAAATCAAATAACGGACTTCTTGTTGGTAACTGCTGGTGGTGAGGACATTATAAAATCATCGGCAATTGCACACCCAAGACAGTTGGAGAAATGACGTTTGACGATATAAGTCAACTAATAGTGAAAAACATAGCACTCAAGAAAAAACTATTGAATGCAGAGAGAGCTAAATTTATGAATATTTCTCAAAGAATGAATGAACCAGTTATTGGATATGTTCTTCGTTTAGAACAGGCCGCTAAATATTGTGAGAAACTGGAATCGAAAAACCAGGTAATCGAAAATTTGATTCAAATGAAATTGGCAAATGGCCTTCAAAATGAGGAATATTGGCAAATGACTTTAATATATTTACAACTGGGAAAGTTGTCACTAGAACGGTGTGTTGAATTTGTTCAGCAAGAAGAATTAATTGGAAAGTTCAATAGAACAAAAGTTACGGACCTGGTAGAGGAAATGGACATACAAATAAGATAAAATAGGCTGTACTTTTGTGGACATAAACATCAAAGAGAAAAAAAACAAAAATGTCTGTCATATCAAAGAATTGTTAAAAGTGTTTCAAAATGAATTATTTTAAACCTATGTGTAAATCTAAAAAGATAAACGTAGAGGCGGTCCAACAAAATAAAGAGGAAATAAGTAAGAAAAAAATGAAAAAGGATTATTAAGAATTCGAACCAATAATGTATTATTAGACATGCAACTAGATACGGGAAGTTACGTGACGTTGATACCCAGAAATTCCTTGAAGAAATTAGGAAAACCAGGATTAAAGAAAAACCTTGTCTAATTGAATCAGTTCGACGGATCCGTGATAGAAACGTTAGGCTATTTCGAAGCCTATGTGGAAGTAAAAAAATAAGTTTGGCTTATTACCAATTATCATAACAAACTGTGAAAAGAATCAATGTTTAATAGGAAATGATGTATTGAACATAAATTCGACAAAATTAGTAAACAAAGCAGAAGAAACTGGAATGTTAAAAACTGTTAAGCAAAGTTAAAGCTAAAAGAAAACATTTCCCCCTCATATTTTGAAGCACGAAAAGTGCCAGTCCATCTACTATTAATAGTTGTGGAAAACTAAAAAAAAAAAAAATACTGGAACAAGATCTGCTTGAACAAGTTCCGCCAGAAGGGAGCAAATGACCCCCCGTTAGCAATTCTAAGAACGAAGGATGGGGATCTACGCATATGCGGTGACTACAAATTAGGTGTAAACCACAAAATATGTGCAAACTCATATCCTGTCCCCAATGTAGAATGGACTTTGAACTCTCTTGCGGGTATGAAAACATTCTCTAAAATTAATCGGCATACCATCAAATATCTATTGACGAAGATATTAAAGAAGTCACCAAAATAAACATGCCAGTAGGCTTATTAAAATGGAAGAGGATGCCGTATGGAATTAAAACCGCAAGTGCGATTATAGAGCAAGTTATTGGTAGCGATATAAAAATGCAATATGCTACCAGGTTAGCATTTGTGTTGGTGTTATTGACGAAGAAGAGTTAATATGGAAAACTGGAAATGGTATTGAATAAGTTAGAAATGCTGGATTAATAATTAACGAAACATATGTGCACAACACTAATAAAATATGATTTTTGGGATATTCCATATCCAACAAAGGCATATCACCAAATCAATCTTTAATCGACAAAATATTAAAAGTTGATGAAGTACCCAAGAACCAAAAAAAAAAAAATAGAATCTTTCTTAGGAACATGGCAGCAGCACCCCCGCAAAAAAAAAAACTGGGATAGACGGGTACAAGAGGAGGACAACAACACTCAGAAAACAGTTTGCCTGCCTTATGTGAAGGGGTTATCAGAGAAAATACAAAAGATCTGCGGTCCATATAACATCAGGACAAACTTCAAAAGCTGGACGGCGCTTCGCAGATATCTCTCCCGAGTAAGACACTCCCATAGAGGAGAAATTGACTAAAGACTGTGGGTACGCGATCCCGTGTAGCTGCGGAAAGAAATATAAAGCGGAGACTGGCCGCCCCCTTATGGTAAGGCTTCAAGAACACCAGAAAGCTGTAACACGAAAGGAAGTGGATAAATCAGGCGTGTCTGACCACATATGGTGAGAGAAGGGAGATCACTGCCCTCTGTGGGATCAGGTTGAGATCATAGACAAAGAACACCATTAGAAAATTCGTAAACTTAAGGAACCAGCACATATGCTAGACCACAAAAATCTCCTGAGTCGACCAAGCATAGAAATAAATACAATATGGGGACCAGTAATAAGGAGTGCCAGAGAAAAGCGATAATAGCAACAAAAATTGCAATATGAGCTCTGGTAAAAATGGTTGCTGAAGACATTAGGTTTATAATACCTAGAAATTCATAGACAGATGTCCTCAAGGACACATGGCACAGTTGATAAAGGCAATGGTTAGATCCAGTGACAGGATCCAAAGAGTGTGAGTTCAATACCCAGTTAAGGCAGTGGAGAACTTTCAGATGGAAAAATTAACAGGAGATAACTGATAACTGACATCCATTAAACATGGCACGTGGAACTAGAACGGTCTACCCCAGTGAGCGAAATAAGGGTTCAGTTCGACATTTCAACCACTTGAAGAAGGCCGGAGCGTACAACGGCCGAAACGTTGTAATAAATATGGCTACAAAGATGAGGACAATAGTCCTAATAATGTATTTCTTAGGAGCTGTAAATGTCTACAGACGATATGTAAAGCGATATTACGAACTGACAGAACCTTTTGCTGCTTAAAAAAAAAAGTGGAATCTTTTTGGATAAAAGAACAAGTGGCATTTGAAAATTTAAAAGCTGTTCTGGCAAAGAAGCAAGTAGCGAAAATATTCCCACCAATAAACTTTGTCCATTGTTATATATATATATATATATATATATATATATATATATATATATATATATATATATATATATATATATATATATATATATATTCAATCCAAGAAAGAAATTCGTCGTAACAACTGACGCAAGTGAACACTCAATTTCGGGAATATTAGCTCAGGATCGTCATCCCATTATCTATCTTTCGAGAAAATTGTTAAAGCCGAATTGAACTCTCCAAATATTTAGAAAGGAGTAGTGAAGGCGAAAGTGTCATGTGAAGGCAAGACAAACTAGACAGTGAAATCGAGAGTAATATAGACTCTGAAGAGTCAATCATTAGAGGAACGTTCCTATGAAAAAAGAAGGTCACGATCCCCCATGTCTAGAGGGAGGAATGTAGTGAAGAGACAAAAGCTCCCAGAAGTACCAGGGAAAATAAGGGGATAAAACCTCTACGGTACAGGGAGGTGAGATGACTCATTTACATATTAAGTTGCAAAGACTACAAATAGCTACAGCTATTACACATGAGACAGTTGAGTGCATACTACTTCCCGTGAGTAGGTAACACTACAATATACTGTGAAAGGACAAGATGAAAACATCGTACTTCAAAAAACAAAAAAAAGCGTGAAAAAGTAAAAATAAAACCTAAAGAAATGCAGAAGACCTTTTTCGAAATGAAATTTAAAGACGCTCATGAATTTAAATTTAAAAGTTTTCTTTTCAAGGATGCTATATGACGTAATCTTGGTTTTAACACTTAAACTTTTCAGTTAACCTGATAAATATTTATGAGCGTTCTTAAATTTAAAAAAAAAATATTGAGTAATATACACATGAAGAGACAAAAAATTAGTTTTATTATTACCACTCATGATAATAAAAAGTAAAAATGAAAAACGGGCTAGCGAACCGGTTTCGTACCTCGCTCAACAGAGCTAAATCGAGGTAAATAGAGTAAATTATATATATATATATATATATATAATTATATATATATATATATATATATATAATTATATATATATATATATATATATATATATATACATTATATATAATTATATATATATATATATATATATATATATATATATATATATATATATATATATATATATAATTATTTATTTAAATATTATAACATAAATATGTTATAAAATCACTACAAAAATAGCCATTTTGTTTCAACTCTCCTGGGAGTGTTGAAACAAAATGGCTATTTTTGTAGTGATTTTATAACATATTTATGTTATAATATTTAAATAAATAATTATATCTGCTCTACTCTGTATTGAGCACTCTTTTAAGAATAATAATTGTTGGTTATTGGAATTTATTCCGTATATACCAATCCCATACTTGTATATATATATATATATATATATATATATATATATATATATATATATATAAACAATGGACAAAGTTTATTGGTGGGAAGAAAAAAAAATTATTTAAATGGTAATTAGTTGGAGGCCTAATATAAAGTCCTTATAAAGACAAGGCTTTAATGATAAAATATAGATGGCCTCCAACACTTTCAGGTGGGAATTGCTAAGGATGGTAAAAGCGCCACCACTAAAACTAACAGCACAATTATGGCTATTTATAAGGTGTTCTGCGATAGAAGACCCGTACGTATTGGTCAGAATGTCCGAGGTTAGCTAGCCAGTTTTTCATTTTTACTTTTTATTATCATGAGTGGTAATAATAAAACTAATTTTCGTCTCTTCATGGCAGTGATAAAATTTTGTACCATCAAACATATCTTTAAATCTGTGTGTGTATATCTATGTATACGTGTGTGTAGGGGCGTGTTGTTGGATAAGTGAATAGAAAACCTTATTAATGTGTTTGGTCTGCGAAGGAAGTGTTCCAGACAAATGATAGTTTCATTGACGCAAACAGTCATATATATAAAAAGAGGGAGAGAGAAAAAAACTTTTGGTGGAGAAATGTAAGAAACACGGGCTTAGACTTTGATATCATTATGACAGGGAAGATCCGGGGACTTTCTACGTCAGATTTTGGCATTCCGATGTTAGCACATTCAGCCTTTCATCTTTTAAGTTTTTTTTAAGAGATTTAATCAACACACACGCGCACATACTCTCTCACTCTCACACACATTCTCTATTTCTCTCTCTTTCACACACACACACACACACACACACACACACACACACACACACACACACACACACACACACACACACACACTCTCTCTCTCTCTCTCTCTCTCTCACACACACACACACATACTATCTTTATTTCTCTCTCTCTCTCCCACACACGCTTACGTACACACACTCACTCTCTCTCTCACACATATTCTCACTCTCTCTGACGCACGCCCAATCTCTACCTCTCTTACATACATTCTCACTCTCTCGTTCACATACACACACACACACACACATACACTCCTTCTCTCTCTTTCTCTCTCTCACACACACATACTATCTCTATCTCTCTCTCTCACACGCACACATGCAGTCTCATTCTCTGGCTCAAGCGCATACACACTCACACACACATTAACAACAGTAAACCTGAAGCAGGAGTTTACAAAATATATTGCAAGGAAAATAAATTTTCCCATGAAATATATTGGTGAGACAAAATTTTCAAATGGCATAACAGAATTTAAACAAAAGATTTTATTCATAGAAAAAGGAATATTTTATAAAACAATGCGCTCAACGCGTTTATCGATCTTTTTCTGATCAGAAAAAAGATCGATAAATATGTTTTACTAATGTTCAACCAATACAAAGCCCAAGAGCCACTCGAAGTAGAAGGCAACTGTGTGATGTTGTATGGGCGTAAAATAGGGCAAGAAGTGAAGTTCTTGGGCATTTACCCACGCCACCCCATTGAGACGGGATGCGGCACAAGGTAAGGCGAACCTGAGCGCGTACACTCAGGCTAAGTACAAAAACTGCACATGCTACCGCAACCATTGGTTGAACTGATCTCGGAGGCGACCATCAATTCCCCTCTCTAGTGCAACGAGAGAGTGCAGCCTCGGGCAGCTGTTCCACAGGGCCGGGCACCTCAAAGTATTATTTTCCTCAACAGTGATTCTGTCCACAGACAGATGCCACAACTGAGTCACACTCTGCCCGAGACAGAGACTGAGCAACTGAGAGATAATACACATCCTACAACAGGACCTCGGAAAGAGCATCTTATTTAATCCGGTCTCCCCACTGAGACAGGATGGGGAACAGGGTTGGGTATTATGTGCGGACCCGAGCGCGTACACTCGGGCAAGGTACAAAAATTCCCCATCGGTTGTGCTGGCCTCGGTGGCAAGCACTGATCCCCCTTTCTAGTGCGATGAGAAGGTGCAGCTTCGGACAGCTGTTCCCCAGAGCCAGGTACCTCAAAGTATTATTCTTCTCAGCTGTATCTTTGACCGCGGACAGAGCCACAACTGAGTTGTGCTCTTCCCGAAGACAGAGACACAACTGAGTCGCGCTCTTCCCGAAGACAGAGACGCAACTGAGAGACGATATGCATCTCACGGCAAAGATGCGTAACGTTTAAGTGAAGTGAAGTGCTAGGGGTTATGCAGGATAGATAACCGGTAACTCTAGACTTGAAGAGGTGAATAACATTTCAGAATTCAGTCGGAGATGTTAGAAGTATAGTGAGGAAAAATAATTAGTGAATAAAATTTCATAGTTTAGAGTAGTAGTGTGAAGCGGGCGGTAGGCGAACCTATCTACTCCTTTTGCGCAATAATGAGTTCATGCCACTTGATTAAAATAAAAATATATTTATTAGTTGAAAATATATTGAATGTACACTAATTTCAGAACCCTTTACGATAAGTTTGCGTCCAGGATCATCCAACACATCGCCTTTCCTCATACAACTACTGCTAGTACACTGTGGGATTTGAATGATTCGTTTTCTACGGTTTATCAACCCATTACAGGTTATTTAATTCCAGAAAATATTTTTAGATTGTAAGAATGTTTTGGAGATAATCATTTAGTAATACAAGATTTAATAATTACTTCATAGCTGGTGGGTAGGGGAGAGGGGGAATCACACCTTTCCAAAATGTTTTTTTTATGTTGGCCCACGATGCCAGAAGCGGATGTTGTCAATGTGACACTAGGGGTTGAAACTGATGGTTAGTAACCCATCATTTTTTGGCCTCGTTACAGAAAGTCGTTTGTCAAAATGTCCAACATGAAAAAGAACATCATAGATATAATTTACACATCAGGGACGTCAAAATTAAACTAGAAAAATGACCCCAGAATGGGTAGCGTAAGCTACCCATTCCTTTGGGACAAGTATGACATTCTTTTGGAAATGTTCAACAGATCTGTTTGTTAATATTCTTCATTACATACTGTTATATTCCAGGTTGTTGAGATGAACCAAAACAAATGAAAATAAAAGACAAGTTGATTTTAACACAATAAAATAACTTTTATTTATTTAATGCCTGTTCAACAGCAAGGATTTGTTTGGATTTAAAACCACGAGTTCCACGTGTGTGTTAGCTTATCACCATGTTCAATTCCGAAGTGCTGTATTCCCCCATCATCGGACAAGGGACGTAACTCCATTTTATTTTGAGTTATTGTCTTTTATAGGTGAAGTAAGTACCACCAACTAGCAGCCATTTTTAGCCTTGTGTTTGCTTTTGTCGGGGATTTAGTTGCAGTGGGTATGGCTTACTTGGTAGTCGATGGGTTTTTCTTGGTACATTTTTTGCTATAGTTCTATCTTTGTCCCTTGGCCTTACTTGGGAACTGTGTCGAGGCAGTTCAAAGGTGTCCAATAGAATGTCTATCAGTAAAGTGGAATTTAATTTGGTCTCTGGAATATTTGATGGTCATAATTAGTTTGCATGTCGAACCTAGACTGAAGACTGTATATCCACATCATACGTAACATTTCCAGAACGATTTATAATGCGTCCTTGGATTCACCGTACCTTACTGTTGCGATAATCTTTTGCAAGTACAGGTTGTCCTGGTACATAGTTGCGTTTCACTGCTCCATGAAGACGGTTACATTGTTCTTCTATCACCATGTACCATTTTAGGGAATTGTTTTGTAGTTGGATGGATGACATATATCTGTAAATGAACTTTACGGTTCATCGGTGTATCTCTGTAACTTCCGATAGATAGAAGAAAGGAAATAGCAAAAGCGTGGTCTATCCATTCCTTTGGGACAAGTCTGGCATTCTTTTGGAAATGTTCAACACATCTGTTCGTTAATATTCTTCCTTACATGCTGTTATATTCCAGGGTGTTGAGATGAACCAGAAAAAATGAAAATAAAAGACAAGTTGATTTTAACACATAATAAAATAACTTTTATTCATTTACTGTCTGAGAACAGCAAGCATTTTTGTATTTAAACCATGAATTTCACGTGCGCGTCAGCTCGTTACCATGTTCAATTCAGAAATGCCGCGTTCCCACCAGCGGACAAGGGACGTAACTCCATTGTATTTTGAGTTATCGACCTTAATAGGGGGAAGTAAGTAACACCCCCTAAGACTTTTAGTTTAAATATCGCAGAAATGCATTTTGAAACATGGCGGCAGCTGTTTATTTAAGGTGTTGAGAAGTTAACAGCTTGACTGACAGACGGAAGTTTACCTAATTTTTTTTCCGGTGGACATAACTGTAAAATTTACTTGAAGAATATAACGTGAACGCCTTTTTATATAATTTTTAACTACCCAGTAATCTTAAAAATTTAAGAAAATATTCGCCGTAATCTAATTTTTCATTTTTCCATTTATGATTAATAAATAACAGAGCGCTCAGCAGAACCAGCCCAGAAATAGGACAAGAACAGTGCGGGTTCGTTAAAGACACCGGACACAAGTAACGCGATATTCATGCGCAGAATGTTGTCAGAAAGAGCGATAAAGATGCAGAAGGACGCGTACCTATGTTTTGATGGACTACGTAAAGGCCTTCGACAAAGTACGCCACAAAGATCTAATGGAATTGCCAGCCACCTCTATATATTCGGGAAAGATATCAGAATAATCAAGAACCTATACTGGCAGCAAACAGCATTCACGCGCATAGGGAACGAGTTCAGTGAATATACAAAAATAGAAAGGGGCGTAAGGCAAGGATGCGTCTTCTCCCCCGACCTGTTCAAACTATACATCGATGTAATTCTGTGAGAATTGGAAACCCTACCGGGATTTAGCATTGGCGGCCACAATCTTACCAACATAAGATACGCAGATGACACAGTACTGATAGCAGACACGGAAAATAAATTACAAAATCTTCTACAGAAGGTAGCGAAGGAGAGTGAGAAGAAGGGACTAAGCATAAACTACAAAAAGACAGAATGCATGGTCGTCATTAAGAGGAAGAACTCGAAATGCGATTTGAAGGTCGGCAACACTAGAATCAAGCAGACGCGGAAGATGAAATATCTGGGAAGCATCTTGACAGAGGACGTTAAATGCGACACTGAGATCTGTAGACGTATTGCGATGGCCAAGGACACATTCCAAAATCTGGGCAGAGTATTACGAGACAGGAGGTTTTATTTGGTAATAAAGAAAAGAGTACTGAGCTGTCACGTGACATCTGTCTTTCTTTGCGGCAGCGAATGTTGGACAATTTCCTCAAAGATGAAGAAGAGACTCAAGGCGACAGAGATGTGGTTCTACAGAAGGATGCTAAGGATATCATGAACCGAACGTGTGAGCAACGATGAGGTCTTAGAGAGGATGCAAACAAGGAGGAGGCTTATGCCAGGAAGAGGCAGCTGAAGTTTCTGGGACACATAATGAGGAAGGAGGGCCTGGAGAATCTGATACTCACGGGTCGAATAGAGGGAAAGAGAGACAAAGGAAAACTACGCGTGACATAACTCGCGGATTTAAGCAAGTGGATGACAGAACGTGTTCTGAGGGAGGAAGCAGTGGGAATGAACTTGTTGAGAGCTGCAAAGGATAGAGGCCGGTGGAGAGCCATGATCGTCTACGTCCTGAAAGGACACGGCACATAACAAGAAAAAAAAGAAAGAAATAGAGTCTTTACTTAATAACAATAATAAGTAACTGGTACAAATTCATACAGAATTTTAAAAGATATTTAATATTCTAAATTATTCTAATTAAAATTTAAAAAAAAAATGAGAACAATTCTTGTAAAAATTCATTCATCATTGAAAGTTGTTTTTTTTCTTAAGGAAGTAATGTCCATAATATATCTTATTCATAAAAGCAATTAGAAGCTTTTCTAATTAAATTAATGTGTTAGCTTTATTGCATTTTTTATTTTAAGATTTAGAGCAGATTTTTGGAAATTGGTATTCCTGTTTTACAAAAAGAAATTGATTATATAAATTCTTCAAAGAGTTCTGCTTTTAACCAATTTAAACATTAAGCTCTGCAAATTTTAATTTCTTGAAATTTCATAATATTAAATAAGTGGGCTAGCATGTGTAAGAAAAAATATTTTTACCAAGTTGTTCTAAAAATAAAAGAAGCATATTTATAAACAGATTTCATTTGTGAATAAGTCCGGAAAGTTTAATTAAAATCTGACAATTATTTGATTGTTTGCATGAATTTTTACATCACCACAAAAAAGGCGCTAAAATTTCCTTTGATCCCACTGCTGACACAGGATTTTTAACGAAAATATGAAACACTCTAAAAAGGATAAAAAATATAATTTAATGCTTAAAATCCTTTGGTCTTTCCTTTTAATAATAACGTAAAGAATTTGACGATAAAACTTTGTTTTTATTAAGTTTGGGGCATTTTTTCATGATGTATGCTCGTTTTTTAACGAATCTGTGGTGGCAGCCAAATTAAACACATGCAAGAATTCAACTAACTCGACAGTGTCCATATCTGATGACGGAATAAGTGGCGCAGGAATTCAAAGTCAGCTAGGAATAGCAAAACAGACATTTTGAAATAAATATAATGCTGTGTTCTTATGTGATGTGAATCCTTTTATATGGAAGGGAAAACGGGACAATTTCATTACCAAAAAAAAAAAAAAAAAAGAAAAATTAAATAAAATGGGGAAAAAGACATGAAGAGACAGAGATTAGGTCCTACCAAGAAATGTTATGGACGTGAGGCACGAGGAAGTCCTAAATAGGAAACAAAGAATTTTCAGCAATCTTAGACCTTCGTACAAGAAAAAAAAAACGGAATGTCAAAAGGACGGCTTTTCCATCGACACCGCTATTATTTTAACTACCTTCACTTCTCGGCAATGTTTATTGTGTTTAAAAGCGATAATTAAAATTGCAATAAAACATAAATATATGGTGAACTCTCTTCCAGTTTCTTACTTTCCAGTTAAATTTGATCATCAAAAATTGAAATGCATTGTCAATCGTTATCTTCTTAATTCTTGTTTTTTATTGATCTAATGTTTTTTTTATTTCCTTATATCGTTTCGCCTTGCTTGATTAAAACCTAGATAAAAAAAATTAACACATAATAAAGCGAATGAATCTGTGGAGATCGCCTTGGTCCTGTAAAGAGATAGCATTAAACATGTTTGGAACAAGGTCTTAATATTAGGGCGCCCGGTGAAGATTCAAATACTGTGTGTTTGCTTACGGGTTTCCCTCGTTAACATCGCTTAATGGTAAATGCCCGATTCAAATTAGATTTGGATGAAATAGAAAGTTTCCCACAGTGGTCAGGCGAAATTCGATATTGCCACGTGTTTTGCTTAGAAATCGTCAAATCAAGTAAACAAATAAGAAGCAAAGGAGAAATTAAATTCATCCGAACAATTTCCTTACGAAAATAAAACTGGACGAAGAGGTGACTCTCAAAACAGACTTCAAAATGATTGCCTTAACAAGCGCCGCATCCGCCAGGGGGGGGGGGGGGGTATTAGAAGAAAGTAATGAATGAACGAACAACAAAGGTCGTCTCTATGAAATGATATTTCCAGATTCACACCCTCGTGCTTTTTTTTAACGCAAAATATTGTCCGAAAGGTGTAATGTAAGGCGTCTGGATAGGCATGTAATATCTGACCACAGCTCCGTTCGAATCCAGACCCTATCCGAAACATATTAGTAGACAATACAAACATTATAACCTCATCCACATGTAAAAAAAGATTAAAAATAATGGAAGCCTTAACCATAAAAAAAGAAAAAGGCAACAGTAATATTAACTACGAACACGGCCACAATGTTCGGAAAATAGCACATCTCTATAACACACTAAAAACATACAGACAACGCACACACTCAATTAAATTGAAAAAATAAAATCATCCTTGTTAATGGCTAAAAGTATAGCCGAAAGCGCTCGGAATTACAGAACATTTGGACACTTTCCACACTCTGTGTGTCCCGAAAAGAAACACACTTGTTCGAACATAAGAAAAATTAAATAAAAAGCTTAATCTTAGTACCTTGTCTGGCGCTTTTAATGAAACATGCATAAATGAAGGATTGCTGCCTAAATACACAATTATATATATATATATTTAGAGAGAGAGAGAGAGAGAGATAAAGAGAGAGAGAGAAAATTAATACAAATATAAAGTTTGTCATCCAGAATAAGGGAGGGGGGTATGTGAAAATGAAATAAAGCATCAGCAAAGAAGAAAGAAAGGTAAAAAGAGAGTTCTAGATGATTTATAGAAGCAGAGTAGGAGGAGGGGAGGAGGAGGTAGAAATAAGCAAAAAAGAAAAGAAAGAAATGAATTTTGTAATAATATAATGATTAACATGCGTAGAAGCTGCTGCTGCTGATGATGCTGATCATGAAGAAGAAGAAGAAGAAGAAGAAGAAGAAGAAGAAGAAGAAGAAGAAGAAGAAGTGTATGAAGAGAGAAGAATCTCAACGGCAACATTGTGAAAAAATTTCTTGCTTTTTGCTTCAAGACTTTCAATTGATTAATTATAAGTTAAAATATCAAATCAAGAATAGTAAAAAAGTTAAACTTAAAAGAAAAAACCCATTATTGCTAACTAATAATTAGTAAAGCAGAAATGATCTACCACATCGAAGAATGACTAAAGATGTGTGATCTTCCATGCGATTACAGGAGCATCCATGAAAAACGTTTTACTGAATTTTAGAAATTTTGGCATTAAATTTATTACAGCTAGTGCTCTTATTTTCTAATAATGTCGTCTATACGCACCCGTATGTACAAAAATCGGCACGTTTATACACATAGATAAAATTCAAAATTCTTTTTAAAATATTGGTGTTTGATGATTTGTATTAAGCTTTTCCATTTATGATTAATAAATATAGTCTTACTTAATAATGATATCTTCTAAAGGGTTTAAATTAATTCAAAATGTTAAAATATTTAAAACGTAAATTTTTTACTTAAATATTCTAATTAAAATTTAAAAGAAATGAAAACTTTTCTCGTAAAAAATTCATTATTCATCGAAAAATTGTGTCCTTAATATATCGTATTTATAAAAAGCAATTAAAAGCTTTTCGAATTAAATAATGTCATAGTTTTATTGCATTTTTTATTTTAGGATTCAGAGTAGATTTTTTGGCAAATGATGTTTCTTTTTGAAAAAAACAAACTGACGATATCAATTCTCCAAGGACTCCTGCTTTTAACTAATATAAATATGAAGAGAGTGGAATTTTAATTTCTCAAAATCTTATAAAATTAAGTAAGTGGGGATAACTGATGTGAAAAATAAATTTTTACCAAGATTTTCTAAAAGAAAAAAAAAACAAAACGCAAAAACAATTTCATTCATTTGTGAATAAGTTATGAATATTCCATAAAATCCGACAATTTTTTGATTTTTGCGAGAATTTAAAAAACAGTGTTTTTTTTACTGCAAAAAAGATTACAAATTTTCCATACTAATCTTTGGCTGAAGCAAGAGAAAAACAGATTTTTAACGCAAATTTTGAGCGTGCTAGAAAGGATTAAAAATTTTATAAAATAATCCAAAAATCCTTTGATCTTTCTTCTTAATAATAACATAAACATTTTGACGCTAGCGATCCCTACCGAATCTCCAGGGCTGGGATCACGCTGTTGAAAAAGAGCAAGGATGGTAGGCGGGAATTAGATGATTACAAGTCCATAACTCTGCTAAACACAGATTTAAAGATTTGGGCTAAGATCCTGACGGATCGTTTGCAGTTAGTTGCCGAGATTCTGTTGGGACCCGAGCAGACTTGTGCTGTGAAGGGCCGAACAATACAGAGCAACCTGTATCTGATCCGTACGATCCTAGAGGGTGTAAAAGACGAGGAGCCAGACGCGCTGATCAATTTGGATCTGTCCAAGGCATTTGATAGGGTCGACCATCGGTACCCGGCTGCTGTCCCGCGGGCCTCCGGATTCAAACCCGAATTTTGCAGGTGAATTAACCTCTTGTAAATCTACCTCAGTGTTGTGGTACAGGTGAACGGAAAGCGGTCGCGTGTTTTTGCGCTGTTACGGTCGGTTCGTCAGAGTTGCCCACTGTTGCCACTACTTCGCCAGCTAAGATACAGGGCGTGCAGTTTCGGCCCTACGTGGAATCGCTGTCCCTGGCGGTTTCCACGGTTTCTGCATACGCCGATGACCTATCCATTTTTGTGTCGTACCGCAGCGACATTGATGTGGTACAGATGATGCCTGGAAGAGGGTCGCTCTTCCGGGATTCTTTGGTTGGACTGAAGGACCCGTCTGCATTCTTGGAGTGTGGTTCAGGATAGCTCCAGCTAGAGAAGAATTGGTCGGAGGTACAGGCAAAGTTCGGAGCGGCAGTCCGGACTTGGTTCCGGCGGCGGTTGTCCGTGATGAGTAGGGGTGAGACGTGCACCACATTCGTCTTTCCTCTCATCCTTTACCGGTTTTCTGTACTCCTCTCTGTAAAAACTGTAAGAAGGCGATCGAGCGCTTGCTCCCCTTTCTCCTGTGGGGTGGTCGCAGACATCAGGTCGACAGAGATGTCTGTGCCCAACGACCATGTCATGGGGGGCTGGGAATGCCACATTTGGCGAATCATCGGCACGTCTCGAGGTTGGCTTTCCTATGCCGCGTGTTGACAGAGGACTCGATCTTGGAGGAGGGGTGTTAGTTACGGACGCTTTACCATCACTCCTCCTGTTTCTGGGGATGAATGCAATTGTAAGCCCCGAAATCAGTCGAGATTCCTCCACGAATATCGAGTAGCCTTGAAGGCCATTCCTCGGTTCACTGACCTTTCACAGCCTAGGAGATTCTTGTAACAGGAATTAGTGGAGGGCGTCGCGATGTATCCTCTCTGTAGGCCGCTCGGCTTCTCGGTGACCGATTTGCACTCATTCTGGTCTTGGGCGCTGTCGGCAGATTACCTCAGCAGTCCTGATTTTTCACTCACCTAGCGAAGGATTCGCAACGGACTATGTCTCAATGATTTAGCTTTCAGGGGAGGAGGCTGGGAGGATTTGCTCGAACGTCATCAGTGTGACTTTGGTTTAGAGGAAACGAATTCGCACGCCTTCTACCATCGTCCTCAGGTGCGCTCTTTCTGGGACTATGTCGGCGCGTTCACGACTTGTATCGACTCCGAGAATCTCATGCTCATCGATCTAGCATACGCGTGCGATAATGTGTCACCCGGTATTCTGCGGGTGAAGGATGGTGTTTCTAATGCGGCTAGCCGTGGCAAGAATGGTGATTTAGACTACGAATGTATTTTATCTCGCAATACGAATTCTATTCTCATCAGATTCTGACTGGATTCTTTCGGCATAACTTCAAGGTGAGAACTGAGAGAAAGCGTTTGTCATTGACATATTTCGGCGAAAGGTGGGTGAAAGAAGCGAGCTTGGTTCGGGTGAATAGAGCTAACATTAATTTTCCTTTTTAAGTTCTCTTGGTCTCAATGGGTCGGTCTCCCGTTGAATCCTCACCTGTTTAAGATAGTCTTTCTTTGTTTATCTCGTTAATGTGAATAAGTGTCGTTCCCGGCATTTTCCCGGCTTTTTCCTTTTGTTATGATCCAATTCGGAGCTCCTAATTTCCCCAGTTTGTTTTTGGCCTCCTATTTCATCTCAATTGGGTAAGTCTTTGGGTTTTCCAGGCCGATATTTTATTCTATCCTTCCCTACAGCAGCCACTCTTACTTTTTGTGGGGTGGACGTTTCCTGTTAACATCTATTATTTTTACTTTTTAATGTTTTGCTATAATTTGATTTGTTTTGGGGTTTCATCCCCCCCTCTCTTTTCAGCCCTTCCACTCATTTCATCCCTCGCTCTCATTTCACCCCTCCCTCTTATTTCATCCCCCTCTCATTTCATCCCCTTCTCTCATTTCATCCCTCTGTCTCATTTCATTCCTCCCTCTTATTTCATCCCTCCCTCTCATTTCATCCCTACCTCTCATTTCATCCCTCCCTCTTATTAATCCCTCCCCCTCATTTCATCCCTACCTTTCATTTCATCCCTCCCTCTCATTTCCTCCCTCCCTCTCATTTCATCCCTCCCCCTCATCTCATACCATCATTATAATTTTATATATATTTATGTAATGACATTTTTACATAAAGAAATTTTTATGTCATGGTGCGTTTTTGTAGGTTCCTTGTGGATACTGATTATTGTGGTATATGTAGTAGTGAATGGTGAAGGATGACTTCTTGTGGTGAATGAATAAATTGTAATGAATGGATATTCCATGAATCTCATTAGCTAAGGACTGAGATAACGTCAACCGACCTCACAGCACTCCCCTCTTTTTGGTCTTGTGCCGCAATTATAGAATTTCATATTAACAAATCAATGGATAAAGAGAATGGGGAAAGTTTGTTGTGTTCATGATTAGATTTTGTTTCAGAGTATATAAACTTCCTGATTGAGTAACGTTGATTGATAGATATCGGTACGTTATGTAAGATAAATACCTAGAGATAGACAGATATACATAAGTAATTTGTGTAAGATAGATTGACTTATAGAGAGAAAGACATATATAAATGGGTTGTCTAAGATAGATAGATAGATAGATATCCGACGCATAAGCAAAGTATTTTCAAAGGAATTAATGGGATTCTACTTATTATCAAGGCATTATATCTCATTTCTTTAAGCGTTATATTTCGGTGGATATATATATTTGAGTAGACATGTTTGAGTAGACATCCATGTTTTTTAAACTGTAAAAATCTGTCTACTGGCCTATCGAATATTGAAAACTGGAAACTGAATGAGAAAAGACACATACGTATATATCTCATGCGCCGGGCAATAAACCCAGAGATACCGCCTGGGAGGAAGACATACTAGGACATGGGCTTAATATTTTTGACACTTCCCCGGTATAAGCCAGGTAAATGAATGGAGATATTATTAAGTACTGAAATGATTTTTAAAGACCTTAAAAAATTAAAAATTTCCGTAAATTTTTCTTACAGAATTCAGAAATTTAATTATAAATGAATAAGCATCCAAAATATGTGTGCGTAGTGGGTTTGGAGCGTTATTCTGAATTTTTTCCTCTTCCTATAAAACTACATCCCTTCTCGTGCATGTTGAAAAATCGGTGGCGACATGGATTTGATTAAACAGGTTTGAAGTGGGCCGGACATTACTCTCCCCCAACACTTCGTTTTTTCTTATGAACCCATTCAGTCACTATTCTCTCCCTCAAATGGAATATCAAGAGCCAGGCTCCTCCTTAAAGCCGTCGTCAAGGCCGGTTTTCTTATTTGGCGGGTGTCACATGAAATGCCAGACGTTCGTGCAAATCCGCCAATACGTCTAAATCCTCTTTCACTGACATAGCTTGTAGCCTTGTGTTTTCCTTATGCAAGAGTATGCGTGATAAGGCAGACGTTTACATCCGGTCCTTTGATGCGAGAATCCATCTCTTCAGCTAAAGAACCATTATAAACCTACTGTATTAGAGAACATACACGAGCGCCATTAAAGAAAACTGCCCCAACCACCTTGTTATGCAAGACAATAATGAACTTTTCTTTTTCCTCTTATTTAACTCTACTTTTTGTCTGGGCCAATTTTCGAGTCACGAAGTACATTGAGAATCAGTTCAATTTTGTGCTTGTAAAATCTGTGATGCTACTTTATACTCACATTTCGAGTAAAGTTGAATGAGAACCAAGATGGACGGTGAATATACAGTGTAACCCGGCTATAAGAGAAAACCGGATATAAGAGACTTCTTATCCGGTCCCGACAACTCTCTTATATCCGGGTTACACTGTATAAAACAATTCTGTAAATCTTAGTTTGATATGTTTCGCCGGTGAACTGCTGTCATCAGAAAAAAAGCATTTTACTTTGCAAGAACAACATTTTAAGCTTACGGGTATTTGATTTAAGAAAAAAAAATTAACTGTATTGTTATCGAAATTAAATTTTAACGAGGTACCTTCAAAGAAAAGCGATACCAAAGGTTTAAGATGCATTTTTAAAAATGAAAAACCTTTCTTGAAGCGTTTATTTTAATTTTAATTTCAAGCTAATAGATTAAATTTAATATTTCCAACAAGCAACTTATTTTCGAACTAAAATGAAATTGATTGTAATGAACTTTTTATTATCAAGAAAAACGCCGAAATCGTCCATATTGACAAATATGTAAACAAAACATAATTCTCTTTATTAAAAAATCTTTCAAAAATAAAATATACTTTTCTGAAACTTTATTTGACCAATATTAGCTGATTAATTAATCTGATATGAAACAATATTACTTACTTTTAGATCAAAATATTGGGTGTATTTATGAGGTATTGACAACTTTTTCGATAGACTTATGTTTGGTAATTTTTTCTAAGGGGACATACATGTAACAGTTACTTGATGGATATAATGTGAACGTCTTTTTATATAATTTTTTTAACAACTCGGTAATTTAAAAAATATTCTAAGCAATCTAATATTTTATTGAATTTTAAGTATTTTCAATTTATAGTCTTATTTTCGAAGACGCTTGTTGAGGGAAAGTTAGAAAATTACTCATAAATTTTAATTTTATTATAGTTACCACTCTTATTTTCTGGTAATGTCATATATGGAATTCCGTATTTACAATAATCGGCACGTTTACACACACAAAATTCAAAATTCTTTTAAAATATTAGGGGTCGTTGAATTGTAGAGAGATTTTTCTTTTATGATTAGTAAATATAGTCTAAATTTAATAAAAATATCAATTAGCCACTACAAATTAATACAGGATTTTAAAGATTTAAAATATAAATTATTTCGATTAAGATTTTCAAAAAATTAAAACAATTCTTATTCACTATTTACATTATTTGGACTATTGTCCTCATTTTTGTCGCCATATTTATTACAACGTTTCGGCCGTTGTATGCTCCGGCCTTCTTCAGGTGGTTGGAATGTCAAACTGGACCCTTTATTTCGCTCACTGGGGTAGACTGTTCTAGTTCCACGTACCATGTTTTAATAGATGTCAGTTATCAGATATCTCCTGTTAATTCCCCTTTCCAAGTTCTCCACTGCCTTAACCGGGTATTGAACTCACACTCTTTGGGTCCTGTCACTGGATCCTACCAACGCCAGTGACAGGACCCAAAGAAGGCCGGAGCGTACAACGACCGAAACGTTGTAATAAATATGGCGACAAAGATGAGGACAATAGTACGAATAATGTAAATAGTGTACATAATACCTCATCTCAGAAATATAGACAAACAATTCTTATTCATCGAATTTTTTTCCTTAACATATTTTATGGATAAATTTTTTTCCATAATATATTTTATGGATAATTTTTTTCCATAATATATTTTAATATATTAGGTCATCCCATAAGTTCTGTTCCGAATTTTAACTTTTTGATAAAATGAACGAAATTTAAAGAGTATTTTATAATGTCTAATCGAGCTGAACATTTTTTTTTGATGCATTTAAACTGATCAAATTTTATTTCAGAGAATAATAAAATTAAATTTTGTTTGATTAAAACCCTGCTAACATGGAAGTACCCAGGAATCATTTGAGGCACATAATGCTTTATGAGTTCAAGAAAGGAAACTCAGCAGCCGAAGCGACTAGAAACATTCACTCAGTTTATGGAGAGAAATGTGTGAATGAAAGAATTTGCAGAAGATGGTTTGCAAAATTCAGAGGTGGAGATTTCACCCTTGAACATGAAGATAAAACCGGACGTCAAGTTGAGTTTGATGAAAAGCTTCTTGAAGCAGCCCTTGAAGAAAATCCTGCTTTATCAGTTGAGGAATTGGCAGTGGTTCTCAGTTCAAACCATACAACAGTTCATCGTCATCTTCAACAACTTGGAAAAGTTCCTAAACTTGGAAAATGGGTGCCTCATGAATTGTTTGAAATCAACCTCAAATCCCGAGTTGACATCTGCTCTTCTCTCCATTCTCGCCAACTTGTTTCACCTTTTTTGGATAGACTTGTGACTGGCGACGAAAAATGTATCTTTTATCGAAATGTTAAGCATCGTAGACAGTGGCTTGGTAAAGGGGAAGGACCCCAGCCACAGCCGAGAAGGGAACTTCATGGGCAAAAGGTTCTTCTTTCAATCTGGTGGGATTGCCAAAGAATAATCCACTTTGTATTCTTACCACCTAATGCAACAATTAATGCTCAAATATACTGTCAGCAATTAGAGCGTTTGAACCAAGCTTTGAGGGAAAAAAACCTGCTCTAGTGAATCGAAAATGGGTGATGTTTCATCAGGACAATGCGCGACCACACACAGCAAGAATCACGTCACAAAAGATCGAAGAACTTGGTTGGGAGAAAATTCCTCATCCACCTTATTCTCCCGACCTTGCTCCTTCAGACTACCATTTGTTTCGTAGCTTACAGAATCCTTTGGAAGAAACAGCTTTTGTAACACAGGAAGAGGTTAAAACTGACATTTGTGAGTTCTTCGAATCAAAGCCAAAATAATTTTACAGTAATGGAATTAGTAAGCTTGTTAATAGATGGAAGGAAGTCATAGATAATCAGGGAACATACATTGTTGATTGAATCTGCAATTAAATGTAACATTTGGTCACTTGTTTTCGTTATTCAAAATTCGGACAGAACTTATGGGATGACTTGATATTTTATGGATAAAAAAATTAAAAGCTCTTCTAATTAAAGAATATCTTATAGTTTTATTGGATTTTTTTATTTTACGATTCAGAGTAGATTTTATGCAATTGGAGGTCCTGTTTGACCAAAAATATTAAATTTTCCGAGGACTTGTTCTTATAATTAATATAAACATTAACTCTACAAAAATGAATTTCTCTAAATTTTATAAAAGTAATTAAGTGGAGATTAATAGATGTAAAAAACAACATATTTTAAAAGAGATTTTCTAAAAAAGAAACATTTAAAAATAATTTAACTCATTTGTGAATATGTCCTGAAAGTTTCATTAAAATCCGACAATTTTCTGATTTTTGCAAGAATTTCCAAATAAAAAAACAAACAAAAAACGCTCAAATTTCTCATACTGATTTCTATTGGTTGATTGATTCATTCATATTCTACGACTTATCAACCATTTGCAGGTTATTTAAAGCCAGAAAATATTCGTTTTTTAATGTTTTTAGAGAATAATTAATTAGTGATACAAGTCTTACTAATTAATCCATAGCTGGGGCAGAAGAGTTGGATTCATATCTTTCCTAAGTGTATTTGCGCGTAAGTGAATATAACGAACCCAATGGTAATTGAACTCCAGTTCCCGGATTAATAATTCCGAGCAATTCATCTAATACACCAGCTGCACATCCAAAATTACAGCAGCCAGTATTCTCAAGAGGTCACCCATCTAGGTACTGACCAGACTCGAAATTGTTTAACTTCGGTGATCGTCCGGGAATCTGTTAGGAATAATATACGAGCGAGCTGCAAGGGTGATGTGACTGCAAGCTCCATACTAACTTTTGGCCATCGCACTAACACAAGGAAAACAGAAATTTGGACCAAAATTTGGAACATTCTAAAAAGGATCAAAAATACAATTTAATAATCAAAAAAGTCTTTGATCTTTCGCCTTAATAATAACAAAGATTTTGACGATAAGATTTTGTTTTTATTAAATTGGCGGCATTTTTTTTCCTCATGTATGCTCATTTTTTAGTGAATCTTTGGAGGTACCTATTTTTAACTAATTTTAATTCCACATAATGAGGAACTGGGGCTTAGAAAATGTGACACTCACAGGACCTGTTGAAGGCAAGAGGGACAGAGGAAAACAGTGCATAACCCCTGTCTAACAAGCTTCTGTAAATGGATCGCAGGACAGACATTAGGTTGGTTGTTTGATTGATCTTATTTAGCGCCATATTAATCTCTATGAGTTATTCAATGTCGAAATTTAAATATTTTGTACGCAATTTTACTTTTTTTTGAGATTTGGCTTTAGCATTACAAGTTTTACTAATTAACCCATAGCTAGGGGGAGAAGAGGTGGATTCATTCATATTATACGGTTTATTAATCATTTGCAAGTTATTTAAAGCCAGAAAATATTTGTAATTTTTTTTAGGCAATAATAAGTTAGTGACACAAGTCTTACTAATTAACCCATAGCCGGAGGAAGAAGAGATGAATTCATACATTTTACAAGGGTATTTCCGCATAAGTGATTATAAAGAACTCAACTGGAGCTGGAACTGGGAGGAGTATTTAAAGCCAGAAAATATTTGTAATTTTTTTTAGGCAATAATAAGTTAGTGACACAAGTCTTACTAATTAACCCATAGCCGGATAAGAAGAGATGAATTCATACATTTTACAAGGGTATAAAGAACTCAACTGGAGCTGGAACTGGGAGGAGTATTAAGAAGAAGAAGAAGAAGAAGAAGAAGAAGAAGAAGAAGAAGAAGAAGAAGAAGAAGAAGAAGAAGAAGAAGAACTCGGCCCGATATTATTCGTAACAGATTCATGGTATTTTAATGCAACAGTTGAAGACAAAAATTTAAATTGTCAACGTGAATCACGTTTATTCTCGGTGATCTAGATTTTGTATTATCCTTCTGATGACGCCTGTTCATCCGCAAAACATGTCAAAGTAAGAATTTCCAAAATTTATATATATATATATATATATATATATATATATATATATATATATATATATATACATACATACAGGGTGTGGCTGGTATTTGAGGACAGATTTTAAGAATTAGTAAAAAAATTTGCTGAACAAATGAATATAATTATATTTGATTACAAACAAGTAAACATGAAATTTAGCTATTATTTAATTGTATTCAATAAAACCACCACTAGCATCAATAACTGCCTCTACACGATGTCGAAATTGGTTGAAAGCACTGATTAATTGGTCCTTATTTATGTTAGACATTACTCGAACTATTGCAGCTTTAAGAGAGTCTTTGGTGTTATGAGGCTGTTTATTAATCTCCTTGTCAACAACGCTCCACGCATAATAGTCTAGTGGATTGAGATCTGGAGGTTAGGAGGCCAAATGTTGGGTGTGATGTGGTCGTACAAATGGTCAGCCAGCCATTCTTGTGTTCGTCGAGCCTTGTGGAATGGAGCCGAGTCTTGCTGAAATATGTAAGGCCTGCCGTTGCATATGTTGTCAATCCAAGACTTGACAACTGTTTCTAGAACCTCAATATAAACAGCAGCATTTACTCTAAGACCATGTGGAAAAACGTGTGTTGGCATAACATGTCCTCCATTGCTAACAACACCCAATACCATAACACTTAAAGGAAATTTTGTGCGCATCACTCTTGGCACCTGAGAAGGATCTGAATAAAGGCTTCCGTCATTTCTTTTATTAAGTTTTTGATCAAAAATTTTCTCATCTGAGAAAAAACAAATCACACCAGCTTCTGAAGGATTTTTAAGTTTGTTTAAAAGCCTTTTGGATCTGTTTAAACGGCTTTCCTTTGTTTTTTCAGACACAAATTGACATCTCGTCATCACGTGGGACTTGTATCGAATGTCTTCATGAACACTCCTTCTGATTGTTTTTTTTAGACATACGAAGGTTTCGGCAATTGACCTCATTGATTGACCTCGGTTTTCATCAATTGTCTGCTTGGTTTCCTGAATAAATTCGTATGTTCTCCCTTTATCAGAACGTGCAGAATGTCTTTTACATTTTGATACAGACATTGGAGAACTGTCAGCGTTTTCTAACTCTTTTCGTATCTTGGGGACAAACAATCTTGCAACTCTGAGGAAACGTGCAATATCTAAATCGCTATGATCAGCCTTTAATGCCACAATCACAGCATGCCTTTTCATTTCATTTGTTATCATAGGGTTTGCCATTCTTGATTTCTGAAAAATAAAAGCATAAGAAGTTAGTGCGAAGCAGTATTAATCTTAAATCTGTATTTCCTCAAATACCAGCAGCATGTATATATATATATATATATATATATATATATATATATATATATATATATATATATATAACGTCCAGGTCCTTACAGTATTTCTCGTTTCTCCTATTACCAAATGTAGGATATTTAATAACAAAAGTGATAAAAACGTAAACAATAGACTATATACTTAGATTTTTAAAATTATATAATTTAAAATACTCAGTACCCACCCCATTTCCTTTGTACGCATGCGTAGTCGCATCAAAGAAAACATCACTTTAGTCCGATGAAGTCCCAAAGGGCGTCACGCGAAATCTTTTTCCATTTTGTCATAAATTTTACTCAAATTGTTCTTGACATATATATATATATATATATATATATATATATATATATATATATGTATATACACCAGGTGTAAGAGCATGCAAAATTGTCCAAATCGTGTAACATCAAAATTATCCCATCGTTAGATTAAGTTTTGAACTGTTGTATCTTAGAAATGATTGAAGATATCTTACTGGAATTCTCCGAGGTTTTATAACACTATTGAACTCTGAACAAGAAGAATGTATTTGGCTCTAATTTGAAATGATGGTCCCTCTTCCTGCTGTGACCTCCTGATCCAGTTTTCCTCTCTACTGTTCCCTCTTTTTTAAACTTATTCATCATTCTCTTGATGATTCTTGAATGAACTTTGAAGATGAAAGCCAGAATATGAATGCTGGTACCATTACTGAAGGTATGAATGATCTTTTTCCTCTCACCATTGCTCATTTGGGAAGTCAGTAAGGCTGGCCGAAAATGATCTTACCCTGTCCTCTTTCTAGCGGAATAACGCAAAGATTTTTTTCTGTATTAGTTTTTCGAAGTTTTTTTTTGTAGCTTTCACAGTTAAATTTATAATTCCGATACGAACTCAGTTTATACCGGGGTTGAATAAGACTGACTAATTTTAATTTTTTTGTCGGTTTAAATAAGCTTATTCATCATATGAGATGATTTTGGATTTTATTGTTCCTTATTTTCTGCTCTATAAATACATTTTCTGCTGTATAAATACATTGAGTTCTTTTTGTGGATCAGTTTTAATATTTTATATTACTAGGATCCACTTGGATTATATACCAAGGGATTTATTACCTTTACTATATATATATATATATATATATATATATATATATATATATATATATATATATATATATATATATATATATATATATAAATTTTTGTAATCCACAGACAGACTATTTCGCTGTTTCACAGCTCATCAGTGTGGCTAGACGTCCGGTTGCCTCTAGCTAGGATCGAAACCCGACTGAATTTGCGTCAGTCGGAACTTCTCCCACTAAGCCGTCGGCGCACGGCAGGGATGAAGGTGAATTTTAGCGTGTTTATTTTTAGATTTAGATAAATACACAGTGACTGACAGTGACTAAATTCTGCCGAAGAGTCGTGCAATATTAGCTTAATTAGTCACTGTTTACAAATTCACACCTCAAACCAGAGAGCTCAACCGAAATTAATTTTTCAGGAGCCAATATATATATATGGGTTAGACAAAGTAATGTGAACAGATTCCAAAAATAGCACTTTTTCAATTCTGGCATTTCCAGGTATTTGTAAACATTTAACCGACATAGGTAACTGCTTATCACTTTAAACCCTTACCTTGCTTTTACACTTAATTAAATCATTATTTATCTTCAGGTAAAAGAGTTACATTCTAAAATGCGTGACTTTCGGATTTTCAAAGAGGACAAATAGTTGGTGCTCGATTAGCAGGAATATCTGTGACCAAAACGTCTGAATTATTGAATGTGTCACAAGCTGTGGTGTCCACGGTCATGACAGCTTACACAAAACAAGGCAAAACATGATCAGCAAAGTGTAATAGTGGACAAAAAACAAAAGTTGACTGAACTGACCGGCAAGCTTTAAAATGAATTGTGGCAAAAAGTCATAAAACTACTGCAGCAAAATTGACATCAGAACTCATTATTCACCCAATCAATACAGTTTCTATACGCACAGTACGTCGAGAGCTCCATAAAGCTGGTATCCTCGGGAGGGCTGCGGTTCAAAAACCTCTAACCACAAAGTCGAACGCCAAGTTACGAAAAAAAAAAATGTTGTGATGATCACAAAAATTGAACTATGAAAATAAATATAACACTGGCATCTCAATTTAACAGATATTTACAAAAATACACAAAAAATATCTTGAAATACTAAACAGTAAATTTATTCAATAAAATCGCTATTGGCTTCAACTATGGACTCCAGACGACTTTGAAATCTCCTGCAACTCTTCTGGGCAGTCTCCTTATTTAAGTTGGTGAATGCTGCCATAATCTTTGCCTTCAGTTCATCTTTGGTGTTACAAGGAGTTTTGTCGGTCTCTCGCTCAAATGCGCCCCACGCATAATAATCAAGGGGGTTGCAGTCGGGGGAGTTAGGTGGCCAGATGTAAGGGGTGATGTGGTCACAGAAATTGTTTGACAGCCATGACTGGGTTCTCCTGCTTGTGTGGCATGGTGCAGAGTCCTGTTGCTATATAGGGTCTTCCAGCAGCCACTCTCTTGACCCAGGTCAGCACTACCTCTTCAAGACACTTGATGTAGGCTTCCGTGTTGAGTTTGAGGCCCTGTCGGAAGATGAATAGAGGCAGAATGTCGCCATCACTAGTGATTACTCCAAACACCATGATGTTGATTGGATTTATCATCCAACTCTTTCCGAATCCTCTGCATTGTCCTCAGATTGACACCCAAAGACTCGGAAATGTTCGTATTGGAGCTTCCGACGCGAATACCAAACAGTACAGCCAGCCGTTTCCAAATTTCTGGCGGAGTGAATTGCGTCATGGTGCTCTTTTTCTCACAGACGGTGCCCAGCTGGTCCTACTGTACTGTTGACAAAATCTAAAACAAGCAATGCGCCTGCGCTAAATTTAGAATATAAAACGACGACAATTTACCCATCGCACTCTGTACTTTCTTCGACCCAAATTGCTAAACAAGAAATCAGGACATACTTCAAAATGCAATCATGAGAACAAATTCTTATTACGTTACTTGAAACTTGAAAATTAAAGAAACCAACATCTTGTAAAAGTTATTAAAAATAAATAAAATATACGTTTTAAGTACCATAGAGATAACGATAGTACACATAGTAAACTTTGAACAATACAAATAAAATATGTGTTAAGTACAACGTAGAGATAACAAAAGCATGCACGCTATACTTTAAACAAAACAAAACAAATAAAATAAATGAATTAAATAAATAAGTGATAATAAAAAAGACAAACTACGAATACTAAATAATAATAATAATAATAATAATAATAATAATAAATTCTGACCTGGTCAGGATCCGCACTGAGTGCACTTAGAAATGAATGCACACCAGAAATCAAAGGAAATAAAATGATAATAATAAATAATAATAATAATAATAAATAATAATAGATTTTATTGGTACATCAAAACACTTTCTATAAAAGATGATGAAAAAAGGCCCCAGACTTGATAAAAACAAAGTTTTATCGTCACAAAGTTTATGTTATTCTAAAGAGGAAAGACCAAAGTATTTTTTATTATTTTATTAAATTTTTTAATCCTTTCTAGCACCTTCGAAATTTTGTTTAAAAATATTGTTTTCATGCCTCAATGGCGGCAGCAAAGATTAGTGTTAGGAAATTTAGCGCGTTTTTTTGTTTTTTTGGCGGCAAAAAAACACATTGTTTGGAAATTCTTACAAAAATAAAATAATTGAGAGATTTTATTGAAATTTACAGGACTTATTCTCAAATGAATGAAATATTTTTTGTTTGGTAAATAAATAATAGATTAATAAATTAAATATCGAATTAAGCGACTTAAATGCAAATCATAAATTTACGACCCAGAACCGAATGACTTAAATATAAAGCTTATACTTACGACCTATCTCTTAAGGGCTTAGATAATTAATGACAAACAATACAGCACAATAGCTGTCAAGACAACACAATAAACAAAAAATAACCATTTTTCTACTTAGAATTAGTCCTATTCAGTAAACCTTAGAATAACAGAATAAACTAGAGATAAACTGCTTGCCCATCCCTACATAAATATCTGAGCCTACCAGGCCTGACGATTGTGTTTAATCATGAAACAAATATATATATATATATATATATATATATATATATATATATATATATATATATGTAAGGTGCGAGAAAAGTAACTCTTTTTTATTTATTAACTATTGTTGAACAAAAATAAATTAGTGTAGTTCAAGAAAATTTGTAAGTAGATTATTTACACGATCCTCCAGTAAAGTTACAGTCTCCAGCCTTCTGTGTCTGACCAAAACGCCAGGTTCAGAGCCTGAACTAATTTACTTTGGTCAGTAAGTCAAGAAAGAGGTCACAATTCGCCATTCGTACTTCGGCCAAAACCCTTTAATCAGCATCCGCAGATAAACTTACGTGTCACTCTCAATCATTGGCTAAGCTAACTTCCTGCCACTCGAGGTCACGTGCCCTCTCTCTGCCGGAGATGTCAGCCAATGTATGATTTATTTTGGTTTCGCCAAACAAGGCGAAGCGGAGGAAGAATGCCAATCTTCTATATTCAACCGAATTAATTGAATTTCTACTTTGAAAGTAGATGAGGATTGAATTTCGTGCTGAAACAGGAAGTTAGCTATCTGATAGCGTTTCAGTAGGTTTTTTGATCGGATAAAATACGAATCAACAAAGAGCAGGTTAAGCGAAGGCTGTCAAATTGTAAAGTGTCGTGCTGGAGTAAAATAGTTGGCCGTTATGCGCTACAGACGTCGTCATTCGTTTCAAACAAAACTTAATCAGTCACATAAAGCACCCTTAGAATCGATACGATGCTACCAAAGATTTGATTGTGAATTGATTCCATCGGCATTATAACTGGAGACACAAGAGGCGACAAACTACTACTCATTTTTGAGCTGGCCCGCAATGTACACTTGTTAAAAGCGAGAGTTAATGGAAAACTGTAGGAAACAAGTCAGGTCAATAAGGAGAGCCGGGCATGCATTGAATGCTTAACTACGTCATTTTTTGCCTGCTGATTTGTAAAATATGAATCTTATAGCGTAGATACCGCCATTGATTTGCTAAAATATTGGCATACCATGATGAAAAAAATGCCCCAAACTTAATAAAAACAGTTTTATCGTCAAAATCTTTATGTTATTATTGCAAGGAAAGACCAAATGATTTTTTGATTATTAAATTATATTTTTATTCCTTTTTAGAACGTTCGAAATTTTGGTTAAAAATTTTGTTTTTTTCTTGCGTTAACTGCGACAGCGGTGGGTGTGGGTACCAAATATTAATACATGTAGCGTGTTTTTTTTTGTTGTTTTTTTTTCGGTGAAAAAACATTGATTTTTTTTTAAGCATTTCACCCCAAGCAAGCACACACCACACAAGGGGTTAAAGAAGATTTGGGGCGAGAGCAGATAGGAGTGATAGAGGAAAGGATGAAGAGAAGGATACTGGATAGAGCAAGGCAACTGAAGATGTCGATCGACATTACATTTGAATAGTTGGAGATTATAGCTATCAGGGAAACAGGAAAAGTGAGTTCCACGGGCGAGAGGTGCGAGATATGAAGCTATTGGAGTAGAAGAGACGGCTACATTTAACAGTTTCAACAGTGAAAGGGTGAGAGGGAGATGCCAGCCTCGTAGGACGCTTGAATTCATGATGTCTGGAAACCAGCGAAAGCAGCTCATCGGAGAAATTACCATGAAAGTATTTGTAAAAAAGACAAAGACAGGCGACGGCACGTCTGTGAGGGAGCGACTGCAGATCAGGGCCAATTACATTGCATATCCGTCTCTGGATCTTATCAAGAACCCCGAGGCAAACAGAATGGGCTCCAGACCATATATGGCAGCAATACTCCATGCAAGGGTGATTTGGAAATTCTTGTAAAAATAGTCGTCGTCTTTTAATAAAACTTTCAAGACTTATTATTATTAATTATGATTAAATTATTTTAGAAATGTCTTTCTTATTTTTTACTTGGTGAACATGTTTTGTTTTTACATCTGTTAACAAGTAATTACATTTCGTAGGTTTTTAGAAATTAAATTATGTGCTAATTAATGTTTATATTATTTAAGACCAGAAATCCTTGGAGAATTTGAATCGTCAACTTTTGTTTTAAAACAAAAACATCATTTACCGAAAGTCTACTCGGAATCGTAAAATAAAAAATGCAAGAAAAGTAAGACATTATTTAATTAGAAGAGCTCTTAATTGCTTCTAAAGAATAAGATATATTATGGACACTATTGGCTTGAGAAATATTTTTTTAGATGAACAATGAATTTTTACAAGAATTGTTATTTAAAAAAATCAAATTTATGAAATTCAAATCTTTTAAATTTCTGCATTACTTTGTGCTGGTTAGGTGATATTGTTACTAAGTAAACACTATATTTACTAATCATAAATGGAAACGCTTAGTATAAATCATCAAACACGAATATTTTAAAATGTTTATTATATATATATATATATATATACATATATATATATATATATATATATATATATATATATATATATATGTATATATATATATATATGTATATATATATATATATATATATATATATATAAATTCCCAAAAGGATAGAATCCAGGTAGAACTCAGTGCCCAGGACAGAGTGAGAATATAATATAAAGGCTCAAACACTAATATTCCATGGTTATAATTTATTATATTGGAATCGTAATCACGATCCAATTCATCAGACTTACAAATTCAAAAAGGTCTGATGAATTGGATCGTGATTACAATTCCAGTATAATAAGTTATAACCATGGAATATTAGTGTTTGAGCCTTTATATTATATTACTTACACACTTACACACACTTACACACACTTACACACACATATATATATATATATATAAAAAAAAAGAAGACATTTTTATGTTTTACATTCTTTTTATAGATACAAGTATTTGAGTAAATACTCTGTTTATAATAAATAATATTTCCCGGCCTGAATGTCCGAGAAATTTTCATAGAAAATATTCGTCCTCCGACAGGATTCGAACCTGTATCCTATACGGAACCGTCGTAGAGCCTCACGTCCCTTATTATAAACAGAGCATTTACTTAAATACTTGTATCTATAAAAAGAATGTTAAACATAAAAATGTCTTTAAATAATTGGCGGACTTTGTCCATTTCATAATATATATATATATATATTCCACCGTACTCTTGATCGATCACTATCAATGATTTCATAGGTGGTGGTACACGCAGACCGACAACGTAAGGATAGCGTGTATTACCACGTATATAACCATTGGTAGTGGCCGGTCAAGAGTATTGCGAAATATATTATGAGATAACATAATACTCTGCTATTGCGTCATTGAGCTCTCTTTTTCTCCATGTATTTTGTTAGCAAATTCTTTCTGGAGTTGTTTCGTATGTTTTACTATATATATATATATATATATAGGCGCTATAGAAAGAAAGAAAGCGTTACAGAAGAGTGAAGGCGAAAGACAAAGAAAGAAAGAAAGAAAGCGTTACAGAAGTGTGAAGGCGCTATAGAAAGAAAGAAAGAAAGCGTTACAGAAGAGTGAAGGCGATAAATAAAGAAAGCGTTACAGAAGAGTGAAAGCGATAAAGAAAGAAAGAAAGCGTTACAGAAGAGTGAAGGCGATAGAGAAAGAAAGAAAGAAAGCGTTACAGAAGAGTGAAGGCGATGAAGAAAGAAAGAAAGCGTTACAGAAGAGTGAAAGCGATAAAGAAAGAAAGAAAGCGTTACAGAAGAGTGAAGGCGATAGAGAAAGAAAGAAAACGTTACAGAAGATTGAAGGCGATAAAGAAAGAAAGAAAGCGTTACAGAAGAGTGAAAGCGATAAAGTAAGAAAGAAAGCGTTACAGAAGAGTGAAGGTGATAAAGAAAGAAAGAAAGCGTTACAGAAGAGTGAAGGCGATAGATAAAGAAAGAAAGCGTTACAGAAGTGTGAAGGCGATAAAGAAAGAAAGAAAGCGTTACAGAAGTGTGAAGGCGCTATAGAAAGAAAGAAAAAAAGCGTTACAGAAGAGTGAAGGCGATAAAGAAAGAAAGAAAGAAAGAAAGAAAGAAAGAAAGTGTTACAGAAGAGTGAAAGCGATAAAGAAAAAAGAAAGCATTACAGAAGAGTGAAGGCGATAGAGAAAGAAAAAAAGAAAGCGTTACAGAAGAGTGAAGGCGATAAAGAAAGAAAGAAAGAAAGCGTTACAGAAGAGTGAATGCGATAAAGAAAGAAAGAAAGCGTTACAGAAGAGTGAAAGCGATAAAGAAAGAAAGAAAGCGTTACAGAAGAGTGAAGGCGGTAAAGAAAGAAAGAAAGAAAGCGTTACAGAAGAGTGAAAGCTATAAAGAAAGAAAGAAAGCGTTACAGAAGAGTGAAGGCGATAGAGAAAGATAGAAATCGTTACAGAAGAGTGAGGGCGCTATAGAAAAAAAGAAAGAAAGCGTTACAGAAGAGTGAAGGCGATAGAGAAAGAAAGAAAAAAAAAGAATTACAGGAGAGTGAAGGCGCTAGTGAAAGAAAGAAAGCGTTACAGAAGAGTGAAGGCGCTATAGAATAAAGAAAGCGTTACAGAAGAGTGAAGGCGACAGACCAACAAAGAAAGAAAAAATTACAGAAGTGTGAAGGCGCTATAGAAAGAAAGAAAGAAAGCGTTACAGAAGAGTGAAAGCGATAAAGAAAGAAAGAAAGGGTTACAGAAGAGTGAAGGCGATAAAGAAAGAAAGAAAGAAAGCGTTACAGAAGAGTGAAAGCGATAAAGAAAGAAAGAAAGCGTTACAGAAGAGTGAAGGCGAAAAAGAAAGAAAGAAAGAAAGAAAGAAAGCGTTACAGAAGTGTGAAGGGGATAAAGAAAGAAAGAAAGAAAGAAAGAAAGAAAGCGTTACAGACGAGTGAAGACGATAAAGAAAGAAAGAAAGAAAGAAAGAAAGCGTTAGAGAAGAGTGAAGGCGATAGAGAAAGAAAGAAAGCGTTAGAGAAGAGTGAAGGCGATAAAGAAAGAAAGAAAGAAAGCGTTACAGAAGAGTGAAAGCGATAAAGAAAGAAAGAAAGAAAGAAAGCGTTACAGAAGAGTGAAGGCGCTATAGAAAGAAAGAAAGAAAGCGTTGCAGAAGAGTGAAGGCGATAGACAAAGAAAGAAAGAAAGCGTTACAGAAGTGTGAAGGCGCTATAAAAAGAAAGAAAGAAAGCGTTACAGAAGAGTGAAGGCGATAAAGAAAGAAAGAAAGCGTTACAGAAGAGTGAAAGCGATAAAGAAAGATAGAAAGCGTTACAGAAGAGTGAAGGCGATAGAGAAAGAAAGCAAGAAAGCGTTACAGAAGAGTGAAGGAGATAACGAAAGAAAGAAAGAAAGCGTTACAGAAGAGTGAAAGCGATAAAGAAAGAAAGAAAGCGTTAGAGAACAGTGAAGGCGATAAAGAAAGAAAGAAGGCGTTACAGAAGAGTGAAGGGGATAAAGAAAGAAAGAAAGCGTTACAGAAGAGTGAAGGGGATAAAGAAAGAAAGAAAGCGTTAAAGAAGAGTGAAGGCGATAAAGAAAGAAAGAAAGCGTTACAGAAGAGTGAAGGCGATAAAGAAAGAAAGAAAGCGTTACAGAAGAGTGAAGGCGATAAAGAAAGAAAGAAAGAAGGCGTTACAGAAGAGTGAAAGCGACAAAGAAAGAAAGAAAGCGTTACAGAAGTGTGAAGGCGCTATAGAAAGAAAGAAAAAAAGCGTTACAGAAGAGTGAAGGCGATAAAGAAAGAAAGAAAGAAAGTGTTACAGAAGAGTGAAAGTGATAAAGAAAAAAGAAAGCATTACAGAAGAGTGAAGGCGATAGAGAAAGAAAAAAAGAAAGCGTTACAGAAGAGTGAAGGCGATAAAGAAAGAAAGAAAGAAAGCGTTACAGAAGAGTGAATGCGATAAAGAAAGAAAGAAAGCGTTACAGAAGAGTGAAAGCGATAAAGAAAGAAAGAAAGCGTTACAGAAGAGTGAAGGCGGTAAAGAAAGAAAGAAAGAAAGCGTTACAGAAGAGTGAAAGCTATAAAGAAAGAAAGAAAGCGTTACAGAAGAGTGAAGGCGATAGAGAAAGATAGAAATCGTTACAGAAGAGTGAGGGCGCTATAGAAAAAAAGAAAGAAAGCGTTACAGAAGAGTGAAGGCGATAGAGAAAGAAAGAAAAAAAAAGAATTACAGGAGAGTGAAGGCGCTAGTGAAAGAAAGAAAGCGTTACAGAAGAGTGAAGGCGCTATAGAATAAAGAAAGCGTTACAGAAGAGTGAAGGCGACAGACCAACAAAGAAAGAAAAAATTACAGAAGTGTGAAGGCGCTATAGAAAGAAAGAAAGAAAGCGTTACAGAAGAGTGAAAGCGATAAAGAAAGAAAGAAAGGGTTACAGAAGAGTGAAGGCGATAAAGAAAGAAAGAAAGAAAGCGTTACAGAAGAGTGAAAGCGATAAAGAAAGAAAGAAAGCGTTACAGAAGAGTGAAGGCGAAAAAGAAAGAAAGAAAGAAAGAAAGAAAGCGTTACAGAAGTGTGAAGGGGATAAAGAAAGAAAGAAAGAAAGAAAGAAAGCGTTACAGACGAGTGAAGGCGATAAAGAAAGAAAGAAAGAAAGAAAGAAAGCGTTAGAGAAGAGTGAAGGCGATAGAGAAAGAAAGAAAGCGTTAGAGAAGAGTGAAGGCGATAAAGAAAGAAAGAAAGAAAGCGTTACAGAAGAGTGAAAGCGATAAAGAAAGAAAGAAAGAAAGAAAGCGTTACAGAAGAGTGAAGGCGCTATAGAAAGAAAGAAAGAAAGCGTTACAGAAGAGTGAAGGCGATAGACAAAGAAAGAAAGAAAGCGTTACAGAAGTGTGAAGGCGCTATAAAAAGAAAGAAAGAAAGCGTTACAGAAGAGTGAAGGCGATAAAGAAAGAAAGAAAGCGTTACAGAAGAGTGAAAGCGATAAAGAAAGATAGAAAGCGTTACAGAAGAGTGAAGGCGATAGAGAAAGAAAGCAAGAAAGCGTTACAGAAGAGTGAAGGAGATAACGAAAGAAAGAAAGAAAGCGTTACAGAAGAGTGAAAGCGATAAAGAAAGAAAGAAAGCGTTAGAGAACAGTGAAGGCGATAAAGAAAGAAAGAAGGCGTTACAGAAGAGTGAAGGGGATAAAGAAAGAAAGAAAGCGTTACAGAAGAGTGAAGGGGATAAAGAAAGAAAGAAAGCGTTAAAGAAGAGTGAAGGCGATAAAGAAAGAAAGAAAGCGTTACAGAAGAGTGAAGGCGATAAAGAAAGAAAGAAAGCGTTACAGAAGAGTGAAGGCGATAAAGAAAGAAAGAAAGAAGGCGTTACAGAAGAGTGAAAGCGACAAAGAAAGAAAGAAAGCGTTACAGAAGTGTGAAGGCGCTATAGAAAGAAAGAAAAAAAGCGTTACAGAAGAGTGAAGGCGATAAAGAAAGAAAGAAAGAAAGTGTTACAGAAGAGTGAAAGTGATAAAGAAAAAAGAAAGCATTACAGAAGAGTGAAGGCGATAGAGAAAGAAAAAAAGAAAGCGTTACAGAAGAGTGAAGGCGATAAAGAAAGAAAGAAAGAAAGCGTTACAGAAGAGTGAATGCGATAAAGAAAGAAAGAAAGCGTTACAGAAGAGTGAAAGCGATAAAGAAAGAAAGAAAGCGTTACAGAAGAGTGAAGGCGGTAAAGAAAGAAAGAAAGAAAGCGTTACAGAAGAGTGAAAGCTATAAAGAAAGAAAGAAAGCGTTACAGAAGAGTGAAGGCGATAGAGAAAGATAGAAATCGTTACAGAAGAGTGAGGGCGCTATAGAAAAAAAGAAAGAAAGCGTTACAGAAGAGTGAAGGCGATAGAGAAAGAAAGAAAAAAAAAGAATTACAGGAGAGTGAAGGCGCTAGTGAAAGAAAGAAAGCGTTACAGAAGAGTGAAGGCGCTTTAGAATAAAGAAAGCGTTACAGAAGAGTGAAGGCGACAGACCAACAAAGAAAGAAAAAATTACAGAAGTGTGAAGGCGCTATAGAAAGAAAGAAAGAAAGCGTTACAGAAGAGTGAAAGCGATAAAGAAAGAAAGAAAGGGTTACAGAAGAGTGAAGGCGATAAAGAAAGAAAGAAAGAAAGCGTTACAGAAGAGTGAAAGCGATAAAGAAAGAAAGAAAGCGTTACAGAAGAGTGAAGGCGAAAAAGAAAGAAAGAAAGAAAGAAAGCGTTACAGAAGTGTGAAGGGGATAAAGAAAGAAAGAAAGAAAGAAAGAAAGAAAGCGTTACAGACGAGTGAAGGCGATAAAGAAAGAAAGAAAGAAAGAAAGAAAGCGTTAGAGAAGAGTGAAGGCGATAGAGAAAGAAAGAAAGCGTTAGAGAAGAGTGAAGGCGATAAAGAAAGAAAGAAAGAAAGCGTTACAGAAGAGTGAAAGCGATAAAGAAAGAAAGAAAGAAAGAAAGCGTTACAGAAGAGTGAAGGCGCTATAGAAAGAAAGAAAGAAAGCGTTACAGAAGAGTGAAGGCGATAGACAAAGAAAGAAAGAAAGCGTTACAGAAGTGTGAAGGCGCTATAAAAAGAAAGAAAGAAAGCGTTACAGAAGAGTGAAGGCGATAAAGAAAGAAAGAAAGCGTTACAGAAGAGTGAAAGCGATAAAGAAAGATAGAAAGCGTTACAGAAGAGTGAAGGCGATAGAGAAAGAAAGCAAGAAAGCGTTACAGAAGAGTGAAGGAGATAACGAAAGAAAGAAAGAAAGCGTTACAGAAGAGTGAAAGCGATAAAGAAAGAAAGAAAGCGTTAGAGAACAGTGAAGGCGATAAAGAAAGAAAGAAGGCGTTACAGAAGAGTGAAGGGGATAAAGAAAGAAAGAAAGCGTTACAGAAGAGTGAAGGGGATAAAGAAAGAAAGAAAGCGTTACAGAAGAGTGAAGGCGATAAAGAAAGAAAGAAAGCGTTACAGAAGAGTGAAGGCGATAAAGAAAGAAAGAAAGCGTTACAGAAGAGTGAAGGCGATAAAGAAAGAAAGAAAGAAGGCGTTACAGAAGAGTGAAAGCGACAAAGAAAGAAAGAAAGCGTTACAGAAGAGTGAAGGCGCTATAGAAAGAAAGAAAGAAAGCGTTACAGAAGTGTGAAGGCGATAAAGAAAAAAAAGAAAGAAAGCGTTAGAGAAGAGTGAAGGCGATAAAGAAAGAAAGAAAGAAAGCGTTACAGAAGAGTGAAAGCGATAAAGAAAGAAAGAAAGAAAGAAAGCGTTCCAGAAGAGTGAAGGCGATAGAGAAAGAAAGAAAGAAAGCGTTACAGAAGAGTGAAGGCGATAAAGAAAGAAAGAAAGAAAGCGTTACAGAAGAGTGAATGCGATAAAGAAAGAAAGAAAGCGTTACAGAAGAGTGAAAGCGATAAAGAAAGAAATGAAGAAAGCGTTACAGAAGAGTGAAGGCGATAGAGAAAGAAAGCGTTACAGAAGAGTTAAGGCGATAAAGAAAAAAGAAAGAAAGCGTTACAGAAGAGTGAAGGCGATAAAGAAAGAAAGAAAGCGTTACAGAAGAGTGAAAGCGAGAAAGAAAGAAAGAAAGAGAGCGTTCCAGAAGAGTGAAGGCGATAAAGAAAGAAAGAAAGAAAGAAAGAAAGAAAGCGTTACAGAAGAGTGAAGGCGCTATAGAAAGAAAGAAAGAAAGCGTTACAGAAATGTGAAGGCGATAAAGAAAAAAAAGAAAGAAAGCGTTACAGAAGAGTGAAGGCGATAAAGAAAGAAAGAAAGAAAGAAAGCGTTACAGAAGAGTGAAAGCGATAAAGTAAGAAAGAAAGCGTTACAGAAGAGTGAAGGCGATAGAGAAAGAAAGAAAGCGTTACAGAAGAGGGAAGGCGATAAAGAAAGAAAGAAAGCGTTACAGAAGAGTGAAAGCGATAAAGAAAGAAAGAAAGCGTTACAGAAGAGTGAAAGCGATAAAGAAAGAAAGGAAGAAAGCGTTACAGAAGAGTGAAGGCGATAGAGAAAGAAAGCGTTACAGAAGAGTTAAGGCGATAAAGAAAAAAGAAAGAAAGCGTTACAGAAGAGTGAAGGCGATAAAGAAAGAAAGAAAGCGTTACAGAAGAGAGAAGGCGATAAAGAAAGAAAGAAAGAAAGGAAGGAAAGAAGGAAGGAAGGAAGGAAGGAAGGAAGGATGGAAGGAATCGTTACAGAAGCACTACTACAATATTGGAAGGCATCACCTTCAGGTCTATTCACTGTAACAGGGAGCCTCTGCATTCACAACAAATACTTCACTACTAACTCGATCTGACGCAAGACTTTCCAGGCACAGACGTAGCTTTAAAAATCTGAACGAGACAGGCCATGTTTAACATCTAGATATCCAGGTCGTGTAAAGTTTCTAGGAACGAGAAATTCGAGAATTGAGTTCGAATTCTTGTCGACTTCGTCACATTCCCTTTCGAAAAGGCATGAATCTATCTTTTTTCCCTAACGCTATGGGTTAAATAGTAGGGCAACCTGGACTCTCTAGTCGTTTTCAGCAACCACTGAAGGAGAAGGGCTACTCACCGTATGTAGCCCCTGGCGATGAGCATATGATACAGACTTCTCCATTAATTGCAGTGCGTAGGTGTCGATTCAATGATCTCGACCAACAAACCTTCTTGATAAATCAAACTTAAAAAATTCTAGAGTTGAACTTTTAACCTTTTACATATGACCTGTGACTGGTGCTTGATCTATTTTTACCCGCACGTTTTGTTTAACCTTTTTATATATAAGATTGATTTTATCGATAAAACACATGGCTGAAAAAATTCCTTCTTGAGAACGAAACACATCATTAATAAGTTTTTTCTATTTCATGATGAATTTATAGTTAAAATTCATCAAGGAATAGCCGTTACATAATTGACAGCCGCTACATGAATATGTGTCATTGGATTGGAATCGCACGAGCTCTTAACTCTACACTTCTAAAATCTCCGCCTAAACTCCGAAGTTTTTTTCATTTTTTCTCTCTCACTTTATTTTCAGTAGGAGTAGATAGATTCGTATATCGCTCGGTTCACGCTCCTTCTCGTTTTAGGTTTGAATGTTTGGTTCGTTATAAGTCTTCTCATTCGCTTTCACTCACAAGTAAACCTTTGCTTCTTACTGGCATTATCGCTTTATTTGGGATGAAATGATTATATATATATATATATATATATATATATATATATAATAATCATACATTGAATCAATTAGCAGTACAAAATTCCTGAGAAAAAAACTACTAAGACATATCACTATTAATTGAACTATGAACTTAGTTCATGTCACGTTAACTGAAAAACAGTTACAACAAAAGAATTTGTGGATTTACCAAATTACAAAATTCAGATAAAAATTCTCACTTGAAATATTTGAACTTTAGCGTTGCGACTTGCACGTTCCAATATTACACAATCGTTAATAAATAACACATTCTTAAAAAAACATCTTTCGGTCTACAACATATTTATTCAAGTTTTGATTTTAAAGGAAAAAACTTACAGCCTGACGATGAAGACATGATGTCTTTGAAAGTACTTGCTTCTATAAAAAATACACTAGATCCATCTGACAACAATTTTATACAAAAGGATCACATCATTCAGTGGATTGTTAGTAGTTTAATGCTTATATTAAGCCTATTAGCGAAGAGATTTCGCCATTAATTGCATTAATATTGCTAATTGATTCGATGTATGATTATTTCTTTATAATATAAAATATATATTGCCTAACACACACACACACACACACATATTATAATTATTTAAAGAAAATATATGATTCCTTCGCTACATAAGAGTTCTCACGTTTCAAAAACAAGAGCCAAAAACTTCAATATAATTATTAAAATTAAATTGAATTAAAGTATCAATCTCTTTTTCATCTTCAAGCGAAGGAATCATAATTTTAAAAAGTAATTATAATTTAAGTTCTACTTTTGTATTGAGCACTTAAAAAAAAAATACTAAAGAACTTCGGATTATTTACCTAACGTGTTCTTTCCTATTTTTCTATATATTTGCACACACACACACACACACACACACACACACACACACACACACATATATATATATATATATATATATATTTGTGTATTTAGGCAGCAATTCTTCTTTCATGCACATTTCATTGAGTACGACAGACAATGTGCTTTTATTTAGTTTTTTTTTATACAATTTCTCATGCTATCTAATAATTTTTTTCTTTTCGGATGATAAATTATATAAAAACTGTCCGAATGTTCTTTTTTTCCGAGCGCTTTCAGCTATATATTTAGCCAATTTCAAAGATTAAATATTTTAACTGTTAAATAAGAAATAGTTTGTGGTATTTATATATAATGAGTACAGACGACGAACCTTAAAATTCCATTCGGCTATAATTTATTTCATGAATATACAAACATTCATCACTTCAGACCGAAGTTTTTTTTTTAATAAATGGAGTCAATTTATCCAGACGAAAGGAAAAGAGAGAGGAAAAGGAAAGATAACGAAAAATTTCAATATTAAAAGAGGAAGAAAGAAAAAGAAAAAAATCAATAAAACGTTTTAAAAAACTTCTCCCTTTTCCTTTCGTCTGGATAAATTAACTCTATTTATTAAAAAAAAAAAAATGATACTTCGGTCTGAAGAGATGAATATATGTATATTCATGAAATAAATTCTAACCGAATCGTCTGTACTCATTATTATATTTCTCTGTTACTTACATTGAACTTTCTTTGGATTAATGTCCCCCTTGGAATTATCCCTACTAATTATCAATTGATAATATATATATATATATATATATATATATATATATATATATATATATATATATATATATATATATATATATATAGGCTGGCAATAAAGTCACTATACAGTTATTTTTAATAAAAAAGCAAACCATTGAAGCAGGTGGCTTGCAGTTCGAACAGTATTGGTAACTATTTACTATTGTTTACTATAGCATTTTATTGTTATTAACCAATACCATTTTAATAATAAATTTCTGGACTGTTGATTAATTGCTTTGTCTTCATTGTTATTGTAAGTAACTATATAGTGACTTTATTGCCACCTAGTATATATATATATATATATATATATATATATATATATACATTTCAAATTAAATTTCTGTTGCACAGTGGGCAACCACGAATACAGGTGAGTTTGGTTGGTGGGTGTATGATGTGCCCTTATCCTCTCAGTCTTGCCTGGGGAAATAAAAGTTCTAGTTTTCGCACTCCAACTGCCGACCACTTGACGAGTGCGTGAAAGCATGAAACTCATTGTTGGTGTCGGTCACTGTGCACCAGAAATTTAATTCGTAATTTAGCAAAAACTCTGCCATTTTATATGGCGTGGAACACTTCATTTTTAAGAGCTGCTTATTCATATTAATATATATATACAGTGCTGTTCGATAAAAGTGACTCGCTTGATTTTTTTTACTAAATGTTCTCTTCTCCGATGAAACGAAATTTGTGCTAAATTCAAAGGATAAGCGATCTAAAATTCGAAGAAGAAGCTTTGAAAGCTCTTTGAATTTAGCAGTAAGTACTGTCAAGCACCCGTTCAGTATAATTTTCTGGGGATACTTTTCTTTTCATGGAAATGGTTTCTTAAAACCTATTGAAAAAACCCTCAGGAGCGAGCAGTACATGAGAATTTTAGAGTCTTGTCTGCTCCCTTCTGCTGAAAGGGTGCAAATCCACCCCACCAAGCTCATTTTTATGCAGGATAATGCTCCCTGTCACAAATCAAAATTGAAGAAGGAATACTTTGATGAGAAGAAGGTGAGTGTTATGACATGGCCGCCCCAATCTCCTGACCTCAACTCCATAGAAAACTTATGGAGCATTATAAAGTACAGGCTCTCGAGAAAGCAGTTGAGCAACAAAGATGATATATATATATATATATATATATATATATATATATATATATATATATATATATATATATATATATATATATGTATGTATATATATATATATATATATATATATATATATATATATATATATATATATATATATCTATAGGTAATAATACGTTGGTATATAATCCAAGTGAATCCTAATAATATGAAATATTAAAACTGATCTACAAAGAGAGCTCAATGTATTTATTTTAACAGAGCATATATAGATAAATTCCATCGAATATAAATCCAAAATGACTCCATTTGAATAGCTATTTCACCCTACAATAGCTTACTTGCATGATTTGCCAATTTGATAACACCAAAATCAAATTGGTAAATCATGCAAGTAAGACAGATTTTGCAAGTAAGCTCCTGTAGGGTGAAATTGCTATTTAAATGGGGTAAATTTGAATTTCCATTCTATGTGTCCCGGGCATAACAGTAAAATTGTCCAAATCGTGTAACAGCAAAATTGCCCAATTGTTAGATTAAGCTTTGAACGGTTATATCTTAGAAACGATTAAAGATATCTTACTGGAAGTCTCCGAGGTTTTTATAACACTATTGGGCTCTACTTTGAACAATAAGAATGGATTTGGCTCGAAGTTGAAATGATGATCCCTCTTGCAGTTGTGATCTCCCGATCCAGTTTTCCTCTCTACACTTCCCCCTTTTTTAAACTTATTCACCGTTATCTTGATGGTTCTTGAAGATGGAAGTCAGAGTATGAACGTTGGTACCATTACTGAAGGTCAGAATGATCATTTTCCTCACACTATTGCTCAGTTGGGAAGACATTTTAACCTATTCTTTTTCTAGCTGAATAACTCAAAGAAGTTTTCAGTAATTTTTACGACAAATGGTGTCAAGAGGGCTAAACGTCTTATCTGAAAAGCTGGAAAAAAGAAACTGAATTTCTTAAGTGTTTTTTTTACATATTAATCATTTTCGTGGGATGGGCAATTATCCCATGCTGTTACATGATTTGGGCAAGTTTGCTGTTACACCCGGCACACACACACACACACACACACACACACACACACACACACACACACACTCACACACACACACACACACACACACACACACATATATATATGTATTCTTGAACAATCTCGTTATATTCATAAAAAAACAAATCAAATATTTTTTTAAATTTCTTTGTTATCTTAAGTTTGCATAGCTGATTTTAACATAAACTGCTCGTAGGTGTTCGTTTTAAGTGACGCCCTGGACATTGTCTGTCATTCCTACACCACAGTCCGTATGGCCATACTGAGGTATTAATGTTGACGAAAAGGAAGTTTATTTCAGAATGTGCTCGCAAGAGGATATTTGACATTTCTGAAACATTTTCCAAAATGATATGTTATAGCTAGTCTGAAATTAAACGGAATCACGATACCAGAACAAGTGTAACTTTGTCTTAAATTCAAGTACCTGTCAAGTTATGATCGCTTGAAGTTAATCAAACCTTTCCAGGTTTAATCTTTTATTTTTTGATGATCACTTCTTTTGTTCTTTTTGTGTCGCTTTTTGCAAAGAAATGCCGTCCTGGGTAAGACGATAAACTACCTCCTGCAGCAAGGCCTCTGATCGGGAGGTTTTGAGGAGCGTGGAACGACCTCTTAATTGCTGGTGTTTCCAGGTCCATCCTGATGCGGGGTGGTAGCACCTATTAGGGTCCCAGCTAGGGGAAAATAGTTAACCCCCAAACTGGGGAAAAACACTATGAAAATGTAAAAATAGGTTTTAGTACCAGTAATATACTTTTTGAAAAAATTATTGCCAGCAATGAATTTTTGAAGGAAAAATTATGAACAGCAATATATATTTGGAAAAAAAATATTACTAGCAATACATTTTTGAAAAAATATTACCAGCAATACATTTATGAAAAAAAAAATATAATACCAGCAATACATTTTTGAAAAAATATTATTACCAGCAATACATTGTTGAAAAAATATTACCAGCAATGAAAATCTTGTCGGCATTAAATAAGTCATTGAGGTTGATATACCGTAAAATAAACCAAACCAAAGCAAAGGAAGTCATTGGAATCTTGTTGAAATTGACAGACAGGTTTAACTTGACACTGGTTTTCAAAAATGATCTGAACCAAGCCGGATTTTGAGGGCCTGCAACACAAGATTCACTCAAATTGACAAAATCTTTGCCATATTTTGCCTGACTTTTTGTCTCTGATCCTTCGAAATAAAATAAGAAAAGATGCCCGTGATATTTTTTATTTTCCTTTTTAATGTAAGTTCCCCAAAATTAAAACCTTTTAAATCAGCAAAATGTAAACAAAATTGGGAAATACTCAAAACCTACCCAGTTCCTTTCACATGTTAAATGGATAATTATCCGCTGTTGCTACCCTATACTGGGCACAGTTTTCGACAGAGATGTATTTGTATTCATTAGAAAATAACGATCTTCAGCTTTATTCCTGTTTTACTTTTATTGTGGGGAGTAATGCTGAGCGATGTCTGACTGTGTTTTAAGATTTAAGTTCTTTGTCGGGAATATAGGGTATTCACTGCAGACGAAGTTCTTAAAAACTGAAACCGCTATTTTAAAAAATTAGAAATGTGAAAGTTTTGTTTTAAGCTTCATCTTAAGATCAAATAATAATAAAATTCTGTGTTTGAGTTGAAAAACATTCCGGGATTCAAAAACCACAAATGTGCACTTCGGTCTATTTTACGAGCCGACTGTATTTTGTTACAAAGTCTCGTCCCACGAAGATTAAGTGCATTATCACTGACTTGAACTACTAACTACTGCATAATCATAGGGATATAACTTTTAATAAATTGTTATTTTGCTACTATACATGATAGAAATGGAGGAAATTGTTCAAAACTATTTAGATACTATGCTATAAAATTTATATTAAATTAGTATTGATAATATTTAGATACTATACTATAAAATACCTTTTATTTATTGAAATGTTGAACATTGAAGTTCAACGTTACCTCCAGTACTTCACATCTCGTTTTCAACTTAGCAAAATCTTGCCTAGAGATTAGGGAATGATTGCACAAACGCGCATGGCGAACAAGTAGAACGCGAAAGTTCATGATCGGACCGATAATCAATGACGAATCAATGAATGTTCCCCCGGGGAGGTCCCGTGCCTTGAGCGCCTATTGGGCCTTAAACAGAACCCCGACCGCAAGTGGAGGCTCGTGCACACGATCCATGGCTAAAGAGGCTGGAAAAATGGTCCGTTTCCTGTAGCACTCTAGTAAGTAACTGACTCTTCGTGCTATCCCGTACTTTCACACAGACCGAAAATGGACAATTGCTGCCACATATGGATTGGAGCTACCCAGTCTTCACGTTGCAGTCTCCATAGAGTCCCAAAGCGTCTCCGCTTCCTTGTGGGTGACGAATTATTTTCCACCCTACAATCCCTTGCCTCACAGACGACACGTTGCAAACCTCTCGTTGCTCTATCGTTATTTCCATGGAAAGTGCTCTGACGAACTACATTCCTTAGTTCCACCAGTTCTAACCTTCACGGTTAAGACCCGCCATGCCACGCCCATTATCGCGAAGCCCCCTCATTCTGTCCGTATTCCATTGGTGAGATTTAGGTTCCACTTGAGCAGATTCTGCCCATCAACTGCTGCTTTGTTTAGCCGACGCCCAAGATGATCCTTCCTCGATCGCTACAATATCAACCAGATCAAGTCTAGGATCATCTTTTGCACATATCCCGATAAACTACAACACTTACTCTGTAATCCTCTACCTCGAGTGGCTCTCAGGCCTTGTACAGCGTGAACATCTCTGTAAAAATATGCTTTTTTTTCGCTTTAATTATGTAAAAAAAACTTTTAAAATTCTATTTTAACTCTTAAATTATAAAAATAAATGAAAAAGTGATGTCAAATATTTTAAGTTTCTAAATTGAATATCATTTAATATCATGATACCTCTTCCAGTGAACCGCTGTTCTGTGGGACCGACTCCCAAGGGGGTGTTTTCCCGATAGCTACTATCATTATCTTCTCTATATCATTTAATACCATGATACCTCTGGAATCATTCAATGTATAATGGAGTTGTGTATTTTTCGCAAGAAGTTGTTTTTCGCCTATTCTTTGAGACGCAGGAATAGGACTCTTTTTGGTTTTGTTCTTTCATGTTTATGTGCAGGCAAATATTCCAGGCAATGATGTAACGTTCTGAATCTTAGAGTTGCCAATTAAATGAATGATGCTTGTATCGTTGAAAAATTGTATATCATCCCTTGATCATATCGGCTGCTCCAATGAAATATCAATTGATGACGCCTGCCGTTTAAGTGTTAAATACACGACTGAGACGTGAGAAATTAACAGCAAATATTTGTTTGTTGTTGCTGAAACAATGTTTTTGTTCAGTACGGATTGAGATTATGTGAATAATTGCTTTTGGCATTGGTCTTTTGACAAGGAGATCGAGAAAGAAATAAAAGAATAAAAACGTGGAGGGGGAAAGAAGCACGCACACACTTACACATAGATAGAAAGCGAGCGGAGAGAGAGGGAGGATGGAAAGGTGTGTTTGAGAGATAATCCCTTACTGGACAATAAATGGCGGGAAAAAAGAAATGGAAGACAAAGTTGTTAGACAAATGAAAAAGGTAGTTCGGTTAAATCGTTTTGGGAGAAGAAAACAAAATATAACAAAGCAACAAGTTTTATTTTATTTTTATTTTTGAACTGGGTAATGGTAATAAATAGGACATGTCCGCTTCAGACGAATGAACGCGTGTCAGGATCTAATTTCATTCGTATCTCGCTGAAATGGTTTTTCTTGTACATTTATTTTAGTAGGAGAATGGTTTCATGACGAGAGATTTAAATTTATTTCCTTCTTTCTTTTTATAGTGATTTTTTTACCCCCACTTCTTTGCCATTCATTTTCTTTCTTTCTTTCTTTCTTTCTTTCTTTCTTTCTTTCTTGTCTTCACTCTTTTGTAACGCTTTCTTTCTTTTTTCTTTCTTTCTTTCTTTCTTTCTTTATCGCCTTCACTCTTCTGTAACACTTTCTTTCTTTTTCTTTCTTTCGTTCTTTATCGTCTTCAATCTTATGTAACGCTTTCTTTCTTTCTTTCTTTCTTTCTTTCTTTCTTTCTTTCTTTCCCGTCTTCACTCTTTTGTAACGCTTTCTTTCTTTCTTTCTTTCTTTCTTTCTTTTTTCTTTCTTTCTTTCTTTCTTTCTTTCTCGTCTTCACTCTTTTGTAACGCTTTCTTTCTTTCTTTCTTTTTTCTTTCTTTCTTTCTTTCTTTCTTTCTTTCTTTCTTTATCGCCTTCACTCTTCTGTAACACTTTCTTTCTTTTTCTTTCTTTCTTTCGTTCTTTATCGCCTTATGTAACGTTTTCTTTCTTTCTTTCTTTCTTTCTTTCTTTCTTTCTTTCTTTCTTTCTTTCTTTCTTTCTTCCTTCCTTCCTTCCTTCCTTTCTTCCTTTCTTTCTTTCTTTAGTGATTTTTTGTCATCAAGCAGGTTCTGTCTCAAAGAATTTATTATTCATGTCCAATCAAATCTTCAAGAAGTACAAATGGAATATTTTTCTTCCGAATATTTACTTATAAAAGACTTTTTACTTACCTCAGAACCATTTTAGCCTTAAAGAATTTGATGCTTAAAGTGTCCAAAAAGTTATCCAAAGTCTAATTGCCCTAATTACTCTCAGTATTTCTACCCGTCTTGATTAGCTCGATTTCAACCAATATATAAACATTTTAAATCCTATTGTTCACGCCATTCAAAGCCCAGGAGCCACTCAAGCTAAAGATTTACTGAAGGAGCTTGCTGTAAGTGCCTAAGAGGAAGAAATAAAAAGTATATATTATGAGGATATGTAGGATAGATGGTTTACACAAGTGTCCATTTGTTTGTGTGGGTCATTTTGTCTTGCAAGGCCATGAATCTGTGCCTGGAAAGTCTTGCTTTAGTTCGGGTTAGTAGAGAAGTATTTGTTGCGGTTGTAAAGGCTGCTGGTTACTGTGAATAGACCTGAAGGTGATGCTTTCCCGTATTATCGTAGGGCTTTTTTAATGTTGAGTGAATATTTCGTATGGGCAACACGTCCAAGTCCTTTTTATCCTGCTCTTTTTAGACCCGTGCCTTCAGTGGAAACAGCCACAGTATTCTCTAACCTTTAGCGAAACAACCCGAACATTCCTTTTTGTAAATTTTCATTAAATATCTTCGAACCTCAACTAAGCACGTATCTTCATTCATTAAATCGTCAAATGTAAAAAAAAAAAATTCCTATGAATCGCATGAACTAACATCAATAACAGTTTCTTTTGAGGACACTGTAACATTTGGAATAAAGTTTGTTTTCACTGTTTTCGAAATCTGTCTTTGCCCCGTTTCTTTCCTTGGTCTTTATTCCCGACTGCCTATTGGGGTTTATGCATAATCCTTCTCATAGAAAACTCTTCTTGAACACAGATTATAAGCTGGAATAAAACTTATTGTGAAGAGTTTAAATCTGTTTTTGCGTCTTTTCCTGCCTTGGGTCTGAAATGTCGACAATATGCTTAATATGAGGAGAGTGAGCTTTTATAATGATTCCTTAGGTATTGTCTGAACTGGATCAACGTCGATATTAAGCTGCATATTTAGTTCATTTGATCAGGACTGAACTCACTCTCGGTGGCCTGTCAGACTACCACGCAAAATAGCACTCCTATTCTCCGTTTAAATCTATAGCTTTTCGTCAAAGTTAGGCAAACCGTTTCTGACTGATCAATGGGTTCGATCAGCATGGGGACGAATACTTAGTTTGCTTAAAAAATGTCGACGCATTTATCTCGGGGTGAGATGCAGATATAAAAATATTCTGTCTGATTTGTGATCACCCAGCAAGATATAAAAAATATCAAAGAAAAAAAAAAATGAAAATCATTTACCGAAAACTAATAACAATCACGAAAAAAGATGACCCACCTTTGAACGGTGACATTGGGAATAGAAAAAAAAGTAGGGGAAAAAAAAGTACACAGAGTAAGCGGAGCGAGCTCAAATTGAGTCGACAGACTAATTCACCGTGTTTGGTGCAAATTGATTTATACGGGGAAATATATTTCGCGCCGAGCAGCACAAGCGAAACTATTGTTAGTGGCAAGTCAGCGCGAAATATTAGATTACTGAGCATCTTTGAGAGTTTTTCAAATTCATACCTGATTTCAAGATCTTTTTTCTATACATCTGTACAGTTATTTATTTCTTTATATTGGTGGTTATATCAATTTATAAGTATCTATCTATCTATCTATCTATCTATCTATCTATCTATCTATCTATCTATCTATCTATCTATCTATCTATCTCATTCTGCTCATATCTATCTATCTATCTATCTATCTATCTATCTATCTATCTATCTATCTCATTCTGCTCATATCTATCTATCTATCTATCTATCTATCTATCTATCTATCTATCTATCTATCTCAGTCTGTTCATATCTATCTATCTATCTCATTCTGCTCATATCTATCTATCTATCTATCTATCTATCTATCTATCTATCTATCTATCTATCTCATTCTGCTCATATCTATCTATCTATCTATCTATCTATCTATCTCAGTCTGTTCATATCTATCTATCTATCTATCTATCTATCTATCTCATTCTGCTCATATCTATCTATCTATCTATCTATCTATCTATCTATCTATCTATCTATCTATCTATCTATCTCAGTCTGTTCATATCTATCTATCTATCTATCTATCTATCTATCTATCTATCTATCTATCTCAGTCTGTTCATATCTATCTATCTATCTATCTATCTATCTATCTATCTATCTATCTATCTATCTATCTATCTATCTATCTCATTCTGCTCATATCTATCTATCTATCTATCTATCTATCTATCTATCTATCTATCTATCTCATTCTGCTCATATCTATCTATCTATCTATCTATCTATCTATCTCAGTCTGTTCATATCTATCTATCTATCTATCTATCTATCTATCTATCTATCTATCTATCTATCTATCTATCTATCTCAGTCTGTTCATATCTATCTATCTCTCTATCTATCTATCTCATTCTGCTCATATCTATCTATCTATCTATCTATCTATCTATCTATCTATCTATCTATCTATCTATCTATCTATCTATCTATCTCAGTCTGTTCATATCTATCTATCTATCTATCTATCTATCTATCTATCTATCTATCTATCTATCTATCTATCTCATTCTGCTCATATCTATCTATCTATCTATCTATCTATCTATCTATCTATCTCATTCTGCTCATATCTATCTATCTATCTATCTATCTATCTATCTATCTATCTATCTCAGTCTGTTCATATCTATCTATCTATCTATCTATCTATCTATCTCAGTCTGTTCATATCTATCTATCTCTCTATCTATCTATCTCATTCTGCTCATATCTATCTATCTATCTATCTATCTATCTATCTATCTATCTATCTATCTATCTATCTCATTCTGCTCATATCTATCTATCTATCTATCTATCTATCTATCTATCTATCTATCTCATTCTGCTCATATCTATCTATCTATCTATCTATCTATCTATCTATCTATCTATCTATCTCATTCTGCTCATATCTATCTATCTATCTATCTATCTATCTATCTATCTATCTATCTATCTATCTATCTCATTCTGCTCATATCTATCTATCTATCTATCTATCTATCTATCTATCTATCTATCTATCTATCTCATTCTGCTCATATCTATCTATCTATCTATCTATCTATCTATCTATCTATCTATCTCATTCTGCTCATATCTATCTATCTATCTATCTATCTATCTATCTATCTATCTATCTATCTATCTATCTATCTATCTAGTTTCTTCCCCAATATATTTACAGAAAGAAAAAATTGAAAAAGGAAATAGGAAAAAGCTTCATGATTTATATTTCGATTTCAACTTGTTTGTATCTCTAAGCGATTTCCCGTCTATTAATCGATATGTCGCTCTCAGGCATGGTCTAGTGGTTACCATGCTGGCCTCGCAAATGTTTACGAGTAGTAAAATAGGTCATTCAGCACCTTTGAGTGTTCAACCAAACAAATTCAAATGTTATTTCATTTTCTCTTTGTACATATATCTGAACAGTTCTCTTTATATCTATGGCCATACGTTGTCAACCCCTGTCTGTCTGTCTGTCTGTCTGTCTGTTCTTTTCTGTCTCTGCCTATGTCTCTCTCTGTCTTTCTTTCTGTCTTTCTCTCTCTCTCTTCTTGTCTTTATCTGTTTCTTCGTTTCTTTCTTTTATTGTACCTTTCTTACTTTCTTTCTCTCTTTCTATCTGGCTTTCTCTTTTTCATTCTTTTTTCTGTCTTTCTGTTTTTCTTCTCTTTCTGTATTTCTCTGTACTTTTGTATCATTATGAATTATCTATCTATCTATCTATCTATCTATCTATCTATCTATCTATCTATCTATCTATCTATCTATCTATCTCATTCTGTTCATTATCTATCTATCTATCTATCTATCTATCTATCTATCTATCTATCTATCTATCTCAATCTGTTCATATCTATCTATCTATCTATCTATCTATCTATCTATCTATCTATCTATCCATCCGCCACGTACTTATGTTATTAGGTGCACGATACTAATGATCATGTTGCACTTTCTTTTCTCAATTCCTGGGCGAGTTCGTTGTATTTTATTTCATCATCACCCTGCGGTCAGCAGGCACACCTATCTGCGATATGACAGGCGTTCACTATTTCTTTACCTTCTTCACAACAACTGAAGGCGCTCTGCTTTCTTCCATCGGACAACAGCATATTTCATCGAGATTTTTGAGTTTTTTCTTTTTTAAATTTCTACGTCAGTTTTTGGCATGTGATGAAACTATTTAGTATACCAGTTCGAAACTGATTTGTTGTTGTTGTTGTTGTTGTTGTTGTTGTTGTTGTTGTTCTTCTTCTTCTTCTTCTTCTTCTTCTTCTTCTTCTTCTTCTTCTTATTATTATTATTATTATTATTATTATTACTACTACTACTAGTAGGAGTAGTAGTCAGGCCTAAATGCTGCCGTGACATTTTCCCTATTTAAAAAAATACAAACGCATACAAATATTATATTGATAAAGTTACTATTGTTAAAAACGGACAGTTTAAAAAGATATATAAATATATACAAAAATATATAGAAAAAATATATAGAAAAAGAATATACAAAATGTATATATAAAACATATATATAAAACAAAGGGTGTAAGAAATTTCAGCTGCTTGAGCGTGTGTCGTCTGCTTTTCTGAGAGAAAGCAGACGCTGCCTTGGGCTCTTGTTTGATTTTTAAATTTCAAAAATATTTTTGGTACATTTCGATTTGTGGGAAAACAGTCGCGTTTTTTCATCCAGGACCAATCAAAAGGTTTCCCTCCAAATTCCGAGAAGTGAATTTGAAGAATATCTGTAGGTAATAAAAGGGGGCCTTGGATTTAATTCAAAGGCGTCGACGAACATTTGCTGTTGGAACGCAAATCGATCCGGTCTAGAAAGAAAAACAATACAGAAGAAATTTTACAACCATTAGAAAATTGAAAGGAATATCAAAGTCGTCCCTCATCAAGGAAAAGTCTTCGGCTGGTGAGATTGTTCTATTCTTCGATATTACCATGAACTTTGCTTCGAAAATTGTACCAATTCTTTGAAAACTACTCAGAGAAATATTTCCTCCTTTTCGACATTTTATATATAGTTTTTTTTTTTTTTTTTGCTGAGGACCGTTATGCAGTATTATAATTTCTATTGTAAACGGGTTTATTTCATTTCTATCGATTATTTTCACATGCATCTTATTGGCCATCGTTTGGCACACAGTGCATTTAATTTGTGTTATTCATTCATTACTTTATGGGTTAACAATAAATTTATCGTTTGTTTTAATATTCGGTTCTTGTCGTCTGTCTTTGTTGTGTGCCCTTATAAATTAAATGTTGTCTCAAAAATGATTTGAACTATTTTTTTTTACAAAAAAAAATCCATTAAGGGTTGGCGGAGGAAGAGTATATATAAAAGAAAAAAATGATTTAACAAAGAAGAAAAGACAAAAAAAATATCTAATCTGTTATCGCTCTTCGCTCTTCACAGCCAATCGAGGACAAGAACATATGCGTACAACGATGAAAACATTATTATTATTATTATTATAATTGTTATCATTATCATTATATTATCATTATTATTATCATTATTATTATTATTATTATTTTATTTCCTTTGGTTTCTGGTGTATACTCATTTCTTTCCGGGTCCCAACCAGAGACCTAAGGTCAGAAATGGCTTCATGCCATTTTCCACTGAGCAATTAAAAAAAAGAATATGACCCATATTTTACAGAGATAAAACCCTTTGTAAGATGTGGGCTGTACTTGTGAGAACAATCTTTTTGTATTTCTTTAAGGAATGGGCTACCAGGAATCCCTTCAATGGCTCTATTGGAATTTTTTCCAATCTTTCCGAGGGCTCCAACTACAACAGGAATTGTTGATGTTCTCATGTGCCACATTTTTGAGATTTCCATTTCAAGGTGCTTGTATTTGGATAGCCTATTGAAGATCTTCAAAGATATATTGCAGTCTGCGGGGACTGCCATATCAATAAGGAGGCACATTTTGTTTTTGCGATTTCTAATAACGATGTCTGGGAGATTGTAGCAGACATAAAATGTGTTCTTGCTTATCTTCCTCTTAGTGAAGGGGAGGTGTTCCTCGATGTTGGATTCCCAGCCACCAGTCTTTCATCTAATTACACTGGCCTACACATGATTTGGTCAAAGCCAACATACTTTTTCTTAGCAAATTTTGGGACACCGAGTCCAAAATGTAAGTCTATTTTTACTGGTTAAATCAACATTTTTCTGTACAGAACTTAAGTTTAAAAAAAAAAGATCATTTACAGATAAATTTTGCATAATGTTCAAATAAATTCTGAAAAATGCCTTCTACAAAAATCCATGAATGTTATTGAATTACTAATTGCGCAAACATCTGGTTTTTATATTATAATAATACATGATGATAATAACAGGGTAATTGTATTGTTCTAAGTTATGAATAGAAACAATATAAAGTCCTTGGATATAATCCCTTTACATTGTTTGCATCAAACATTTGTGATTGAATTTTCATTTTTTAAGTGATGTCATTTAACTTGGGTGATTTTAGGGATGAGTAAGGTGAAAGATTCTCCCAGGTTATGTAGGAATGGTATGAAGGACTCTATTGGGACAAAAGAATGATGGCTGACAGTTGCTGGAACTTAAACCGGATAAATCTACTAATCATTCCCCAAAATCAATTAAGCGAAAATTCTTGCCAGGACTTACCAAATTACTCTCAATATTAGAATTTTAATCAGTTATTCTGTCATATTTCTGTCGTATTTCAGATTTTTTTTTTACTTAGATTGTATTTATACTTCAAATGAGACTTTAATTTTTCTTCACATTATACCTCACTCGATAGAAACGACAGCCGACTGGGGAAGGTTCTCCTGCCTAGTCAGTCATGAATCGAAAAAGAAATAATCGCCCAAAGGCGTAATCATTCTATTCTATCTTTTTAAACAGAAAATATATTAAAATAATTGTCAGACTTTGTCCATTTCATAATATATGATCTCATTTGTTTAGGGTAAGGTAAGTATCGAGCAGATATGAGCGCTCGAGGGAAATCAGGGGAAATTTGTTGTTTAAAAGCAGTAATTCGACTTTGCTAACCAGACGCTTCCTCCACAGCTAAATGGTATAGCACGTCAGGATATATGACTGTTCCGTATAGGATACAGGTTCGATTCCTGTCGGAGGACACATATTTTCTATGAAATTTCTCGGACATTCAGGCCGGTAAATATTGTTAATACTGTTTATTATTAGCAGAGCATTTACTTAAATATTTGTATCTATAAAAATAACATATAAACAGAAAATATATTAAAATAATTGTCGGACTTTGTCCATTTATATATATATATATATATATATATATATATATATATATATATATGGCCTGACGATTGCATCTAGCATGAAACAGACTGCCGCCTCTAAGTGTTGACTTCTATGTTATGTTCACTTTTATGTTTACACACGCTCTATCTTTGATATTGAGCACTTTATCCCATAAATATAGCACTCTTTAAGACTATATTTCTTCATATATATATATATATATATATATATATATATATATATATATATATATATATATATATATATATATGTGTGTGTGTGTGTGTGTGTGTGTGTGGGTGTGTAATTTCGAAAGAATCAATAGCGCTGGGGAATAGCAGGTGCTGTAATCTTGGATGTACGAGTGATGCAATAGATAATGGCTCGGAAACAGAGTTCAAATTCTGGTTGGGTTCTTCATATTCACTTAAGTGCAAATATCATTCGGAAATGTGTCAATCCAACTTTTTTCCCCTCAGCTATGGGTAAAATAGTTAGACTTATTATCTCTCCAAAATTTCTTACATTGTAAAAATATTTTTGAACTTTGGTAAACCGTAAAAAATAAATCAATGAATAAAAAATTATTGATCTCATTTATTAATCCGACATATTTTTGATTATTTTTTGTTTACTTTATTTATATTTCTCGAATGTTCAGGCCGGTAGACGAAATAAAATTCAGGCCGGTAGACGAAATAAAATATTGTTTAAATTGAATGCAGTGTCTACTTAAATATGGGTATTCAGACAATAGCTTATGTAACAGCGTTTCCCCTAGCGAGGGGCGTTTGATTGATTTGAACCTTTTAAAACCCTTTATTCCACATTCAACACCATCACTTAATAAGACACCAGAAGTGTTGAAACAAAATGGCTATTTTTGTAGTGATTTTATAACATATTTATGTTATAATTTTCGAATAAATAATTATATTTCCTCTACTCTGTATTGAGCAGTCTTTTAAGAATAGTATTTGTTGGTTATTGGAATTTATTCTGTATACACCACTCCTATACTTGTATATATATATATATATATATATATATATATATATATATATGAAATGAGATCGAATCGAATATAAATTCCAACGTTCGTAACATTAATTTAAAAGAGGGCTCAATACGAAAGTAGGGCTGTATTCTTTATTTTAGGATAATTACATCAACATGAGAATAAACGCTACATAAATGCAATCATGTTTCGATGTGCACCAACACATCTCATAAGGCGTTAGTATGTGACTGGTTAGTAGACGATTTATTGAGATTTAAATTTTAAAAGGCATCCAATCTCTTTTCCCGCGAAAAAAAGGAGAAAAGAAAAAGAGTAAGAAAGTAAAAACAAGATACTTTCTCTTTTCCAGAGAAAAGGAAGACTGTGTGTGTGTGTGCGCATATTTATATATATATATATATATATATATATATATATATATATATATATATATATATATATATATATATATATATATATATATATATATATATATATATATATACACACACATATATATATATATATACACACACACATATATAATATATATATATATGTGTGTGTGTGTGTGTGTGTGTGTTTTTGTGTGTGTTTGTGTGGGTGTGGATGAACAGGGCCAGTGCAAGTGTCACTTACGCTCTCCCCACCAATCTATGATACGGGACCTCCCTCCAATCTATGATATGCCCCCCCCCCCACTCTACTATATCTCAATTATCATAAGGTAGTATTCATAGAAAATCCAAATTTTATTCTAACCTAATTATGTACAATAATGGATCATATGCAATATAGGTGAACAATTGAACTAGAAACATTGAAAATAAATGCAATGTATCTGAATGCAAATTAGAGACATGTCAGAATAGATCAGTGCATCTTAAAACAGCAGTTTTGCAGCAACTTTTAACATCAACTTGAGATTTTTCTTGATAAAAAGTTGAATAATTTAACACATTCAACATTGTAGATAAAAAAAAAACCCAGTGAATTTTATATAGAGTTTTTTCCAGACTTTACATGGCCCTAACAAATTCACGGATTTGAACGAAGAATAAAAACCCCAGAATGATTGAAAATCCGCGAAAAGTTTTGGTCGCTTAATAGTCAGTTGTGCTTTAATTTGTAACGTATACAAATATAAGTAGAAAAAAAATCAAATCTTGATAAGATAGTAAGAGTCACAAAACATTGCTCGGAACCCCAGACAGACGCTCCAGTCCCGGTAGGGGGTGGGCTCGAGAGTAGTACGCAACGGCCCAGGATATATAGATCATTAATATGAATTATTATTAATTGTATTCGTATTGGTGGCAACATCAGTAGAAGTAGTAGTAGTAGTACTTCCTATGTGAAATGACAAGTTTTTCTCTTTGAATCTGACTTCATATTCCAAATTCCTTACATGACTGATGATAATACAGAGGTGAGCCATCTTGAAGGTGAATAGGTGCCATTATTATTATTATTATTATTATTATTACAAAAGGCTTTTCTTCTTTTAAGTCCGTTGTCGTCATTTTGTCTGAGTGCAACTGTCAACGCGCGCCATTCATTGTCTTTTGTTGTTTATCGTCACAGTGTCGCCATTTCTCTTGTTAATTCATTTCTACCTTCTGTCATTCCGACATCTGGAAACGAAACAAAGCCTTGGAAATATTGTTTGAAGTTCCGAGATTCGGCTTTCCTTGAGCTGTTTCGGTTTTTGAGATGAACTATTGTTAACAACTGTGATCTCGTTTTACCCGCGGTTTCGTTTACCACGGTTTTATTTAAAAACCCTTCATTGGTCAGAAAATATATTCGTATCTCTGATAAGAATCAAGGTTTTGGGAGCCGGTTTTGAAAGTAAGGAAAAAGGTCAGAGTGAAGATTGGAAAATAGGCTAGAATGTGAACTTGTAAAATATTGTATTCGTGGTTCACAAATTAAATTTCAATAAAAAAGAAGAAATTAACAATTCAGGAATTTGTCTTTATAATTGTTCCATTGTGCAAGAATAGTGATGCTGGCAATTTGCATAAAAGAAGCCGTAAAGTTATTTCTGCAAGTAAAAAGTGAAAGTTCTGGACTTAAGGAAAGAAATCTCATACTGAGATTGCTACAGTTTACGGTAAGTAAGAATCTTTTATCAGTTACAAAACTTTTATTATAATGTATTGTTAAATTTTTTTATTCTGTTGTTACCTAGAGCGATATTTATTCTGTATAAATTACAGAAATGTGGCACAAGGCCGAAGGGGGGATTGGGGAAAGGACGGTCTTCTTCTGTCTTAACTATAACTTAGCTAGCCGCAAACACTGACCCAATCGTACGAACATTATTCCTTACACCAAAACACCACATTCATACGAACCGTTCTTACTACAACCACCAGAATACCTCACTGTCTCTATGAAAATACTAACTAGTCCCCATATTTACAATTCAGTGTCTGTGGGGGGAATAAAATAACAATTCTAAAAACTATCCCCAATGAGTATTTACAAAATGAATACAGAATATTTACAAGAAACTAAAGAAAAATGATATTAGTAATACCCCCCCCCCAATCACTAAATGTGGCAGAAATATCAGTTCACAGGCCGAAATCAATGCGGGACTAAAATAGTATAAAACATTCATTCATCCCAAGCACACACACTGACACGCACTCATTCAAACACAACAAATATGAAAAACATTCACGCGAAACGAAAGGCGCCCCGCATCCTACCTGCGAACTGACATCACTAACCACCTAACGAGGGAGGGGATGGGGAATTAAACTTAAAGAAAAATAGGGACAGAAATAAAAGGGGCCAAATGAGCATACGTACCCTAGCCAAGTGTTAAGTGGAAAAAGAAACAGAGCTGATCCTGAGTTTTCATCTATCACGATGAACGGGTGTTCTCTCTCAGAGAGTCCTCCTTGCCTTGAGCGCCTGTTGGCATTTATACTCAACCCAGGCGCTCCATCGAAGATGCTGGGTAAATGATTGGTAATTATACAGCTTCAGTATGTACACTGCTCCCCGCCGCTTCATTTACAAGAACCAAAACAGGCCGAAAATGGAGTACTATTGGCATATAGGAGCAGAAGCTGTCAAGTATTCCCATTCGAGTTTCAATAGAGTCCAAAGACATCTCCGCGTCCTTGTGGGTGATGAATTATTTTCCACGCTAAAACTCCTCTCCCACAGACGAAACATCTGTAGCTATTTCAATAGAAAGTGTACACACAAACAACATTCCTTAGTTCAGTCATATATATATATATATATATATATATATATATATATATATATATAACTGAGAACTCGGAGAGCCGATTTCGATTTCCAGTCGAATCCATTACATTCACTTACATGCCACTACCCTTGGGAAACGTATGAATCCACTGCTTCTACCTACAGCTCTGGGTGGGCAATTAGCAGGACAGAGGATCGGCTGTGTTCTGTAGCCTTGGATGGCTGCTGGTCTAGGAGAAGGACAACTCTGAATTCAAAACCCGTGGAAGGTTATCTGGGAACCTTGTGGCACGTAGTGCCGCAGGCCTTTCTATTCAGCCCTTCAATAGGTGTGGTTGGTTCTGCACATAGGCTTCACCACTATAATCAATTCATATGTGCTGGTGTCTGGCTGTCGGTTTCTAGGAACTGAGATGCGACGGGAGAGTCCACCATATATGTATATATATATATATATATATATATATATATATATATATATATATATATATATATATATGAATGAATGAATAAATGATCAAAATATAGTTTCAGGTTAAGTTATTCTATATTTATGAGAAAATGTACTCAATATTATATAATAAATAAAAACGCATTATGAGTATATACCCTGAGGCCACATTATGACGCAGGCTGTGCCAACTTCTCTCTGCCCACATCACAGTCGATAACTCTGCTTTTTTACTACAGGCCTTCTCATCTTCCAACCATAATTCCTCATGATGACTAACAAAGATCGAAAAAGTAAATCTAAACCAGCCCTTCAAAAATCACCTCAACCCTTCAACATCTCATTCTCCAACATCCGAGGCATTAGAACCAATTTCTGCAGTGTGGAATCCTTCCTCACTGCAAACTGCCCGGATATACTGGCTCTGTGTGAGACCAACCCTGACTCGTCTATCCCCTCCTCTGATCTCTCGATCACCGGCTACCTTCCTCTCCTTAGAAAAGACTTTCAAACTCACATGCATGGTCTTGGTGTTTACGTCCAGGACCATCTCCCACTGGCTTGAGAGTTGTCTCTAGAATTACCAGACTATTCTTACATATGTCTCCGGCTATCTCTTCTCAATCTTTATCGCTCTCCATCCTTTCAAGACTGTGGAATACTCGATAGAATTTCTGACAGCATAGACAAGGCTCTCTCTCCCCATCCGTTTGCTCACATATTTGTGTTTGGCGATTTTAACGCCCATCATACCAAGTGGCTTAAGAATGCTACTACTGACCTTGCAGGCATTCAAACACTTAATTTTTCAGTTTCTCAATTCCACACGCAGATATTTGACTTCCCCACACGTTTTGCCTACAACCGGGATGGTAAGGCCTCTCTTCTCGATCTGTGTTTTACCGCCAACCCCGAGTCTTGTAGCACCACGCAGCTGTGCACTCTTGGTAACTCCAATCATGCTGTAGTGTCTGTCAACATCTTCTTTCAACTCCACCCCCTGCAAAGAAGCTCCTACCTCTAGAACCTCGTTCTGCTATCAACGAGCTGACTGGGACTCGTTCCGTGATTTCCTCCGCGATGTCTCCTGGGATGTTGTCTTTACGCTCCCCGTTCAAGAATGTGCTTAATGGGTTAAATCTGGAATCGACGCTTTCATCCCCTCAAGAAAATTTAAGGCCACATCGCGCTCCTCCCCTTGGTTCTCCGCTGCTTGCTCAGCCGCCATTGCCCATAGGAACCACTTCTTCCACCTATATCGTTGCGACATGTCCGACTGCAATAGATGTCTCTTTGCCTCTGCCCGTAACGAGTGTAAGCCTGTCCTCAACGAAGCTAAGTCACTATTTGCTGCTCGAATGAAGGGACGTATTGCATCTCGCAAATTCGGCTCCAAGGATTATTGGCGTCTCTACAAGAGCGTACTTAATAATAGCAAACCCTTTATATCTCCTTTGTTCGACCAGTTTGAGGTCCTGACCTCCTCTGCCGACAAGGCTGAATGATGTACCCATACCCGATTTCCCTCTTAGAACCGAGGCCCTATTGAGCGGGTTGCACATAACCCCGTCATTGGTATTGGGCATTATCTCTAATTTAGACCCCCACAAGGCTAGTGGTGGAGATGAGATACTAGCCATTGTATTGAAGAAATGTGCGCCTGAAGTGGCGCTCGCCCTCTCCAAATTATATAACTACTTCCTGTCTTTAAGAACTCTGGCGACCTCTTTGACCCTTCTAATTACCGTCCTATCAGTTTCCTACCCCTCTTCGGCAAAGTCTTCGAAGCCTTAATCAACGCCGTTAACCACCTTACATCCCACGATCTGCTCTCAGACAAGCAATATGGTTTTTGCTTTGCCCGATCTATAGCTGATCTTACGGCCATCACTGAAATTGTCTACCAAATTCTTCAAAATAACGGAGAAGCTCGTGCCGTGGCCCTAGACATCTTCAAAGCGTTTGATAGGGTTTAGCATGCCGGCCTTCTTCGCAAGCTCCAGGATTATGGTATTACTGGTCGATTGTTTGACTTAATACAATCATTCCCAATCATTCCTGTTAAACCGTGAATTGAAAGTCGTTCTCAACGGATTCTCCTCCAGCTCCTATTCCACAAACGCAGGTGTTCCCCAAAGTTCTATCATAGGCCCTACTCTGTTCCTTATCTTAATCAACGATCTTCCTGATACCATAGATTCCCAAGTTGTCATCTACGCGGACGACACTACAATTCACTCCTGCCTCAAAAACAAATCTAGTGTCGCTGACAAAACTAACCTGGCCGTTCGTCTCGAAAAGGACCTCCAATCAGTTGTGAACTGAGGCAGGAATTGGCTGTTTAACTTTAACGCCTCAAAAACAAAACTGCTCTCTATTAATCACCACAGAAAACCTTCCCTGTCCCCCATTAGAATGTCTGACGCTCAACTTCTCGAGAGCACCTCTCTGTGGCTGCTCGTCTCACGTTGACTGCTGACCTGAGATGGAACAAATGCATTGAGTCAATTGCTTCGTCAACCGCATGGTTGCCTCTGGGTTCTTGATAAAATCCAGAGACGGATATGCAATGTAATTGGCCCTGATCTGGCATCTGGTCTGCAGTCGCTCTCTCACAGACGTGGCGTCGCCTCTCTCTGTTTTTTTTTACAAATATTTTCATGGTAATTGCTCCGGTGAGATGCTTGCACTGGTTCCAAGACTTCATGAATTTAAGCGTCCTACGAGGCTGGCATCCCGCTCACATCCTTTCACTGTTGAAACTGTTAAATGTGGCCGTCTCTTCTACTCCAAAAGCTTCATATCTCGCACCTCTCGCCTGTGGAACTCCACCCCCTTTTCCTGTTTCCCTGACAACTATAATCTCCAACAATTCAAATGTAATGTCAATCGACATCTCCAGTTGCCTTGATCTATCCACTATCCTTCTCCTCATCCTTTCCTCTATCACTCCTATCTGCTCTCGCTCCAAATCCTCTGTAACCCCTTGCGTGCTAGTGGCTCCCCGCCTTGCTTGGGGTGAAATGCTTACATATATATATATATATATATATATATATATATATATATATATATATTACAAATTAATTGATTTAAAATATAGTTTCTTTGCTACACAGGAATTACCATGTTTCAAAAACCGAAGCTAAAAACTTCAAATTTAATTATATAATTAAATTAAAAGCATTATTAGTTCTGTTTCATCATCAAGCGAATTTTGGAATTATTTTTAAATTTACTGTTTTAAACGCACATACAGTTCATAATTTTTGTTTCCAAGGATACAGAGAAATCCAATCATTTAGACTGGGGCGGTAGCGTGTTCATTTTTATTAACTATTATTGCATCAATTATGTTACGTTCGAAAAAGAGGTTAAGTCTAGGTAGGGTAGGGGTGCATTTTTCAACGAATTTTGACATCCGTTCAATGCATGTTGTCTGTTTTTTTTTCAACGAGAAAAAGTTTTCGGCATTTTTTTCCGTTAAATTCGCTAATTTATAATATTTATGCTCTGTAAATTTACATTGAGCACTTTATATATATACACACACACACACACGCACACACACACATACACACACAGACACACACACATATATATATATATATATATATATGATTAAGATAAGTAAAAGTTTGCCGCTTAGCTGACTGATGTTACCTTCAGCATTCCGACTCTAGAGTTTCGTAGGCGGACCTTCCCCCCCACTTCAGCTGGTATCAACAATTTTCTGCTTATATTTCTCAAATTTTTCTTTATTATATACTTATCATTGGTGATATTTTTTTCCGTATTTTTTGTGTTCGTGTTTGCATTATTCGCTACTATCCACGGTCGCAGATCTCTATTGTTCGCTACTATCCACGGTCGCAAATCTCTATTGTTCGCTACTATCCACGGTCCCGCTACTATCCACGGTCGCAGATCTCTATTGTTCGCTACTATCCACGGTCGCAGATCTCTATTGTTCGCTACTATCCACGGTCCCGCTACTATCCACGGTCGCAGATCTCTATTGTTCGCTACTATCCACGGCCCCGCTACTATCCACGGTCGCAGATCTCTATTGTTCGCTACTATCCACGGTCCCGCTACTATCCACGGTCGCAGATCTCTATTGTTCGCTACTATCCACGGTCGCAGATCTCTATTGTTCGCTACTATCCACGGTCCCGCTACTATCCACGGTCGCAGATCTCTATTGTTCGCTACTATCCACGGTCGCAGATCTCTATTGTTCGCTACTATCCACGGTCCCGCTACTATCCACGGTCGCAGATCTCTATTGTTCGCTACTATCCACGGTCGCAGATCTCTATTGTTCGCTGAAAAGTGGGACTGTTGTAGTTCGTGATTTATTTCGACGAGCATCTTTATCTTTGTATTTTATTACAATTCTCTGTTGTTAGTGGTCGATATCTTTAGACCACTCTTCTCATTCGTGTTTTCGTTGCTTTTTATTTGTGTTCTTCGGCCTTCCTCAGTTAGTACCTCGTTTTCAAAATGAGACAGTGTCACCATTTATTATTTTGAATCATTTTTTATTATTTCCGTAATTAGATTTCGGTCGGCGCGCTCTTTGGCCTTCCTAACATTGTTTGAAGTTGTGGGATAAAAAAAGAAAATTGTTGTTATTCAACAAATTATTTCAACTTAGTATTTTTTGATTATTTCTTTTTCTTTTTACAGAACGGTTCAGCCGATGCATTCTCCGGCTGTATCGTTGACTTGACAGATATGCGCCTAAAATTACCGCTGCACTTTATCGTTTTACCCATCATCAGTTATATTTTCTGTGTTGGTGCATGAATTAAAAAAAAGTTAATTATGGATTTACTTGTATACTTTTAGGGATTTTTCCCCAAACTAATTGTTATCCTTTTCTCTCGTTTAACAGCGGATCATACAGCAATGAAAGGATTCATTTCCTTGTCTAATTAGAAAGAAAATTGATAAATAGTGACGGATACTAGCACTACTAAGACTACTGATAAAACTAATAAAGGAAGAAGGGTCCTAAAAATGCTAGAAAGAGTAGAAGAGAAAGAGAAAAAAAGAAAGAAAGACAGAGAGTGCTAGAAAAAGAACGAGAAAGAGAAAATTTAAGAGAAGGTCAAGGACAAAAATATGTGTTACACACACACACACACACAGAGTGAGAGGGAGAGAGAGAGAGAGAGAGAGAGAGAGAGAGAGAGAGAGAGATTGTGTCAAAGAAAGAGTTGGGGAATAAATAGTAAGAAACAGAGAAAGAAAGAAATAAGTAAAAGATGAATCGATATTAAACTAAGATGAATGGTACCCACCTTAGACTAATTGTTAGCGAAGAGTTTTTGCAGACCGTTAAATCAGTCTTTGTCTGAATTTCTGGAATGAGGAGTTATCATTATTTATATTACTTATACACGGACTATTGACCTCATCTTTTTGTTGTCAACACAACGTTTCGGCCGCTGAGCCCTCTGGCCTTCATCAGGTGTATGTCGATCCTGCTAATCGTCATAAAATCCGGAACTGAGCCCTTTATTTAATCGACGGGGGATGGATTGTTTTCATTCTGTTGTCCATGTCTAGGGGGAGATAACTCGTCCTATTCTTTTTGGTAACGTTCAGTTACTGCTCACGCTATTTCCTCAATAGCCTAGTGGATTAAAACGTTGGTTCGTGATTTTGGTGACATAGTAATTGTAAGTTCAATCCTTAGGCTGGTCAGTGTGTACTTAGATTCAGTGGAAAGCACAATAGTCCTCGTATAAATTATGTAAATTACTACAGTCTTAAGCACGATTCTGTCAGCGCTCCCACTGACCTTATACCAGACTAAGGCACATTTCGTAAATGAGTTTGGGCGTGTTATGGATTACATATATATTTCTGAACAGCGCCAACAGTTGTTCAAGCCCAAATAAAAACCAGAATTTTGAAAGCTGATTTTCAAAGGAGGAAGACCTTTCCCACTTGGAAGAAGAGCGAAAAAAATCTTGTTAATTTTGTACTAAAAAAAGCTCTCTCTCTCTCTCTCTGTCTGTCTGTCTCTCTCTGTCTCTCTCTCTCTCTCTCTATATATATATATATATATAATAAGTATATATATTACATAAGTATATATATATATATATATATATATATATATTAATTATATATAATTAATATAAGTATATATATATATATATATATATATATATATATATATATATATATATATATATATATATATATATATATATATATATATATATAATACATATATGTGTGCAAATATATAGAAAAATAGGAAAGAACCGGAAGAAAATTCGCAGAAATATGTACTATAATTTCTATAATTAATTTTTTTTTAATTTTTAGCTTCTGTTTCTGAAACATGAGAACTCTTATGTAGCGATGGAATCATATTTTTAAAAAATAATTATAATTATTATATAATATATATATATATATATATATAATATACATATATAATATATATATATGTCATATATATATATATAATAAGTATATACATATATTATATAAGTATATATATTATACATATATACTCATATTAATCATATATATATATATATATATATATATATATATATATATATATATATATAAATCGACCATTCGCCTTTGCATGGAGTATTGCTGCCATATATGGTCTGGAGCCCCTGCTGTTTGTCTCAGGGATCTTGATAAGATCCAGAGACGTATATGCAATGTAATTGGCCCTGATCTGTCATCTCGTCTGCAGTCGCTCTCTCACAGACGCAACGTTGCCTCGCTCTGTCTTTTTTAAAAATACTTTCACGGTAATTGCTCCGATGAGCTGCTTTCACTGGTTCCTAGGCCTCATAAATTTAAACGTCCTTCGAAGCTTGCATCCCGTTTCCAGCCCTTCACCGTTGAAACTGTTAGATGTAGACGTCTCTTCTACTCCAATAGCTTCATGTCTCGCACATCTCGCCTGTGGAACTCCCTTCCTTATTCCTGTTTCCCTGACAAATACAATCTCCAACTATTTAAGTGTAACGTCAATCGACATCTCCAGTTGCCTTGATCTATCCACTTCCCTTCTCCACATCCTTTCACCCTTCATTCCTATCTGCTCTCGCTCCAAATCTTCTGTAACCCCCTTGCCTTGATCGATCCACTATCTTTCTCCACATCCTCTCCTTTACCACTCCTATCTGCTCTTCCTCCAAACCTTCTGTAACCCCTTGCGTGCTAGTGGCTTCCAGCCTTGCTTGGGGTGATAAGCTTAATATATATATATATATATATATATATATATATATATATATGAATTTGCCACTCAGCTGATTGATGTCATCTTCAGCATTGCGACTCCAGAGCTTCGTAGACTAAGCCGCCCCTCCACTCTTCAGGGGGTATCACCAATTAACTATACCTATATATGAAATCTTAGTAAAAGAAAAAGATGCAGAAGAAACCGCCGTTAGATCCTACGTCTTTTGACCAACTCGGCCCGAACGGTGTCACCCATGAAGCACGGCCGAATCGTGCATTATAAGCGCAAAGAAGCAAAGGACTTTTTAAATTTATTAATCCGACAGATTTTATCCCTTTAAACATTATTTTTAGTGGATACTCATATTTGAGTAGACGTCCCTTTTATTTTTATAAACAGTGTATTTATTTATTTTCGTCTACCGGCCTCAACATTCCATAAATGGTATTAGGGAAAAAGACACTCCCTCTGACAGATTGTCCAACAATGGAATAAGGGAAGCGGAAGAATGTGGAAACCGCCAAATATAAAAGACTCCTAGATTGCTTATTTATGCTTGTTGGGTAGGTGGAGGAAGTGTGTATGTAAATAAAATCAATTGAATTATGGTTATCAGCTCCAGGTTGTTGGTTGGGTGGTTGAAGGAATGCTGTATATTGAAATGCACAAAACAAATAAATAATGAAAAAATAATCAATCTGGAAGCCATGACCATGAATAATACAAACCCATTTATATGCATTGTTGATCTCTCTCCGCAATGTCTATAAAAGCTCTATATCTGATACTGAGCACTCTCCCCCTCTAAATATACTTACCATAACTCATCGACCGCAGGGAGTATCTACAACCACATTCAACAGTTCATTGTGAACTACAGAATCCTTTCTCCTAGATTGTTTGTCAAACACGGCTAGAGACCTGCTATGTAATCTATAACTGGTGGAAGAAAAATGGATTGATATCTTTCCTAAGAGTATTTGTGAGAAAGTGAATATAGCGAACTTGACCGGAATTCGAACTCCATTTCTATTTGGCTTCTTATATTAGACATGTGCTTGTTCTAATAATAATAATGATAAATTGGAAAGACAAGAAATGTAGCAAGTGTCAAATTATTGATTTTATTGATACTTTTGCACTATTGATAAAGCTGGAGTTGCATCCCCTACCGTAGCAATGATGTCAGCATAAATGCCCTTGGGACTAAACCCCCTTTTTTTCTGTAGGTCTTTGATAATACAACCATGGCAAATTTGTCCATTTTAAAGAGAATTCGCTATCAGTTACATTTGAAGACCTCTGTGAGTTGAAATAAATGCATGCAAGATTTCACAGCTCTACCATTATATTTCATAGTCAGTTCATGAAATTTATAGCACACCCTCGTAAATATATATATATATATATATATATATATATCTATATATATATATATATATATATATATATATATATATATATATATATATATATATATATATATATATATATATATATATATATATATAATGAATACAGAATCCTTAAAAATCCATTTGGTTGTAATTTATTCCATGGACTTTAACATTTATCTCTTTAGATCGGCGTTTTGTTAACAAAACGCTGATCTGTAGAGATTGATGTAAAAGTCCACAAAATAAATTATTACCAAAGATTAAAGATTCTGTATTCATTATTATATTGCTCTGTTCTTATATTGAGCTCTCTTTGGATTTATATCCTCCTTTGAAATTAGCCCTACGAATTATCAATTGATACTATATATATATATATATATATATATATATATATATATATATATATATATATATATATATATATATAATCCGTAGGGGTTATTCCAATGAGGTTTTTAATAGAAAATATTAAAAAGTTAACACCATGATGAGAGCTCAATGTATATATTTATATACAGAGCAATATAATAATTATATATATATATATATATATATATATATATATATATATATATATATATATATATATATATATATGAACGGATATAGTTTTAGGTATGCTATATTTATGAGATAAAATGGTCAATATCGGAGACAGAGCGTATGTAAATATAAAAGTTCACATTGAAGTCAAGACTCAAAGGCAACAGACCGATTTATGCTAAAGGCATGTAGCCTGATGATTGCGTTTAGCAGGAAACAGTCTGTCGCCTCTGAGTGTTAACTTCAATGTGCACTTATATATATATATATATTTATATGCGCTTATATATATATATATATATATATAGGGAGAGAGAGAGAGATGGAGAGAGAGTGAGAGAGAGAGAAAGAAAGAGAGAAAAAGATAAAGCTATCTCTTTTGAGAGATTGTATAGTGTCATTATCTTGGGTTGATCATGCTTGCCACAGAATTCAGCATTTGAAATTGGATTGATTTTCAACGCCTTTTACAGTCGTAAGTGATAAACTTACTGAACACATCAAATTACACCATTTTTCTATGGGCATAATCTAGTTAGTCTTTGAGAACACGTGGTCATAAGTACTATGCATCAAGGTCAATACGTGGTTTCCTCTTCTTGTTTGTGTCCGTGTGTCTACATGCCTTAACTCCTGCCGATTCCACTTAATGCATGAATGTTCTCACTAATACACAGGAGCATCCTTGCAGTTACCAGATGCCGTTCAGCATTTCGGTCGAATTGAGAAACAAGAAGAGTGGAATGACGCCAAACCGAATACTTGTCGTCTTTCACTTGCTTCTGCAGACAGATATATCTGCTGCAAGACTATATCTGTAGAACTCTTCACTTCAGTTGCATTCTTTTCAGTTGGTAATACTAAAACACTGAAACAGAATACAGATGTCTACCTGACTGGATTAAGATAGAGCGGGGTCTGTAACTTGTGCTATAAAGATGCTTTAATTTTTTTAAAAAGTACGCGTAAATATTAAATAGAAATTATTTACTAGCATGGCAAGTGAGTTTGGAAAACATGTAAATATATAATTTCTATCAACATAATAAACAATTTCAGAAAAATGTGAGAAAATGATTTTAATGAAATATTTGGTTAGATTTAAGCATATATATATATATATATATATATATATATATATATATATATATATATATATTTATATATATATATATATATATATCCTTGTGAAAATTAATTGAAACAAAACGAATAATTCTGTTATTATTTATTTTTATCGTATTTTTCCAATGAAACATTACCCAGTGCACACTTCGTATGTTCATTCCACGAATCGGTTCCTTGCAGATTTTGACCACAGATTCTCGATTGGATTTAAATCAGGACAGTTTCTGGGCCAGTCTATAGTACTTTGAGTTGCTCATGGGTAAGGCTTGCCAGTGTGTTCGTATGTCCATTCCACGAATCCGTTCCTTGCAGATTGACCACAGATTCTCGATTGGGTTTAAATCAGGACAGTTTCCGGGCCAGTCTATAGTACTTTGAGTTGCTCATGGGTAAGGCTTGCCAGTGTGTTCGTGCAGCGTTGCAATTTTCGTACGCCACCTTGGAGTAATGTCCATCGAAGACAATGGCCGTAGGACAACTAATCGACAGTCGAGACAATAGTGTCTGGGAGGGATGAAAATCCTATGCAATCTCGAATGACGCATTATTTTTCAAGGCCAAACAAATTTCATCATACACACCGAAAATAGGTTCATATTACTGCACACCACTGCAAATGACCTAATCTGAGGAAAAAATAGAAATCGATTGCACCATGTCACTCCAGTGGGTCTAAAACCGACCGTATGGTTAAAGAAAGAGAACTAAAACGGTTGTTTCAAATAATTTGCACAAGGGTGTATTTGGTAGATTTAAACAACCTCGATAATTTTTTTTAAAGGACGGGTAATTAAAAATGCAGCTAATATATAAACATCAACCTTGTCAGGTCGTTAGATGCCAATTTCACTACACAGCTTGAAAATAATCATGCCAGTTTTATTAGCTACATCAATTTACAATATCAAGATCATAATAATGGTGATAATGAGTTGCGATGTTTTTCTGCTTTTCCATTCCCTACTGGGCCAATCCAGTACTATGGGGCCGAGGAGTTTGGGCACCTCGAGGAGGTGTAATGGTTAGCAAGCTTGTCTCGCTAGAACAGTTACGACTGAGCAGTGAGTTCGATCCTCATTTGAGTGCCCCATACTTTCGGCCTTGTGCCACATCTAAGCTACGCTTGGAAAATCACTATGGTCGAGGAGTTAGAACATTCCTTTTCCGACCATAAGACTCGGATTTCGAAACTCACCAGGGTCGATTTGTCATGAAGGTAACTTCTTGATGTTACTTGGGACGGGGTACGATCCCAGCGTGGAGAAACCTTTGGAAAGCGCCTGAAATCTATACCACAGGTTAACCGAAGACTTCTGAGTATAAGTAGGTAGACGGAACTGTTTGGAAGCCGTTAATAGTTGGTGCTAGCACGAAATCACAAGAGGATTTGTGTGTACTGACTTTCTTCAAACTGTTGATTGTGCCAGTTTATTTACTCTCCTAGAAACACTAATGGATACTGATTTGAGACATCGAAGAACCGGGTTCGAATTCCAGTCAAGTTCGTTACATTACGTGTGAGAAACCTTAAGAAAGATACGAATCCATCTCACTCCCCCAGCTATGGGTTAAATAGTAAGACTTGTATTATTATCTATTATAAGGAAAATAAATTTTCTTACCGTCCAAAATGTGATTCGGCTCTAAATATCCCTCAAAAGGATTGATAAGTCGTAAAAATTAATCAATCACTATATTTCACACTGTCATTCACTAATTCCAAATTGTTCAAGACAATGACTCTACTATTTTTTTTGTTCCCGCAGACTTTTTATCAATGTCATTCCCAACTACCAAGAAGTGATGTCTAAGATTGTGGTTCCTGGACAAGGATAGGTCTTCTTACCGGACTTATTCTACATTTATAGTGAAGCAATCCTGAGAGAATTAGAAGTCCTACCAGGATTTATTATTGACGTCAACAATGTTAAAAATTATTAGACATGCAGATGACGCAGTGTTGATAACAGAAACAGAAAGGAAACTGCATTAACTCCTACGGAAGGTAGTAAAGAAAAGTGAGAAGAAAGGCTAAACATCAATTGCAAGAAGACAGAATGTATGGTTGTCTGTAAGAGGAACCGCTCAACATACAAATTACAAACTGGAGATACCAAAATCAAGTACAATTTGAATAGCTGGGAAGTGTTTTAATAGAGGACAGAAAGTGCAACACTGATATCGAGAAGCGCATTGGGATAGCGAAAGATGCCTTCCAAAAGCTAAGCAAAATATTAAGAAACAGGAAAATTTCATTAGAAAAGCGTACTGAACTGTTTTGTAATATCGGTAGTCCGATATGACAGTGAATGGTGGAAAATCTTATCAAAGATAAAGAAGAAACTTGAGAGAACAGAAATGTTGTTCTACAGAAGGATGTTGAGGATTCCAGGGTTTGAACACTTTGATTAACGACAAAGTTTTAGAGAAAATGGAAGCAAAAAATGGCATTTATGCATGGCAGCAGAAAGAGACGGTTGACATTTCTAGGACACATAATGAGGAAAGAGTACTTCGAAAATCTGACCCTCACAGGTAAGAAGGACAGAGGAAAGCAGCGCGTACTCTAACGAACTTCTGTAAATGGTTGGAAGAACAGGGATTAGGAGAGATAGCAAAAAAAGAATATTTACTAAGGGCTACAAATGACAGGAAATTGGGGATAGTCATGGTCGCCAATATCCACAACGGACACAGTACATAGAACAAAAAGAAGTCTCGAAAAAAAACATGGAAAATGTAATACTGAATCGTTGAGTGGCCTATGATAAGGTTTTGGCCGCCCTTGATTACAGTAATTTTGCTTTGTGTAATAACGTCTCTTCTTTTTTTCAGACAATGCCGTGTTAATATCACGCTACTCTCATCTATGAATGATAGTTGATTAAAATTTTGCAATAAAAGTTCGCGGAAGTAAGGAAATTGGTGAATTTCAACAAGGGCAAATAATAGGATGGCATCAGTGTGGCAAGTCAAATAGAGAAATTGCTAGGTTTTTCCAGGTTAATCATCAAACGGTTAATAATATTGTCAAGAAATTTAATGAAAATGGTCATTGTCGTATTGGACAACGTTCAAGAAGACTAAGCATCGTGTCTGAGGGAACGAAAAGGCCGCTGAAGAGGGAAGCCATTAGAAACCGTCGTCAGAGCGTCAAGGATGTCGTCAAAAATATGTAAATGTCGCCATATGCTGCGAGAAAGTCTCTGAAAGTGCGAGGCTATCAAAGAAGAGTTGCAAGAAAGAAGCCCTTGATTTCAGAGGTTAACAGGAACAGGCATATAGACTGGGCGATAGAATACGAGAGTAAAGATTATGAATTTTGGCTGTCTGTAATTTGGTCAGATGAAAGTAAAATTTGCCAATATTCGAATTCGAGATTGGTTTGTTTGGAGAAATCAGAATGAGACTTGGAACACTGAATGTCTGCAGAAGATCGTTAAAAATGGAGGGAATGGAGAATTGGTGTGGTGCGCTGTCTGGTTTGGAGGGAAATCTGAGCTGATTCTTGTTGACGAGCGGTTGAATGGTCCAAAATACTGTCAAATATTAGAGAAAGGACTACTCCCACTATTTGAACCCAATCAGATTGACAAGAATGTCTAACTTTTTCAAGAAGAGGGAGCGCCATATCATACGAGCAATGTAGCAAAGGCCAGAAAGGAATCACAACGAATCAAGTTACTGCCATGGGTAGCCTGAAGTCCTGGCATGAATCCAACAGAGCACATTTGGGAGCACCTTCACCGAAAACTTCGAGAGTGTGAAACCAAAATCACGTCAGTGGCAACTCTTAAAGAAACATTGCTAAAGGAGTGGCAAAATATGGCTCAGACGATTGTTGATAACTTGATCAGATACTTGAAAAATCGAATACAAGCAATGAAACTAGCAAATGGAGGAACTACTCCATACTTGTTCCAAATAAAATTTATTTATGCTGAGTTGGGATTACGTCATTAAATTTTGAAATTGGATGTAGTTTATTTCTCCTGGCTAAAACCTTTCTTAGGCCACTGTAGAGTAATAGTAAAATTTGTCTTCGGAAACTGAAAAACGTATTTTTGTATCGAAAAATAGTGAAGAAAATAGTGCAGATAATTGTGAATGTAGGGCAATTCTATCACAGATGTAAACGAAATGTACTTCTATCGACGAATGTCTGGAATACCATCGACAGAGCTAGTGACAAATGAGCAAGTATAGCAACACTGTGGACCTTCTTGGGCTCATGTTTTCCACTGACATGAAGTGGAGAGATTGTGTCAGTCAGAATCCATCTTGCACATTTATAAATCTACCATTCGTCCGTGCATCGAATATTGCTGCCATATCTTGTGTTCCTAATATATCTCTCGGGGTTCTTGACAAATTTCAAAGAAGAGTCTGCAATGTATTGTTTCTCACCTGGCTTCTCGATTGCAGCCACTTTCCCGCCGCCGTGGCTTTCTTCTGCCTTTTCTACAAATAGTTTCTTGGTAATTTTTCTCTTGAGCTTTCTTCCTTGTTACCTTGACTGCATGAATTTATACAACACGACTGATAAATATGTCTCAACTATTTACTGTTGTACAAGATCCATGCGACGGCATGTTCTGTTTTTAAAATGTCTTTTTTGGCGCTTCTCGTCTACTGACCTTCCATCCAATGTCTTGGTCCCTTGCCATCTACAATCTTCAAAGAATGTAAATGCAACTCTAACCGCCATCTTTTGTCTTCCCGAACCGTTTTTTATTGTCCTTTCTCCTCACTTCTCACTAAAGTTTTCCCCTTCTCTTTCACTCGCAGTAGCCCCTTGCGTCTTAGTAGCATTATCGCCTTGTTTTAAGGAACGGTGGAAAGTTTTTGGAAGAAGGAAGGCTTGGAGAATTTAAAAAACGACCAGACCCCGAACCACTGCGAGTCACGATGAACGGAAGTCTCTTCGGGGAGGCACCATACCTTGAGACGATATTGGGACTCAAACCCACACCTGAGCTCAAGTGGAATTTCTGTATATGATCCATATTTAAAGATGCAAGTAAAATGATCGGCTTTCTATACCGCTCTAGTAAGTACCTGACTCCTCATGCTATCTTCTACCTTTATAAGAGCCAGATGAGGCCGAAAATGGAGTACTATTGCTATATTTGGGCAGGAGTTGCCCAGACCTCACTTTTCCGTCATGAAAAATTCAAAAGTTTAAAAGCGTCTCCGAGTCATTGTTGAAGAAAAACTATTTCCACACTGCAACCTCTCTCTCTCTCTCTCTCTCACAGGCGGGATGTGGCGAGTCTCTCACTGCTCTATCGCTACTTGCATGGAAAGTGCTCAGATGAACTGTATCTCCTGGTTCTACCAGTTCTGAGCTTCACGGTTAGGACCCGTCATACCACTTACATAGTAGTAAACCATCGACATTCTCTTCGTATTCCATCGGAGTCAGATCCACACGAACAGCTTCTTCCGGCGAACCACTGCTCTGTGGAACAGACGCACAAGAGGGTGTTTCCCCGATCGTTACAATCTTAAAATATTCAAATCTAGAGTTAACCGTTATCTTGCCCTCCTATCAATATAAACTACCCCGTAACGTAACCTTCTACCTCGCGTGGTCCCCAGGAGTTGTACAGGGAGATATTTACTGTAAAAAACAAAACAAAAAAAACAAAATCATAAAGCACATCGAAATGAAGAGAATCAGAGGAAAGGGTGTCGTTAATCTATTTGGAGAGTTTCAGCAAAATAGATGGAGGGAAAAGAACCCTAAAGACAAGACGTGAAGGAGGTGAATGCAACAAAAAGAGAAGAAAATGTGGAGAACCGTGATCACTCTTTGTCTCTATATACGTTTTAATTTAGTAGTTAAATCTCTGTTCATGTCTCCATAGATTCCTGTTCGGAGCTGAAAACAATTGAATAGTTCATTAAAGGAACTCTTGAAACAAAGGATTAGTTCTCAATGGAGCAGCGTATTAAGGTTCACTGAAGTGTGTCTAAACTTGATATCCCGCACCATCAAACGATGATTTCGACGTAACATCCTGCCACAACACCCACACCTTTTTTGAATCCAACCACCGCGACGCCGGCCTTCCATTCATTCTTTGTTTACTTCGACCGCAACCATTGGCACCTTTGCCATTGTAACTGTGTGCGTTAGTCCAGAACGTGGAAAATTATTATTATTATTATTATTATTATTATTATTATTATTATTATTATTATTATTATTATTATTTCTTTTGATTTGCTGTTTTGATACAATCATTTACTACATTTTTCACCTGAGGACCTGAGGTAAATGAAAGTTTTTCTGAGGAAGTTATTGAAATTTTTTTTTTTTCAGAGTATGTGCACAGCACTCGTTAACACAATCTTTTGTGAATAACCGAGTAACATATTTGCACGTTTTTTTTTTTAATTATTATTTATAATTCTCTCGCTTGTCCGTTTGACTCTTCCCCCACTTCATCTCTTTGGTCATTAGTCGCTGCTTGGTGAGGCGAAATACCATTTGGAATTACCCGCCGACAGTCTTTTCTCATTATTTAGAGCAGCATATTTTCGACCCCTTGAGATCACGCCCCTTAGTAAGTCGCGTGACAGCTGATGTGTGATAAAGTTTTCCTTAGTCCCTTTACTATTTGTAATATTTCCATGTTAGGCGCTAGGGACGAGAAACCAGCTTGACGAGTTTTGAACGTCTAGACTCCTTGCCTGGAACATTATGCTCACACCAAACCTCAAGTGGAACTCGTATATACGACCGATCGCTAAAGGCGCTGGATAAATGGTCAGCTGCCCGTACCGCTCCAGAATGTATCTGACTCTTCCCGCCTGGCCATATCCCTGCAAGAGCCGAATCAGCTCAAAAATGGTGCATTACCGACACACCTTCGCCGAAGTTGCCCAACCCTCACTTGTCAGCCTAGGCCGACGTCAAGTGCGTTTGCGTGGCCTTGTGGGTGGTGAATTGTTTCCCACTTTTCAACCGCTTGCCCACAGACGAAACGTTCATAACCTCTCGCTAGTCTTTTTTCCTTTCATATTCGATTGGTAAGGAGGAAGTTTCACTCAGACAACTTATTCCCCAGAATTGTTGCAATGTGGAACGGACTCCCGAGGAGGTGCTTTCCTGATCACTACAATCTTAACCACTTCAACTCGAGGTCAACCGTTTACTATCCTACATGTTCTCAAAAAATGCGTCGCTTACTCCCTACCCTTTTGCCCTTACAACATCCCCATTCTGTAACCCTGTACCTGATGTGGCACTTGGGCCTTATATTGGGTGAATATTAGTAAAAAAAAATGTCAGTTCATTTTCGTATAAATACCCTAGGGAAATGCTTTAATCCATTTCTTCTCACTATTTATGGATTAAATAACAGGGCAGACTGGCTACCCTAGCTTTGGTTGGCAATCAGTCTAGAAGAAGAACAACTTTGAATTCAAAACCCATTGGCGTGCTAAATGGGCAGATAGAAACTCATGTGACGTGAATTGCGCAATCTGAGATAGCGTTTTTCTATTATTTTAAATTTTATTCTTTTGGGCACAGTCTGTTTTTTGTTCTCCACACAATTTATATATATATATATATATATATATATATATATATATATATATATATATATATATATATATTATCAAAATATACAAAATGACTCGTTATGCTTCTTAATGCAGAGAAATTGAAAATAATTTGACATTTTAAATTGTTTATGTCATTTACAATTACGTTTCATCCGCGAGAAGGAATTTTTTTTTAATTATAATGTCAACAAGAATAAAATGTTTAAAATTAAATTTAATTTATTAATTTAAATTTTTCATTGCGTGGAATAAATGCCCGCCAAAACCATCATTTCCCTTGCAAATTTATGCGACATTATTATTATTATTATTATTATTGTTATTATTATTATTATTTTTGCTAAATTATTTTCTAGAACATTCTTTCTTTTTTCTCTATTGACTTTTTATATTTCCTCACTCTCCTTCACAATTCTCTTCAATTTTTTTCTCTATTCTTCATTGTTCTTTTTCATTCTTCTTCTACATTCATCTTCTGTTTCTTTTCTTTTTCATTCTTCTTTTTTCTTTTTCTTTATTCTTTCTACTTTTTTCATTCTCCTTTTCCATTCCTCTTGTTCATTCTTCTTCGTCGTTCTTCCTCTTCATCATTTTTATTCTTCTGCTTTTTTTCTTCTTCGTTATTTTTCTCCATTCTTCATTTTTCTTTTTCTTTCTTTTTCATTCTTGTTCTTTATTCTTTCTACTTCTGCTTTTTCTTTTTTATTCTTCTTTTTTCTTTCTTCTTTGTTATTCTTTTTTTCATTCTCCATTTTCTTTTTCACTCTTATTCATTCTTCTTCTTCTTCTTCATTCTTATTTCTTTTTTTTTCTTTATTTCTACTTCTTCCATCTTTTTCATTATTCTTGTTCATTCATTCTCTTTGATTCTTCTTTTATGACTTCTGCCTAATCAACTTTATCAAATTATATTAGCCTCATTATATTCAATTTGCATCCACCAGCCATGTCTGTCTATTGTGTTTTGTTTTTGCTTGGGATCAATTGACAACATGTCGCCTAAAATCGTCAATGCATTTCATAACCAGTATCGTTGTCACGCAACACTGCTACAGCCTGCGAGAATGAACACTCACTTGAAATGTCAAATCGAAATGACAACCTTATCGTCATTGATTAATGGCAAACAGCAAAGTGATTAATTTTATTATTATTATTATTATTATTATTATTATTATTATTATTATTATTATTATTATTATTTCCTTTGTTTTCTGGTGTATACTCATATCTTTCCGGGTTCCGACCAGAGACCTAAGGTCAGAAATGGCATCATGGCATTTTTCACTGAGCAGACTCGAAAAAAAAGTCACATATTTTACATAGATAAATTCCTTCGTAAGGTGTGGGCTGTACTTGTGAGTACATTTTTTGTATTTGTTTAAGGTATGTGCTACCAGGGATTCCTTCAATAAGTCTATTGGAATCTTTTCCAATCAACCCGAGGGCTCCAACTACAACTGAAATTGTTAATAACCTCTTACGCCACATTTTTGAGATTTCGATTTCAAGGTCCTTTTATTTTGATCGTTTTTTTGAAGATCTTCAAAGATGCATTGCAATCTGCAGGGACCGTCATGTCAATAAGGAGGCACATTTTGTCTTTGCGGTCTCTAATCTCGATGTCCTGGCGATTAGCTTTGATTGTTCAGCCTGTGTGTATTGTAAAGTCCCATAAAATTGTTACAGATCCAATCTCCATCACCGGGTCTGGGTGGTGTTCATACCAATTTCTTGCAGTTTCCTTTCTGTAAGTGTTGCAGATTCTCCAGGGATCTAAGGTTAGAAATGGCATCATGACACTTTCCACTGCAAAAAAAAAAAAAAATAAATAAAATAATTACATAGATAAAGCCCTTCGTAAAGTGTGGGCTGTACTTATCAGAATAATCTTTTGTATCTCTTTGAGGCATGGACTTCCAGGGATCCCTTCAATTAGTCTACTGGAATCTTTTCCAAGCAGTCCAAGGGCTCCAACTACAACAGGGATTGTTGATGTTCCCATGTGCCACATTTTTGAGATTTCTATTTCAAGGTCATTGTATTTTGACAGCTTTTCGAATATCTTCAAAGATACATTGCAGTCTGCAGGATTATTATTATTATTATTATTATTATTATTATTATTATTATTATTATTATTATGTGAGAGAGCAAGACGCCAAACACCGTGATGCTGAGATATAAATATACGAAACCCAATGTACCCATCATGACTCCCAGTCTGATAAGGGAATCCCTAGCACAACCAAATATGCGTGACAGATTTTGATAAAAGCAGGGCATAATCTTGCAGGTGATTCCCAGTTAGAATTGCCTTCAAGTAACCCCTTTCTCCGTGCAGGCAGTCTCAGATTGAGGGTATTCCCAAGTCGACTTAGCTGCCACATCCTTTGACCTTAAAAAGAACGACCTATGTCTCTAAACCTATCCATAATATCTCCTTCTACGATTCCGGCTCATGAACAAAAATGCCTGGCTGGCACAGCAGCTCCTCGGGGTCATGCCCGGCTGGTTATGGCCAGGCAACTGACGGGCAAAGTTGTGACACAGAATGGGATATTGACTGTAGCCAGGGCCGGATTATCCGTTAAGCTAGTATAGGCTGCAGCCTAAGACTCAGGACTGGATTATCCTTCAAGCTAGTATAGGCTGCAGCCTAAGACCCAGGAATGGATTATCCTTCAAGCTAGTATAGGCTGCAGCCTAAGACCAGGGATGGATTATCCTTTAGGATAGTATAGTCCGCAGTCTAAGACCTAGGGCTGGATTATCCTTTAGGCTAGTATAGGTTTCAGCTTAAGACCCAGGGATGGATTATCCTTTAATCGAGTACAGGTTGCAACCTAAAACCAAGCGCTGGATTATCTCTTAGGTTAGTATAGTCTGCAGCTTTAGACCCAGGGCAGGATTATCCTTTAGG